>VYXH01011757.1:163233-246473 GCA_013397275.1 Burhinus bistriatus | reverse complement strand
AAAAAGAAAAAAATGAATTAAAAAAAAAAAAAAAAAAAAAAAAAGAAAATCGTGGTTGCTAAAGACTGCTGTGGGTACCTGAAGGATGCATTTCCATCACCGAGCTCTGGGGTTTGCTAATGAGTGAGAATTATTATACTGGTTGCCAGATAGTTTTGGCTTTGGCATCTCCCCAGGCTTTCAAGATGACATGCTGTCATCAGCAGATTATCTGCCTAATAAGAAGGTTAATTTAACAGACTTGGTTTCATGTTGTCATAGTATTTTGAATTTCGGAAAGATGGAACTAGGACTTCTTAGAACTGAATCACAAAGTATATCAGCTAGGAAACATTCTCAGATTCTTTTTTTCAGATTCCTTCTTGACGGCTGTATGAAGAAGAAATGCACTGCTGCTTGCCAGCCAATTTTACACAGTAACGTTAAAGAAGAAAATTAAACCTGTTCGCATTTAATTCCAAGAAAAATAACCAAATAAAAGCTAGTGCAAATTAAATCACCTTGCACAATTCTAGTGCTATGACTAATAGTATTCACAGTGACGCTTCTGAATTTTGCTTCAGGTACCAATTTCAATGTACAAATAATACTGAGTCCTGGGAATGTGCGAGTGGGAGAGACATACTGTCCTCTCTCTGGCTGAACAACTTTCATCCCAGCTCACATTCCCCCTTCCCCTTGCAAAACTTCAGCTGGGAATGTTTAGATAGAGGCTGCTTGTGCCAAAATGAGGAAGGGTGCTTTCTGGAACAAACCTTCCACATTTGTGGAGCAGAACTTGGAGCTTATGCATAACTGAGATCACTCTTTGTAGCTGTGAATGTATGTTAGGTGAACTATTTTTAGTCTTCTATAAATACGCACAACAGCTCTTGATGATTTGTTTTGCGGTGGTTTAGGGTTTTGCCACTGGTCTTAAGAGTAATTTTTTATTCTCATTAAGACATTATAAATCCCTGATTATTTTCCCACATTCCTAATGAAGTAGATCATGCTTCTTTGGCGGGGTGGGGTTCAGTGCATGGCTGACTTAACTGTAGAAAAAGAAAGGGGAGGGAGCAATTGATTGTTCTGGGCACAGAAGTGTACATTTCATGCAACCTTTATGAAAATAAAGGAAAGACAATTATTATGTACCTTTACCTTGTGATAGGTTAAGGGTATATATTCCTCACACATTAAAGGGCAGAAAAATTACCGTGAGCGACTCATGCCTTGCACTGTCTGACACCAATGATCTTGACCTATGGTATGACACTAGTTGTCCTTTTAGGCTTACAAAAAAAATCTGTAAGCAGTCACTCCTCTTCTGTCTCAGTGAAAGCAGAATAGTGTTACCTTCACAGATTTGGGCTCTTAGCTCTTCACTTATGTCCTCCATGGCTGTGAAATCCTCAGCATAGAAGAGATGTTTATATGATGGTTCAGAAGCAATTTCCAGCAGTTCTTCCTCAATTGCTTTTCCTATTCCAATGGCATAGATAATTATACCTAGATTTAAAAGAAATTGCACATTATTATTACATCAGCAGTCTAAATGCTTGTTCCTCCATGAAAGAAAATATGAGTATTAGTCACTTTAGAGAGAGAGAAAGGGAGAGCACAAGAAATGTATATGCTGTGTAACTTCAAAATCGGTTTTGAACAGGCTTAGTATGTTTTAGTTATTCAGAGATGCGTAGAAACTCACTGTTTTGCTGTAATTTAACAGTTTTTAAGTTAAAGAGATGACAGTTGCCTGGCCACTAGTGATAGTGAATGAGCCCAGAAAGAGCACTGCAAAACATCCAAGAGAATCACACAAGACAGCCTCACAGTTGCACTGGAAGTTCCTGGTTTTATGTGTGTCTGTATAAGTAGAGTGTGTGCAATAAAGCTAATTAGTGGGTTGATAGGAAGACCTGTTACATATTAGCAAATGGGGCAGAATCCTGAAAGATGGCAGTAATTTTTTTAGAAAAATATAAATACTTAGTGTTTAATTGAAATCCTCAGAGCACCTTGCGCTCTAAGGGACACTAGTGGGCTGGGAGGCACTGCAAAGGCACCCAGACATACGAGGCTAAGAACAGGGGGAAAGAAATGCTTTGTGGGGCTAGGAGAGAGCCTTACAACAGGGATGCTTGGGTCAAGCATTTGCCCAGCAGAGGTGCTAGTGAGAAAGCGAATGAGGATTTGTAGTTTTCTTCACTCTGAAAGCAGGGAAGGAGGAAGTGGTTTACAGCCCTCTCACTGAGCGGATTTTAAACAAGCGACAAATACAAAACGTAGTGATCTTCAATATCCCCTTTTTCAGCAGTTATTTTTTTTACTCTCGTGAACATATGATCTGATACAACATTTCTCTTGATGTCAGTTCTGGCGTCCACAACTAGTACTGATTTTGTGATTCATAACACAACTATTAGCTTCATAGTATTTCAAGTTCTTTTATAAGACTCAAGAGCAGAAGCTGCCTTCCTCAGCTGGTTGGTTTCAGATAAAACAGGATGAGAGGGTTTGATAACTCCTTATTATCATGGGGTAATAACAGCTGCACACTCACTGAATTGCATCTTCAACCTTTTTGTTGAAGAATCCTGGGCCTGATAACACCATAAAATACGCATTTTCCAACTCTCTAACATTTAATGTAAGCACCTCCTTACTTTTCCTCATGAATCTGCCTACCGTTGCACTTTAGCTAGGAAAGTAAAACATTCACCAGAAGCTGATTCAATTTAATGAATAGACCAGTTGTGCTGAGGTCTGTTGCTTTTTAAAGACTTGGAGATATCAGTGATAAAGCATTCAAGGCCAATTTCATATTCAGCATTACTACATTGCCTACGCTGCAATTACACAGGGGATGGATTTGGCTTGTACCATTACAAATATCAGTGTAAGCTGTCTGGAGCTGAGGTTTCATTCAGCAAGTAAGGAAGGTTGGCTTGTACTTCCTTCTTTCTTCAGTCATGTAAATTCTCCATGTACTTTCCCAGATCTCACTAGTTAGTGTATAAATCTTTGGTGTTGTTTTTAATATTTTATAAACCACTTTGTTTTTATCTCATTGTAATGGCACCCTTGTTAGCACATGCTCTTCTCATATGCTTGGACATTTTTCCGTTTTCTCCTTACAGAGAGGTATCAGTCCTGACCAACACAATACTAATCATGTATCAAGTTATGATTGATCAAGTCAGAACAAAAAAGATGTGCAGCATCTTCTAAAATCTGGCTATTTTCTCTGTTTTGTGGGCTATCAGCTATGGTTCTTCAAGCAGTTTCTCATAAAATAGAAAATGTTTTGGAAAGAAAAAAGGGATCCTTTATTTTCTTGAAAAGTTTTGAAAATTTTCAGTTGACTTGCTAAACAGCTGAAAAGTTTCCGATTTCTGGTACAGGTGTCCTAGAGGATGGATTTCTGCCCAGACAGATTCTAAATAAAACATCACCAGTTTTCAGTTACATTTCAGCATATGACCTAATAAGGCACATAGAAAGACTGACAGCACTACAGCTATAACATTTTGTAAAGAGGACCCATCTTCCTTCCAGAACACCATCTGTACTATCAAATTGGCTAAAAATACAAAATATATAAGTAAAAATATAGCATAACCAATTATTATCACAGTATTTCTCAGGAGGATAGATTTCTGTATTTTGAAGAGACAGGTTGGGGATTTTTTTATTGTTTTCTTAAAATTTTTTATGAAGTTCCCACTGTTCTCAAATCTCTGTATAAAATGTCTACCTTTAGTGGATACGTTCAGGGTACTGCATGGCATGCAAGGTGGATAGCACCACTAACTGTGGATGGCACAGAACCCCAGTAGTGAGACACTCATCATGGGTCCCGCACTAGGGATGACATACATGCCTTGTAGCAAAGGCTCCTGTGAACATCAAAGATCTGACATTCTGCTACAGTGGTCACTGTACTAGCCAGACTGCTATGGCAAACGCTCTCTTGATGAGCACATACTGTAGTACATCCATACTGTTACCACAGCTTATTTCTAACAATATTTGCCTTTTAAAATGAGTCAAAACCACCTCCACTTACCATTTCGCTTTGCTCTAGCAGCCCACTCGGAAACTTCATCTTGGGCTCGTCCATCCGTAAACACAATGGAGATTCGAGGGACATTTGCTGAAAATGGTCTTGCTCCTTCTGTTTCTGTGAAGCTTCTCTCAAACATTTGCTTCAGAGCCAGTCCTGTCATGGAACCTCGCCCCATGTATTTCATTTGTGATACAGCTTTCTTCATGTCTTTGGCTGAGCTGAACTGCCTTAACGTAAACTCTGTGCGAACTTCAGTGGAATACTGGAGCAAACCAACTCGAGCAGCTTTGGGTGAAATCTCGAGCGAATCCAAGATTCCTGAGACAAATTGTTTTACAATTTCAAAATTATCCTCTCCGAGACTTTTTGATCCATCAATCACAAACACCAGGTCAACTGGGCCTTCAGTGCATCCTGTGAAATAAGCAGCAGAGTGTTCAGATTATGAAATAGCTCCACACAGCTGAAAAAGGGACCTAGATACCCAGGGAATGCATAAACTCAGAGATCATCTAGAGTACCTTTTTCCTTGCTCATCCACCTTTGCCAGTGCATCTAAAGATGTGTACAGTTTATATAAAAAGCTAAGAGTGTGCCTATGACCAAGAGTTTAACAAAAATATAATCACAGTCAATACTTACTGAGACATACTACTTTGCAGAACACTACAACTCTTAAAAATACAGCAACAATCAGCATATTTTAAGAACAACTGTATAACTGAAGAACATAGCTAGGATATAGAGACGGACTTGCCATAATTTTCATCGAGGGATAGGCCAATATGCTAATTTTACATTTGTGTAGATGACCAGCACTGAAAGACACGGAAGAGAATCACTGGAGCTGCATTTGTGTTGCAGAAGTAGCAAAAAGGTAAAGGTGGTACAAAGAAATGAGACAGTGAAGCCACACTTGTACACAAGGTGAAAATCTAGCAGTTGTATTTAGAATGGCAGGGAACAGTGAGGCAAAACCCAAAGAGCTTGGGGAAGGAGGAGCGAGAAGAGAAGGGTTAGGTAGCCTGCCATAGAGCTTAAGATGAGGTGCAAGTCTGGAGATGAAATTCAGACAATGCACATGTTTTTTATAGCACAAACTTAAACCTCTAGTGGCAGAAAAACAGCTAAAAAATGATAGATGAGAGAATAAATGCTAGAAATGTGCCTAGCCGGTAAACATGGATCAGAATTGTTTATGGAAGTGAATTTTTGCTTCTAACTCTAATAATCTTGTAATTAGAAGGCGTATGTATTGCTGAAATTAACCTTTTGTGGTTTACCTATGTTGTGGTTTCAGCTGGGATGGAGTTAACTTTTTTGATAGCAGCTGGTGTAATGCCATGTTTTGGATTAGGGATGAGAAATAGTGTTGATAGCACACTGGTGGTGTTAGGTGTTGCTAAGCTCTCAAGGGCTTTTCTGCTCCTCACACCGTCCCGCCAGTGAGCAGGCTGGGAGGGCACAAGAAGCTGGGAGGGGACAGAGCTGGGAAAGCTGACCCCAACTGACTAAAGGGATATTCCATACCATGTGACATCATGCTCAGTATATAAAGCTGAGGGAAGAAGAAGGAAGGGGGGAACGTCTGGAATGATGGCATTTATCTTCCCAAGTAACCGTTATGTGTGATGGAGCCCTGCTTTCCTGGAGATGGCTGAACACTTGCCTGCTGATGGGAAGCAGGGGATGAATTGTTTTGCTTTGCTTATGTGTGTGGCTTTTGATTTACTTATTAAACTGTCTTTATCTCAACCCACGAGTTTTCTCACTTTTACTTTTCCGATTCTCTCCTCAGTCCCAAGCGGTGGGAGTGAGTGAGCAGCTGCGTGGTCTTATCTGCCCACTGGGGTTAAACCACGGTAACCTATTAGAGCTGGGAGTTTGTCAGGAGACTGACAAATTTGGAGCTCTTATACTTTTTGGCAAGTGCACATGCAAAAATCAAAGCAGTTTGTAGGCACCGTGCACCCATGACAAGGTTAGGGAATTTAGGGACTGGAGAATATCTTCGAAGCTGCAGAGTGGTTCTGCCAGATGTTTTTTTATTCTGGAAAGCAATTGCCTCCAGCAGGCCTAGACTAATGTGCTTTGTGCAAGAGACTGGCTGCAGAGATGCTCAGCTCCTATTTGATGAATGTAACGTCCAGGGAGAATTTGCCATACTAAGGAATCTAAGATTTGCATCTTTGTCGGGACCAAATGAACTTTGACCTCCACTCATCTCTGATGTTTGTATAGTAAGAATGCTGTAAGCACTACACAAGAGAGAACTGTGCAGCAGAAATTACTTTGCAGAAATTACTGAAGATGTCTGTTACTAAGTCAGTGTAGGAATAAGAAATTTTCAGCTTTAAAGCTTGGGCTCTTCTTCTTAGACAATAGCTCTATTTTAAAACTGCTGTCCAAGAATTCCTTTCTGCAGTCATTTGAGGAAAAGATGTATCACATGTACTAAGGCGATGGAAATGCAATGAATAGGAATATCAGAACCACCTCAGTATCATTGCATAAGTCAAGATAAGGCAGCAGTTCATGGTGAATAGTTTTAATTAGGATTGAGATCAGCCATGAACATGTTACCATACTTTTGGTAATAATAGTTTCCCCAACTAAGGCATCCATTTTTGCAGAATAAATGTTTTTACTGAGCTCAGGTAGAAGAATTTTTCCTCCCAAGTATTAAGGGGTGATGAGATAAACGCATGTCATACTCTAAGCATGTCATGTTAGAATATAAGCAAATAGAATTAATGATATTTTAAAATGGAGTACATAAAGATAAAAGCTCCACAGTATATGAATCTGATTAAAGTGTACATTCCTTGATAATAAGATTTCACTTTGGCTTTTTCCCTGATGTTTGGAAAGAATTATTATCATACTTGATGCTATACCAAAACAACTGTTCCAATTTGTTCCAATTGTTTCGTGCTTACAAGAGCATCAAGTTAATTGTTCAAGACATTTTCCATCACACTCACATATGCTTTGGGCTTTCAAATATTATATCATTTTTGAAGTGAGACATTTTTTGAAGTGAGGTATTTGACATGAGGTCAAGTAATTTTAGAAATCAAAGAAACAAATGCTTTCTAAATAAAATGTACTTACTTCTGCATGTTTTCTGATCCTCTTTTAGTACATATCCCTCCTGGCATTTGCAGATGTATGAATCATCATTATTAACACAAATATGTTCACAACCATGGGCAACTGATTTGCAGACATCTTTATCTAGAAAAAATTGAAATATTTATATGTATTCTATTTAACATATTTATACCTTCAGAGACTCCAAATGTGATATTTGAAGAACGTATCACAAAGGAGTATAACATCTTTGTTCGTTTATGTAGCAATGCTAGAGAAGAGTGCCTGACAGACATATTGAGTTACTTACTTCGACATGTTTTCCCATCTTGTCGCAGAACAAAACCCTCATGGCACTGACAGCTGTATGAATTGTTGTTATTAATGCATACATGTTCACAGCCATGGTCAATGGATTTACACAGGTCTTTATCTGAGAATTGGTACGAGAATTTCATTATTAGACCATTTCTCAAATGCAAAACTGGCATGAACAAGCTTTCAGTGAAATTAAGTCTGTTATTTCTTTTACGACTGAAAAAAACATATTCCCCACAAAAGTTTCAGCTACTCACTCCTGCATGTTTTCCTGTCTCGCCTCAATATAAATCCCTTGCGACACTGACATGTGTATGAATCGCCAGTTGGAACACAGACATGTTCACAACCATGGTTGACTGTTTTGCAGATATTTTTACCTTGGAATAATGAAAATTATATTTAGCACAGTTAGCTAGGTAAATAACTTTCACAAAATGTAAAAATTATGGCAATAATCTTCCATGAAGGAGCTCACTTACACAAAGCTGATTCTATATTAAAGACACAAATAACACACTACTGTTGCACAGCGTGTTTCATTAACAGATCAGGAAGCACAAAAGAAAGATTAAACAACTTACTCCTACAAGTTTTCCCATCTTCCCTCAGTATGAAGTCCTCATGACACTTGCAGATATAAGAATCATCAGTATTAACACAAATCTGTTCACAGCCATGGTCAACTGAGTTGCAAACATCTTTATCTGAGAAGAGTGGATGGAGTTTGTGAGGTGAGGTTCATTACGGAGAGATGGTATCTTTTATTAACCAGCTCAAATAGTTGGAAATCACAAACATACACATGTGCAAACACTCACAGCTATAACACTTAAAAGCCTCAAATAAAAACATACTTCTATAGCTCAGGCTACTCACATCTACATGTCTTTCCATCTTCCTTCAGTATGAATTTTTCATGACACTTGCAGACGTAGGAATCTTCAGTATTCACACAAACTTGCTCACAGCCATGGCTGACTGAATTGCAAGCATCCTTGTCTGCAAACAGAAGAGTTGGTGGTCAACATACACCAGCAGAGGCCTCAATTATATGTGTAATTCATCAAATTAAGTTCTTATGCTACTTACTTCTGCAGGTTTTCCCATCTTCTCTCAGTAGGAAGCCATCATGGCATTTGCAGATATATGAATCATCAGTATTAACACAAACATGTTCACAGCCATGGTTGACTGATTTGCAAAGATCTTTATCTGAAAACAGATGACAACTCTTGCTAGTTAATGCATTTCAACACAAGCAGAAGCTGCAGATAAAAAGTATGCTGATAAATATCAGACTACTTACTTTTGCATGTTTTTCCATCTTCTCTTAGCAGGAATCCCTCCTGACACTTACAAACAAATGAATCATCAGCATTGACACAAGCGTGTTCACAGCCATGGTTGACTGATTTGCAAATATCCTTGCCTGAGAATAGTTAGATAATATTTAATGTGGTTTGCTAGTTAAACTTTTTTTGTAAATACAAAGACTGTAGGGGTAATCCCAGGAGCAAAGAAAGATGGAAGCCTGCAAACAGAAAGCATATCTCTGGCTAGTTAAATGACAGACAGCTTAGCTTACATGGAGCATGAGTTCTTTACTATCTGAGCAAAAAGAATTGCACGGTTTGGATGGCCTCCCAATGACAACAAATCATTTTAGGACTAATCTGACTAGATTAAGGAATTTACCTTAAGAGCAGTAAGAGTAAAAGGAGGGAATGATTTAGTACCATCATTTAGCACAAATTCATGCTGGTAAAAACAAAATTAAGTAAAACACCACAGGACATGAAGCAAAATAATTCTTTAACATCCTTACATCAATGCCAAGAGCCTGACAAACCCCAGAAGAATGGGAACTACTCATTTAAGAGGATAAATAAAATCTAACTGGTATTGCTGAAAACTGATGGGAGGATTTGTATGACTGCAATGTTAAAACCAGTTGGTTAAAATCAGTTGGTTAAAACCTCTTCAAGAAGGATAAATGGGGAGAAAGTACAGAAGTGGAGCCATCTATCAGCATTCCCTGTTTCTTTTTCACTGCAACACAAAAGAAAATATTCTCAATTGCTAATGGAGAGCTATCTTTATACAGAAAGTAGAACAGTAGTGGCAGCGAAGTTCAGATTGAATCTTCAGCAGAATACTTAGGTTTAATGTGTAGGGAAGAAAAACATATTTTTACAAGAACTTCAGTCTGAGCCAAGTTACCTGGAGGTCTCATGCTGCCAATACAAAAATTCAAAAAAACTACTACAGAGGACAATCTTCTAACTCAACAAGTACTACATTTAAGACATGGCAATCTAAACTAGATCCCGTTATAGTCGATAAAGAAGAAATTATCATGTAAGTAAAATTAGCATCTGCTTATACACAGCTGTGTGCAACTCAGACACATTTGTTTTTTATAAACAGAATCAAATACAAACCAGCAGCAGAAATGGCTATTACTTCAAAAGGATGAATTTTACATCTCTGAAAGCAAATGCGAGCCAGAGTATTTTGGGATGGGGGGGGAAATAATTAAAAAAAAAACACCAAAACCCAAAGCGAATGATTGTACTATTTAAGGTTATTTTACTAGATACTCCCCAAAAATGTAGTCCCATAATCTAAAAAGGATGCCAGAGTAGTTAAAAAAGCAGCCTCATCTAGAAAATGAAATTGAAAACAGCTATAAGATTTTAATAACGATTGAAAGAAAGGAATATTCACAGTATTTACTGAACATAAACATATTAGGAATTTAAAAACACTGAAATAATAAGATAAAAGACAAGGGGGTGCATGGCCAACAAAATAAAGGATAGTATGAGTAAGTTATTTAAAGACTATTAAGAACAAAAAAGCATTCTAACAATGTACTGTTAATTAATAGAAATGGTAGAATTGCCAGTCTTAATGCAGAAATGTTAAAAATATTTAGTGTATTCAGATCTGAACTTCTGAAATAGGCTACTGACGATATTGTTGAAGAGTTTCATCAGCTGAGAGGCAGATCACACAGCACCTACTGAACACACACATTTTTAAACCAGTAACTCCAAATAACTTGAAGGAAAGAGTTGTAAAAGACTGGGCTGAAAAACACCTTGGATGCTTAGTGTTATTTTTCAGTAACTCCTAGAACTCCAAGGAAGCCCCAAAACAATGAGCAGTCTCCATCTCCAGTGTATGCACACATACTGAAAAAATACTATTGTTCCAGTGTTTGAAAAGGATGAGTAGTTCATCGTAGGCCTGTCAGCATGACATTGATCTGCATTAAAATAATGGAATAGGTAATGTGGAACTTAATTCAAAGAAAAAGAGTATCAATCAACTTGGTGTTATGGAAAAATAGATCCTGGAAAACTAAATAAATATCTTTTTTAATTGATTATGAGGCTGGAACATAAAGCTTATGCTGTTCATACAATGGAGCATTCAGTAAGGCAGAAGTCTTGGTATTTATTTTGATTAAGAAAACAGACTACAGAACGAACATTAATGGATGAACACTGGCTAGAGAGGTCTTCAGAATAAATTGTAAATAGGGGAACATGAAGTGGCTTTCTTTCTATGAGTTTGCCTTGCTCCTCTACTACTTAACATTTTTATGAACAACCCAAAAGAAAATACGAATAATCACTGACAAAGTTTGTAGGTTACTCTGGTTTTGAGAGAATGGCAAATAAAAATACAGCAGCTGCTGATATAAGGAGACGTGAATCTTTTTGCAAGCTGGATAACAGCCAATCATTTGTATTTTAAAATAGCCAGAACTAAGCTTATATGTTTAGAAACAAAGAACAAAGGCTGTACTTACAGGATCTGGGACACCTGTGTGACTGAGTCTTAAATAGCTTATGATCATGGTAGATAACTGAACACAGGCGCTAGCAGACTATTTTGGCCACAGACTAACGCTATCTTTGGTCATAAAAAAATACAGATTAAAAAAAAGATAAAATATAAAAAAAGATAGGTAGATTCAACTAAGAATTAGGTGGGTTATAGTTCCTTTACCCTGGATTCTGCTGTGTCTCCTATTAGAAGACTTTGTACCACTTTGGTGTCCCCACAAGGATGGTGATAAATAGCAGAGATTTTAGGGGAGCAAGAAGAGACTTATGAAGAGATTAGAAAACATATAAAGAGCCTAAAAGATTTTCATCTGCTTATCATTTACAAAAAAACATGCTATGAGGTTAAGTTAAGGAACAAGTTAAGTCATAATCTGCATGAATATACACAGAACAACACACTGGCAATTAGAACTTCAAACCATCAAAGTAAAATGCAGCAACAACCTATGCTTAAGATTAAAATGCAGCATACTTCATCTAGAAAGTAAGTTCACATTTTAAAGCTACATTCAAACATTAAAATTGGCTGATTATCTGAAATGTATCTTTAGTTCAAACAATAATTAATTCACAGAAGTCTTATGATCTATAGAGAACAATATTCCTTTCTGATGGCTATGAAGCAGTGAATAAAGCCCTAATAAAAGGAAAATGAAATTTCTTCTTTTATTCATAAGCTACTTACTTCGGCATGTTTTCCCATCTTGCCTTAGTACAAATCCATTATGGCATTGGCAAGTGTATGAATCGTCATTATTAACACAAAGATGTTCACAACCATGACTGACTGATTTGCAGATGTCCTTATCTAGGAATAATTCAGATTTTATTTACTACAGTTTGATGAATGAGAACATTTCCAAAACTTTAAAGACTAAAAGTAATAAACTCCTAGTAAATAAATAATTTATCCTCTTTTTTGTCAGGCAAAATCCCCTATAAGAAGACCTACCTTTAACACAATATGTTTCTTCAGTAGACCTCTGAGTGCAAAAAATATAGTAACATAAAATAACTTACTTTTACATGTTTTCTTATCTTCCCTCAATATAAAACCCTCATAGCACTGGCAAATGTATGAACTATCAGTATTCACGCAAACATGCTCACAGCCATGGTCAACAGAATTGCAAACATCTTTATCTGGAAAAAAAAAAGGTTGCTGCTATTTAAAACATGTCTATGAATGCAAAGATTATAAAGGAGATCTTCTATTAAAGATAAGAATACTTACTTCTACATGTTTTTCCATCTTCCCTTAGTGCAAATCCCTCATAACACTGGCAGATGTATGACTCGTCAGCATTAACACAAATGTGTTCACAGCCATGGTCAACTGAGCTGCAAATGTCTTTATCTGAGAATAGTTGATGATATTTGGTTAAAGCACACCTACAGCGAATGTTATCATGCAGGGAGAAGTAATAGGTTTTATTAGGTCTACTGGTATCACTGGAAGAAATGGGCAAAAATTTAGGTAGTAAACACTTCTGACTCTCGGTACCTGAAAAATTGTGAGTCTTTTTTGTCTGCAGTCATTAGTTTGGCTATTAAAATACACTATTTCTTTCCACAGAGTCTCTTACAAGCTTCAGGCAGGTATAATAAAACCAGTCCTATAACAGTCAGTAAACTCTTCTTGTTGTATTTGTTAGAACACTTCCACAAATCTTCATACTGTAGATAGAATTCTATGACTAATTATCAGAGTACTTACTTCTGCATGTTTTCCCATCTTCTCTCAGCAGAAAACCCTCATGACACTTGCAAACATACGAGTCATCTTCATTAACACAAATATGCTCACAGCCATGGCTGACTGATTTGCAGATGTCCTGTCCTGGGAATGATTGATATAAAAGCAGGTTTTGAATGAAAACATGTTAAAAAAATGTAGATATCAAAAGGAAGTTGGTTTTTTTTTTCAGTAAGAAGTGAAAAAACCCTTTCTTTCCTTGCCTGATGCACATGCAAAAATATTCAATAGATACCAGTCACTCACTTCTGCATGTCTTGCCATCTTCTCTCAATATGAATCCCTCACGACACTTGCAGGTGTAGGAATTGCCAGCACTAACACAAATATGCTCACAGCCATGGCTGACTGATTTGCAGACATTTTTACCTGGGAATAATGTAATAGAAAAAAAATTGTGTTAGTTAAGGGCAAGATGTTCAAAGTCTCACAATGCCCAGCTACTGAATGTTCTTGTCCTTGTTAGTATACTGGACTCAATCCTGCAAATCATTTATAGCACCTGCTGTCTTTTTTTGTTGCAACAAAAAGGTACATCTTTGTTCTGCTAATTTTACAACCTTACTATTAAGAAAAAGTGCACTGTTCCAGTTCTAGAGTTTGTAGAATTTCACATGTCCCTAGCATGCAGATTAGCGACCCACAGGGATTTCAAAAGGCACCTAAATCCCACGTCTACATTTCAATTAAACTTTCTGGTAAGAAACAGATCTTTCTATCACCATCTTTTTACCTTCAGTAATGAACCTGCTCAAACCTGAAATATTTATGCTTTTTTTGCCTCTGTGCTTAAGTTTAGAAGGTGTTTGTCATTTTTCTGTAAAGCAGGATTACAAAACTTCGGTGTATGCAGTGTTTAAGGGTAGTGAGAAAGACAAATTATATGATCCTGCGGTGAAATTCTGGAAAATTGTCAGCTATAATTGGGCAAGCAGATGTTCAATGGGGTTTTCTGAAACAGAATTTAGGTACAATCCATATTTCAAAATAAAATAAAATATAATCTGTTAATTAATGTTAGATAAACTAACATCTTGCTTTCACTTTCTTCCCCACACCCTTTATTTTCCTGCAAGGACTTAGAATATAATAGACTAGACTATTTCAGTTGGAAGGGACATACAACAATCATCTAGTCCAACTGCCTGACCAATTCAGAGCTCACCAAAAGTTAAAGCATGTTGTTAAGGGCATGGTCCAAATGTCTCTTAAACACTGACAGGCTTGGGGCATCAACCACCTCTCTAGGAAGCCTGTTGCAGTGATTGACCACCTTCTCAGTAAAGAAATGCTTCCCAATGTCCAGTCTAAACCTCCCCTGGCGCAGCTTTGAACCATTCCTACACGTCCTGTCACTTTATCCCAGGGAGAAGAGATCAGCACCTCCCTCTCCACTTTCCCTCCTCAGGAAGCTGTAAAGAGCAATGAGGTCACCCCCCAGCCTCCTTTTCTCCAAACTAGACAAGCCCAAAGTCCTTAGCCACTCCTCATGGGACATTCCTTCCAGCCCTTTCTCCAGCTTTGTTGCCCTCCTCTGGACGCATTCAAGGACCTTCACATCCTTCTTCAGTTGTGGGGCCCAGAACCGCACGCAGTGCTCAAGGTGCAGCTGCACCAATGCTGAATACAGCAGGATAATCACCTCTTTTGACCGGCTGGTTATACTGTGTTTGAGGCACCCCAGGATGGGGTTTGCCCTGTTGGCTGCCAGGGCACACTGCTGACTCACACTGAGCCTGCTGTCGACCAGCACCCCCAGATCCCTTTCTGTAGGGCTGCTCTCCAGCCACTCCTCTCCCAAATTATATTTGTGCTCAGCATTACTCTGTCCTAGGTGCAGAGTCCAGCATTTCAACTTGTTAAATTTCATCCCATTAATCATTGCTCAGTGCTCCAATCTATTTAGATCCCTCTGGACTTCTTCATGGACAGAGCATTCCATTTGCTTTCAGAGTGTTAGTACTTTTTGAGACAAGCAGAATTTGTCTCTGCTTCCATGGAATAACAAAGTAGAGTGCTGTTGTGATACACAAACTGAGAATAAGGAGCTTTTACTTTGTCATGGTAATGTCTGGATGACTCTAAATTTTTTTCTGTAAATGTTTTTTAACAGTAGATATTGATGAGATTGATGGATATTATTGGGATTACAGTTACAAAACACTTAATGCCTGTGTGTTTTTCAGAGACTTATCCATGATTCTTCTTTGATCACTTAGTGATCAAAGCTATAAAAATGGAGAAAAATTTGCAATGGATTTTTTCTTGATATCTGTCACTCATCATAACTGCATAATGTAGTCAACTGTGTAATGTAATTATGATATTTCTTTTGCAATCATCCTTATCCCATGCTGGGCAAAATGAACTTTCCATTAACAATATTGCAAGCTTCATTCTGTATAAGACTTTAGAAACATTATATATTTTTGCCTTGATTTCAGAAGAAAACTACAGTAGTCCTATGTAAGGATGTAAGTCAGAATATAATAGTTTTGGATCCACAACAGTCGAATTTCAGGGCTACTTTTTAAATGGCACAGACATTTAGGGTGTGATTCAGGTGCCTAAAAGTATGCATTCAGTACGACTTTAGATGCCTTAGCATATCCAAGATATTGACATACTTCTGGCAAATATCACACCAAAGGGGAAACTACGAACTTTTGGAATCCTTGGATGTTTAAACTGACACTGGACAGCAACATTTAGGCAATTAAATCCTGCCTTACAGATTTTTTCTAGCTGTGTAATAAAAATCTAACTCTGAGTTGCCAAAGAATAACTTACGTTTACATGTTTTCCCATCGTTACGAAGCCTGTATCCTTCAAAACACTGACAAGTATAAGATCTGTCGCCATTTACACACAAATGCTCACAGCCATGATCACTCAGAGCACAATAGTCAACTCCTGCAGGAGTAATTGAAGTTATTAAAGACACTTAACAGATAATGAATCAATTATTTTTCATCTCTAGTATTTGAATGGCATATAAGTAAGTAAATATAAATTCATTGAACTCCTTAAACAATAATCCAGTTCCTTATCTTATAATATACATATAGCTTCAATAAAATGTAAGAGGGCCTTGTGGCATACTTTCCATTGGTTGCTTTAACCAGAGTTGAGAAATCATACTTTCCTATGCTTAGCATAGCTCGAGTCCATGTCTCAGTACTTACAAATTGAATTAAAAAAACAAAACAAAACAAAACACTTCAGCAATGATTTTATATAAGACAGTGGTAAAGACATATCTTGTGAACATTGTTCTTTAAATACAGTCTCTAAGTGGCCCGATGTGAAGGTGGGAGTCCCCAGAATTCAGTTGTGCGCCTGACCCAGCTGCTCTGTGTGGCAGCAAGCAGAAAACCTCTCAGGGACCTCAGTGAGCTTTGGCTTAGATTATTCAAGCTTTTGCAAAGAATTAAAAATGACAAGAACTGTCAAATATGGTCCATTTTTCATCTCAAATTTTCTATGTGTTTCTTCTCTTTAATGCAAAGGCATAGGACCCCTGGGATCCTGCAGGCAGCACTTGCTACTGGCTATTGGCTACGAACACAGTGTCACTCATTTTTTTGTAATTAGTTGTCAAAGTAGAAATCTGTTTACCATTCAGGTGTTCCCACAGCTGTCTTAAGATACTTGTGCCTGTGTATATGACACCAGAATTGTAATTCCCAGTTGTTTTGCCATTAGGAGTGGTGTATGTTAAATGCTAATCCCTTCCATTCAACTGCTCATTCAGGAAATCCCAAAGTGCCAAAACTCTTTTCATGATAGCCTAAAAATGTCCACGGGGTTTCAACAACTCATCTATAGCTCAGGAATAGGCCAAATCTCTTTCCTAAATATATATGAGGAGAGGCGTGTGCTGGCAAGAAGAGGAGTTATTCAAAAGGACTCAGTTTCATTGCACAGAGGGATTGCAGAAGCCACAGTTTTTAATGCTGCTGATAGGTCCCGCAGTACAGCCTGGCGTAAAATAACTCCCGAGTGAAAAAAACACTTTTTACTGCAAAGGAAAAGGGATTTTCCATTTGCAAGTTGATAAAACTCCATAGTTTGGCTGTTTCTAAATTTCCAGTGGTTCTTTTAGACAAATGTCTAGATAAATTGTTTCTAGTAGACCCTATTGCTGTTACATGTACACTAGTTCTGCCTTTGCATTACTGTCTGCCCCTTTCTAGAGACCTGAAGTGGCAGACAGAAGCAAAGTCTGACAAGGTATTGGGGCTAAAAAGGTTAGTATGGCAGCAAAGACAAGGTTAAAGACAAAGAAAAATTGCCTTTGCTGATTTGTCTCACTTCTCCATAGATCATTTCTGTGACTGAGCACTTGCAGTTTGAATTCTATTAAAACTGTGGTGCCTGAGTGCAAGAAAAGGAGCAAACTCTAGAGCGGCTCCAACACTCAACAAACTTGAAAAATAATGTACCTCCAAAACCTGTAGAAAAAGTGGCCAAAACCCTCTCATCAAAGAGGTCCAAGAAAAGTCAACAGGCAAAACGCATTCACATTCCTCTTTTCTTGGCCCTTTCTATATATTGTTTTTCCAGTGAAGGAGGCAATTTGGCTATTCATGAAACTGCGATGATTCTCCATAATCATTAGATTTATAAAGGGTGGAGAGCTGTCAGGACAACTATTTTTCACTTATTAAGGGTTCCCATGCAAAATGTAAAGCTCAGTGTGGGACTCTCACTTCTCCTCCTGCCCCAGGTGAGCTGAGGGGGTTTGCCTGGGGGACACTGCTGTCAAGATGACCTGTCAGTCAGACACAGTCATGTGACTGGAAAACTGTCCTCAACACGTGAGGATGAACAGATATTCCAAAACTTTTCTGAATATGCGAGGATTTACAGGTATCCTGACAAGTATCCTTTCCTAAGTCCTTTTTCTGTCTGTTTCTGCTTTCAAATCATAATGAAAGTATTATCAAAATGCAGACTGTAAGAATAAATCAAAGGTGTGTCGTCTTCCCTGTATGAAAACAAAAACTTTTCCTAGGTGAGCTGAGATCAAGGAAGTTCTCACAAGACTTACGTGTGCAGGTTTTTAGGTCCTCATTGATGACAAATCCTTCAGAGCACTGACAGACATAGGAGACATCAGTATTTAGGCACAGTTGCTCGCAGCCATGATTGCTTTCAGCACAGTGGTCCACTCCTATTGATTTGTGTTAATAATTGAAGAAATCACATTGGAGCCTTAGATACGTACACTATGACACTGTAGTTAGTACATGATGCCCTTGCAAAGCAAGGGAAATAGATCAATACATCTTTTTATTTAGGCAGTATCCCCACCTATTTGAGTAACCTGAGTTAATTAACAACACCTAAGTGAAAGTAATACAACAACCCCACTTGGCAGATAAAAAACTTGATGAAGCGCAGATCTCCCTTGCCAAAAATCACAAAGGGAAACTAATGCAAAGTGGAGTGAAGGGAGAACCTTGAAGTCCCACCTGGTCTCACCTGCACAATCATGCTTTCTTACTTTAAAAAGCAAGGCTCTCTCTTTCGTTCACCATAAAATTTTCCCAGAGATAAAGTATGAATATTAGTAACTCTTGAAATAGAAACTATGGCTTTCAGCTTATTTCATAAACAGTAAATTCTTTTTCAACAGGATGAGAAATCACCAATTTAAACCTGCCAACAGGTTCAAGCAGTTAAAGCCTAGTAGGGAACAAATACAAATTATGAGTTTGAAAGTGTCTTAATGTGTTCCCTTTCTTTGATTTTCCTATTCCTATTCCAAGTAAGATAAAATGGAATATATTTTTTAGTCTTTTAAGCAGCTGGTTGTGTGAAATATGAAGGGTAGGGGAAGGGAGAGAGGTGTGAATTGGGTTTAAAAATTATATTGCGTCATAGAATGGACAGCAAAGCAGTAGGGTGAGATACATGCCCTTGCAGATGTACTATGTAATCTGCTGACTCTGTAAGTATAGAAAAAACCACATTTTAGGAAAAAAGCTTTATACTGAACTTCCTCATAATATTTTAGTGCCGACTTGTTAACAGCTATTTTTAGTTACATAGGCCCAAATCACTTTAGCTTAACTTGATCAAAAGTAGTGGAGTTCCTTCAGACACAAACACAGTCTCATATGTCACTATTTGCAAATCATTTACAGATGTGAACAGGCATGTCTGCAGCTGTTTGTTTACAGAAAAAAAATTCTGTACTTAATGTAAAATTACTTAGTTCTAAATATTGCTGTTTATTATTTAACTAAGCAACGATTTTGCAGTAATTGGTCCAGATTTACCATTATACATAGATAGAGATAATGTTGGCTTGAAGAAGTGAAGCTGAGGTGTCAGTTTTTACTAGCTAAAGCAAGTTCCAGCTGGAACATTCTCCTTTTTCCAAGAGTTTACATCATCATGAAGAGGCTTGTGTAACTTCTCAGAGCACACAAAAAATGTGGAAAATAAAAAGAAAATACAACCCCCAGTATTCTCTGTGAAAAATTGCATCTGTTTGGCACTGTCTTTTACAATACAAACACCCACACTAACATGAATTTTAACATTTAAATACGTCGGGTTCTCACGCAGAATCTTTTAACACACTCTTTCAAAGAGTGGAGTAATCACAAAGTTGCTAACTACGTGGCTTTAGAAATTAGTATAACTGTAAATTTGGTCATCATGTGTGCTTCATTACATGTGCAAAAAAAAAGTAAGAATGGTAAGGGACAGAGGAAGGGTCAGTATTTTTAAAAACAATGAGTGTCTTGGGATATATTAATTTTTACATATTCAACTTGCGATAGCCTAAAATCATAATTGTTAAAAAGTTCTAAGTTCTTGCAACACATCCAAGTTTCCTTAAATATGGCTTTATCACAGTTTATTTAAAAATAATTACTCCCTGGCCTATCAACTTTTTTTTAATTTCAGTGACTGAGTGTTCCTTTGGCAAAATATGTCATAAGTACATCAGGGAAAAATGTTGCCAATATTTTAGATGATGTGCAAAATGGTTCTCTTGCAATAAAAGTATCTTCTAAAAACTGGGTGATGTCAAGTGGGCAATGTTGTTGGGTTTTTCTGGTGCAACACTGGCCCCTCATTTAGTAACATTCTTATTAAAAGAGGACATTTTATCAAACAGGTCACTGGAAGTGTACACATATGGAACGAGGAAGTCTCGACATATCTCCACATATCAGCGTACATCAGTATCAGGTGTGCTGCAGTTTACATAGCACATAGCAATGATACAGATGCTCAACAGTAAGCACTGCCTTTGCGCTAGACACCTTCACTGAACACATTTTCCCAGTTATTTGGATTGGAGATGATGCTTTAGTTCTCTATTGCATCAGGGATCTCACTATAACATTACTTCACTAGGCCTGGCTCGTGGTGGACTTTACATTAACATAGGTCTGCATAGCTCAGAAAGATCTTAAAAGGGACCCATGAGCGTTTTCTCATTCTCTTTGCACCTCGTCCGACTGCAGTAACTAGTCACTGCAGTTCATAAGACACACTCATTTCTGCACGTATTCCCATCATGTCGTTGGGTGTATCCAGGATGACATTTGCACACAAACGACTCTTCCACGTTAAGACATTCATGTTCACAGTCATGCTGACCTAAAGCACAGAAGTTTACTTCTGTGGAGAGAAAAACAGTGAAGAATTCAAGCCAGCCATGAGGGCTTCTGAAGTAAACAACTTGCTTTTCTTAAATGATACTGGATTCTGTGCTTTGGACACCTGACAGTGAGCTGAGGGTCTGAGAGTGCATTGCAAATACCTGGCTACACAAGACTTCACTTTGACCTGCTCCTGTAGTCATCAGAAGTCATGCATCATGGTGAAGGAGGAATGCCTGGTACTAGTCACCAGCGATGCATTCTCCCTGATTTATAAAGAGGGCATACACGCAAATGTTCTGTTTTATTTTACAAGCTATTTAACATGAGCCTTGTTATAACAAGTTGTGGTGTAGGAGCTTAATCCTGGAAATGTCACCAGGTTTACAGCCAAATCCAAAGCCCCTTAAGGTTAAGGAAAAAAACCCCAAACGGGAATTACAATTTGCCTTTAATTAGCAATTACATCTTTGGCAACAAATATTCTACACAATGCTGTTCTTTTGCTCCTATACTCACCAAGGCACATCCAATCTATAAAAACCTCAAGGTATTAAAATACCGTATAGATAATAAAAACCAGAATAGCGCAGATTGCTGTAAAAACAACAGTGTGCAGACAAAGATGCTTCATGAGAACATATCTTTAAGACTGAAAAAAAATACAGTTCCAAAACTAGATAAATTTTATAAGCATCTAGAAATATAATTATGTTGCTCTGGGCAAACTTCCTATTCATAAAATATTAGCAGTACAATTCTCCCTACCAAGAACTGAGTCACCAGATCAGGCTAGTTCATTTTGTTGACTATGTTCTCCTTAAACTCTAACAATATTATATTGAAAATCTGCTGTGATTCCAGGCTTCCACTCAAGAAGAGCTGTAACACGAAAGTCTTTTTAAAGTAAATAGTATGTGTGATTCATTTAGAAACCTGACATCCCTGAGGTTGTTTTTACAATTTTTTTAGGAAACTGTGGAGTTTCATGTGTGACATTAAGTTGATTTTAATAACTACATTACCTGTCCAATATTTTCCCGGGCTAATGACATACATCTGTCCTTGCTTAAATGAACTGGGCAAAGCCATTTATCTATTTTTTTTTTAAGCTGTTTGTGTCACTACAAGACAAGGTCAGAAAAATTCAAACAAGCAATGAACTTCTTGTTGTTGAGCTCCTCTGGTTCCTATATTACTCCTCAGGTTTCCATAAGTCTCTTCAGAAAATGTCTAATATACAATCTAGTCTACAAAACAGCAAATGGCATTTTCCAGCATGACTGGCTTAGTTAAAATTCAAGTTTATAAAGAAACATTTGTTTCAACCTTAATTATAGAGAAAACTTTCATCCTTTCAGAAAGGAAACCATTCACAGCAGGTTTAAGAAATAAAAGCAGATGAACTTTATTATGTCCAAAGGATTACTCACTTTTGCATGTTTTCTTATCTGGATTAAGTCTAAACCCTTCTTGGCATCGACAAAAGTAGGAATCATCTGTATTAACACATTCCTGTTCACAGCCATGGTCTTGAAGAGTACAATAATCTGGTCCTAAATGGGAAAAAAAATTGTGTCAGTGAGGAATATAATTCTTCAGAAATAAGCTAGGTAAAACCCAGTTACTTTGGTTTCTTTTCTTTAGCATTTTTTTTTTCCTAGGTATCATTCTGACTTTTTACCATATTGTTTCAGATTATGATAATAAAATGTTCCTTTTTTCCAAATATCTGCTGTACTTAGGTATTCCCGATATGTATCCTTCAACGAATTCTTCGAGAACACATGTACAACACGCAATAGGAAAGTTAGAATCTTAAATATTTCTTAACATTTTGCATCTAAGTGCTATATATTGCCTCATCAAAATTGCCTCTTTATTTTACTCAGAGCAAGTTAGGTATGATCTGTAGTAAATACACAAACACTCTTTTGAACGCTGCTCATTAGATCAAAGCAGGACAATCAGGTCATCAGGAGCACTGAGGTTTTAACAGCTCTGGGTGTTTGCTATGTAGTTCTTCCATTTAAAATGCTCATGAAAGGGAAGACGAGCAAATTCTAGAAACAGCTAGTACTTGTGTATAAAGTACCTTAAAAAGGAAAGCAATTGGGCAGTAAGAACTGGAATATTTACCGCGTAGTGTTTACCACTATTGATGAAGCCAAAGCACCTGCCATTCACTTAGATGCAGTGTCTAGCCATCACTTAGTTTTATATCAGTGGAGTTAATTAATTTATACTAATGAAAGAATGGTCTTAACTCCTCAGCACTGTTAAAAATAGATGTCACAAATCAACTAAGTCACCTTTTTAAAGACATTCAGGCATTTTTGAACACCTCATTACACAACCTGAAAACTGACATTCAGAGGTTAATTATTATTCCCAGAGGTAATGGGCTTCCTGAGGCAGGAACTGTTCTTTCCTTGTATGTGTGGTGGGCTAATGCAATTGAGCGTTTTATATATATATTGAGCCTTAGCAATAATAAACCAACTATATTTTCAGGACAAAGTGGAATGTGACTATGTAAGAAAACCTGAGAGGAGTATTTTATCATTTACAAACTCCACTTCATATATTTATAGAACATTTCATTTACCAAAGGTTTTTATGACAGCATATGCACATACCTATATATACAACACAGGGATATCTCATCTGTTTACTAAAAAATAATTAGAAAATATGCTTTGTTCAAGAGTGCACTAAAGAGATAGAAACCATAAAGCCATGTGTGTGCATCAGAGGAATATAGCTGCATGTCTTCTGGACCTACTCAGTGCTGGGTTGCGTTTATCTACTCAAACCCTTGCTAACTGAAGTGTGCAGGACAGACTTTTCCTGTGTAACTGATTCTGAAGATGACCACAAGAGTTGAAAAATATGTATTAATATCTTTGTTGGAACCTTGAGGCTATTATGTTGGCAACACTAGAAACACATTTCAGCGGGCTTCATTAACACAGTCCAGACCAAGGATGCTAACAGAAGGCCTCTATGCTCATGTGATTCTACCCACAACCGAAACCTGAGCCTTCCCAAAAGAACAACAGTTGAGGCTCAGCACCCCTAAGTACAAGCAGAAACGACCATCTGCCCTCTTGAGGGGAGCAGCAAGGGTGGTGAAAGACCTCTTAATAGTTAACTTAGTAGCTAGGAATTACTTCTACCTGCCTCACTGATAATCTGAATTTGCTGATCTCTTCTTCCTGCCACACATAGAGTACTCTGCTGGTGTTGGCAGGGTTGCCCTCATGAGCTGTGTTCCTTTTATTTCATCTGAGAAGTTTGGAGTAATTCCCACATTTGTCAGATGTGCATGACCATACTGATAAAATTTACATTTTCAAGCTTTTCTTTGTAACCATGAGCATGAAAGCTTACTTTGTATTTTTGAAAGGAAAGCCAGGATTCTGAGATAATCACGAGATCTTGGGAGCTGGTGCCCCAGGCCCAGGCCCGCTTGCTGATGCAGAGCTCTGGTCTGGTGTGGGTGTGAGGCTTGGCTAGTTGGCGATCATCCCTGAGGTTCAGTATGTAAGCCAAACACGTAGAAATTTATGTTAAAGGTTTTAAATTTACAAACATTTTAAATCCAGTGATCTGAAGTTTGTTTCTCTATGTTGTTTATGCTGACTCAAAGGCAGCACGATTCATAATATATGAGAGCTAGGGGACACTTCTACTCTAAAGAGCTCTCACGCTGTCTTGACTTTTGCAGCATTAAGATCTACACAGTTCTTTCATTCATGCTTTATTTTATTAGCAAGGCTAAGCATATATCAAGTGTAAGGAAAAGTGGCTTAGTAAGTTTTATTTATGCTCAAGATTCAGGACATGCATCTTGAAAGAGAATGATTTGACATGGTATTTGCTCATGCCTCCCCGACTACTCCTGAACCAATCTCTATGGCCTACCATTTTCAGTCACTTTGATTTTTCCGTAATTGCAACCTGATGGAATTTTCTCTCTTAATTTTAAACTAATTTAAAGCATTTACAACAAAACAGAATGCAGTTAACATGGCAGAGATGCACAGAGCTGTTGAAGCCTTGTCTGTGGCCTCTGCCCCTTGGCTGGGGAGCTGCGTTTAATGTCAGGCTGCCACCCTTGGTTCTTACCTGAGCTATGTTATAGGTATGCCTGTGTCTAGACTTGCATTTTGCTGATCCTGACCTGCAGACTGGCTGACTTGGTTTCCTGAATTGACCTTAGACCTCTCTTGACACTATGGACTTGTCTGGTGACCACTGGACAGTTGGCTGAGCCTGGTTACTGTCATAGGACCTGTTTTGTTCTTCCTCTTTGGGTATTGTGGGACCAAAGGCCTTGTCAGAGAGATTACTGACCCTGCTTGCCTTGTAGCCATCCTTGGCTCCCAGCTTGCACTACCTTGCGGAGCAGTGTACTTTTGTGTTATATGTTAAAGGTCTTCTCCATTCCATAGAGATCCAACATGAAACCATAGATGTGAGGGATCAAGATCAGAAGGGAAATGACAATGGGAATGTGGTGGTGGAGTCTGTTACCCCACCTGACCAAAACGATGCAGTGAATAAGGCTTTCTACAAATAGATAACAGAAGTCTCCAACTCATAGGCTTTTGTTCATGTTGGAAATTTCAACCATCCAAATACCCACTGGGACGGTATGACAGCATTGTGCAGGCAACTCAGTAGGTTTCTGCACAGACTAGGTGACAACTCCCTAACACAAATTCTTGAGGGGTGATGCTCTCCTTGACTTGCTGCTGTGACTGTGAGATGACTGAGTTCACAATCCAGAAGCCTGCAAGGGGAAACAGCAGAATTCAGACTCCATATTTTACAAGCACAGATTTCAGCTTATTCAGGGAATTGCTAGGAAGAATCTCCTGGGAAACAGCCAAGAACAGAAAGGATGCCCAGGAGAGCTCAATGATTTTTAAAGAAAACTTGCTAAGAGCTCAGGAACAAATGATCCCATCATACTGGAAAATCTGCTTAGATGATCAAAGAGCTTCTCGGTGAACTAAAATACAAAGAGGGAAAACAGTGGACGGAGAAAGAAGGACCAAGGAAAAAAAAAGTATAAAAGCATTGCTTAGGTACTTTGGGACAAAAACAAAGCCCAGCTGGACCTATGACTACTGAGGTACACTAACAGTAATAACAAGGGAGTCTACAAACATGCTGGTAACAAAAAGAAAGTCACAGAAAACGAGGGTCTGTTGGCTAGGGGAACAATGTAGTGATGAACAGCACAGAAAAAATAATGCCCTTTTTATTCCTCGTTCTCACAGACAAAGCCAAAGATTTCTATGTGTACCAGCACAGTTTGGGAAGGAGAGAGGCTAGCAACACTGGTTAGTGACTACTTAGAGAAACTGGATATACACAGATCCATGTGACTGGTATAGGATGACTGGTATTTGCCTGTGGGTGCTGAAAGAGCTAGATGATGTGACACCACTGTCTATCATGTATGAAAATTCACAGAGACTGAGAGATGTCCCTGACAACTGAAAAAGGCGAACATTACACTCATCTTTAAAAAAATGCAAGAAGAAAGACCCAGGGAACTATAAACCAATCCACATCATTTCAGTCCTGGGATCATGGGGCACCTCCTCTCAGAATCAATTACCAAATATATGAAGGACAAGAAGATTATCAAAAATAGTCAATATGGATTTACCAAGGGCAAACCATGCCTGACCAACATGTTCACCTCCAAGGATGAAATTACTGCATCTGTGGGCAAGGGTGGATGTAATACACCTTGGAACTAGTAAAGCTCTTGATGGTGCCTCCCACAGCATTCTCATTTGGAAGCTGAGGAAGTACAGGCTGGAAGACAGAACTGTTAGGTGTGGTGAAAATTTGCCAGGCTACCAGCCTCAAAGGATAGTGATCAATGGCTTCCCGTCTGGCTGGTTGCTGATAATGACCAGAGTACCACAGGAGACAGTACTGGGGGCCACATTGCTAAACATCTTCATCAGTGACGTAGATGATGACACGAAGTGCATCCTTAGCAAAACTAAGGTGACATTAAATTAGAGAAAATGACTGAAAGCAAATAGCAGAACTTCAATACAGAGGAACCTTGACGATTGGACCAGAAGACGTCTTATGAAGTTCACCAAGAAGAATTGCAAAGTTCTGCACCTGGGTGGGAAACACCCCACAGTTGTACAAACTGAGAAAGTGACCTGCTGTCGGGGAGCAGCATGGGCCAGCTGCTCTTTAAGGGAAGGAGAGCCAGGAGCTAAGGGCGATAATACAGCTGAGCAGGGTAGGGGCCTTGCCAGACCTGCAGCACTGAAGCAAGGTGAGCAGGGCAGGCCTGGAAATGGTAGCCAGGTTTAGCCAGGAGTCCAGATCATTAGACAGGTACATGCTGCTGAGGCAGGTCTGAGGTCAAGCCAGGAAGCCAGCATGCGTGTCAGGATGAGGTAAGGCCACTCCGATGAGGGCAGACAGGTTCTGACACAGGCAAATAGTTGCTGGACAGGTCCATAGTGGCAGAGCAAGGCCATGGTCAAGCTGGGAGGTCAGTCTGCAGGTCAGAGTCTGGATCAAAAAGGGCTATTGCCAGGCCCAGATGGAGACCACCACTTCTATAGCATTGCTGGGGTAGGGACTGAAGGCTCCAGGCAGAGCTGAAATATGGCACCTGGGCCATGGGCAGGAGTCAGAAGCCCCAGGGGGGCTGTGCAGGGCAGGTAAAGCCTGTTGGTGCCCTCAGGGCCCTGACACTGGCTGAGTAGCAGCTGTGCTGGATGGAAAGTGCCTTAGGTTTTACAGAGAGGGTGAGCTTTAATCTGAGCCACAGTGTGCTCTCCTTACAAATAAAGCAAAACTCATACTGGACTACACTGGTGAAGCACAGCAAGCACGAATTAGTATCCCCCACTACTCAGCGCTGGTGAGGTTGCACTTGATGTACTTTGTTCAGTTCTGGAACAATCCCTCCCCTTCTCCCCCCAGTTAAGGGGAATAAACTGAAGAGGGCTCAACAGAGACCTATGAAGACTGCTGGGACATAGTCCGCATGACTTGTGTGGAGAGCTTGAGGGATCTGGTCATATTTAGTTTGGTGAAGAGTAAGGTTTCCAGTTGCAGCCTACAATTACTTCTTGTAGGTCATTACAAAGGTGATGGAGCTAAACCCTTTTGGTAGTGCCAGATGATACAACAAGGAACAAGGGTCACCACCTGTGATTTGGGTTATTCAGATTGGATATGAGGGATAGTACAGCAGTGGAACAGGTTGCCCAGAGAGGCTGTGGACTCTCTGTTGAAGTTTTTTGAGACTCAGCTAGACAAAACCATAACTGACCCGATCCACAGCTTGTGGCAGTTCCACTTTGAAGAGTAGGCTAGAGTAGATGACTTCCAGAGATCCTGTCCAACCCGCATTTGAAAGCTTTCATGTTTCCAACATAAAGACAGCAGCATATGGTCAGACTGACAGTGTATGTAGCCTGATGTGCTCTCTCAAGTGATAGATACCTAAGTCAGAGGATAGGGATGGGACAAGCCTGAAATATTACTTTCCAAGAACACTCTTAGCTTCCAGCATTCTGTGGGTCATCAATTTAAACAGGTTAAAATGATTCATACAGTTAGACCATAAGCTAAAAACCACTTAAGTCCTATAAAATGCTTATGCAGTTTTAGGATCTTTGTTCGGTTCAAACTGAAAACACTGCTTAAAATCCACATTCTTATATTGAAGGAATTAACAAGAATTTTTGCTTGGGCAGTGGAAATCACTTACACTATAGTAAGATTTCAAAAATATATGTATGTAGGAGTATATATGAAAGAATAAGAGAATTTAGTCAGCCCTTAGCTGACGGATACTTGACAAATGGGTGCGTTCATATAAGCTACAAGCAACGTGAACTAGTATGAACCATACTCTGGCCCTTGGGGAGGTGGGAAATGAATCTACCCTGACTCTGGCCTTCTAAAAATTAGGTGTCTAGTCTGGCAAGTCACCCAGGCTCTCTGCATAATCAAGGAAAATACAGACACTTCCATAAATTTGCGTCAAAGCTGTGAGCAATCACCTTCTAGAAGTATGTGTCTCTTTCCCTTGATCATAAGGTCAGATGTATAGCCTGGGTTGGATGCTTTCTTTCTAAATGTTAAAATAAAGTGAAATAGATACAAAGCATAATACACAATACAACCTATAGGTTAACATAGTCTCTCATCATAAAGACTGAAATGCCCTCAAGGCTGTAAAAAGCACAGAACTGCAGCGCTATATTGATGCATTTTTTGAGAAATAGTATTTGTACACATTATTCAATAATATGGGCTAAATTCACCACTGGCACCAGCAGTTCCACTCACCTAAAATTAACGGAGTTTGTCTGCTTAGAGACACAATAGTAACATTTCTTTATCAAGATCCATATTTTTGAAGAAAGGTAACTAGGAATGTACCTTAAGTTTTCCTTTCACATTTCCTGAAAGTGAGTGATGACATTAAACGTTGTGGAGGTTTTAGTTTGTTTTCCCAAGTAAGGGAAGCCTTGGCAAGAGTACTTTCTGGTCTGTCAGTCCCCCACCACTTTATATCTGCTCCCAACTCTGGTAATTTTTGAGCTTGTTAGCCCAGTAACAATCAAATTTGACAAACAACAAACAAGCAAAGCTTATTATAACCTGGTGGAAACATGGAAGCTTAGTAGAAGATAGTGATCTTTCCAGAGCACACAGTATCAAAGAACTCACTATTGAGAAAAATCCATAGCAAAATAGGCAGCAATGTTTCCTCTGATTGTGGAACTACTCACTCTGTTTAATTTTAGCTTGTCTTACAACCTGATTATAAATTGTCTTGTACAGACTTGTTTGTTACCTAGCTAGGGAGATGATACTCTAACTGAAAAATCTGGATAATCAGAGACTATGCAAGACAAAGCTTTTGGCTTTTACTATTGAAAAAGGAGCCTGGTCTCATGTTAAAAGCTTCCTGTTCATAGAAGGGACTGCTACCCCTACCTCCTCTGCCCAAAACCCAAACTAGCATCCAAAACAACTTTCATTGCTTTCATGACCTTTAGCTTTGAGGGCACTCCAACATTTTCTATATCTGATGCATTATTCAGTGTTCCCAGGACCAGTGGGAGTATTACTTCTGAGAACTGGAAGACAGAAGTACAAACTGTTCATAATTAAACCTTATCACAACTTACTTCTGCAAGTTCTTTTGTCTGGATTTAAAATGAAACCTGGGTGGCATCTACAGTAATAGGAGTCCTCAGTGTTAACACATTCATGTTGGCAACCTTGGTTATCCAAAGCACAGTAGTCTACAACTGAAAAAGAACAAGACCAACATGTACAATTAGAAAATCAAAATTAGAACTATTATGCATAGAGATTATAGTACTAGTTATAAACAGTAGCTATAAAAAAAAGGAAAAGCTGATGTAATTTATGTCCTGAAGAGCCTTTCTGCAAAAAGTAGTGCACATTCAATACCAGTTGGTACAGCAGATTTGATGAGAGTCCTGGATCATTTCTCCTACCCTTTGAACATTTATCAACACTCAGATTGTCAGGAGCCTTCTCAACACCTTTTCTCAGATCTGGAAACCATGCCTCAGTCAGTAACTTTGTCCAGATGTTCACACTGTAGACCAGGGTGTAGCAAAGTTTGATTTAGTTCTGTCTTCTGTCTCTCCAATCCCAGTCCTGGAATTGCTCTACTTTTCCTTAGTTCCCTCCCAGCTGTATTAGGTCTCAAGAGCTGTTCCTGTAGCCTGAGTATAGAGGAGACCCATGGCAGTATCTTCTACATCAAGGACTGTCACAGTACACTCATTCCCTCTAATGTACTCCACATTCATCCTGTACAAAGCAGTTGCAGCTATGAAGCCTGAAAGCTTCAGGCTGATATTCACCACTGATATTTTCCTTCTTTAATGCCTTTTGTATGAGAGAAATAAAACATCATAGCTAGTCCAGTCACTTATTTCGTAAGTCTGGTCATTTATTACACAAACCCATATTTAGAAGATTGATTGCCCAACGGTAATAAGGTAATACTTTAGAGTTTATTCAGTCAAGCCCATTCAAAAGTACTAAAGAAGTGAAATGATTTTTTTTTTTTATTTCTTTGCAGGTTAAGCTGTTTCTTCACAAAAAAAATTTTAGAAGAAATTAAAGATAAGTCACAAAGCAGGTGTTCTGTCCCCAAAGAGCTGCCAGGCCCACATTAGGCAAGTTTACCTGATTCTTTCTGCAGAAGACAGTAATGTGCTCAGCTTCACACAGACATTTAAAGAGACAGCTTCCCCTTCTTTGCCAAATGAGTAATTTTTTCATTACTTTATACTGCTGAGCCTCCCAAATTTCTTTAAGAGGCAGTAAATTGTTTTAATGAAATCAGTTCCTTCTTCAATAGCCCTGCCTTTGCAAATCATGTGTATACTCAGGTGTGCTAAGATATTTAGTCAAGGTCATCTAGTCAGGAAAGAGGACAACCCATTTAGTTACTTTGAAAGAGTTTCTTTTAACTCTTCAGAATATTTGTGTTGAATCCAGTCAAATTAGACTACTTACTGGCTACTATGTGAGACCATTTTCCTGGCAAGCGCTTTCCTGTTTCCAGACTGAATAGCTTCATATAAGAATATGTTTACTGAATATGTATTTCAAGGATATAATGTGTCATATAGTTAGTCAGCTTTCCTCTTAAATTAATTCTAACCACATGCACATTTTCAAGTGTTTTAAAAGACACATTAAGAAATAAGTAGGCCAAAGAATATATAATTTTTTTCTATCTAGCATCATACTTGGGAAAAAGCCCATATGGATCATTTCATAAAGTCATCTCCTCCTCTGCTTTTAAACCCTAACAAAATGCGAGAGGGGAAGGGAGGGGAGGGGAGAGGCGCGGAGGCAATGTGATGCGACGCGATGCGATGCGACTATCCTCTCTTACGAGGAAAGGCTGATAGACCTGGGTCTGTTTAGGCTAGAGAAGAGAAAGAACCTAGAAAGCAGACAAAAAAATATAGCGGTGCCAGAACTGCGGAGAGGTGCCAGCAGCCAAACCACTGCCAGGAGAAGAGGTCTCAAGCCCAACAGCTGCAGCAATATGGAGACAGTGTAGCACCAGAGCCAGGAAAGAGAGAACAGCATGTCCAGCAACACCATGAAAGTGGAGAGACTGAGTGTCCTGCAGCATGGTGGAGAAAGAATGGCTCATTACCACCAAACTTTTAACTGACAGGATTTTTTTCATGTGAAGGAGGGCAGTTAACATGGAAAGCTGTTTAAAAAGGCAAAGTGATAGTGCTCTGCCAGCCATACTTATCACTGAGCAGACAGTTTCAAATATTGTTTAATCTACAGATTTGTTCATAAACTGTGGATTGAAAACACTCAGAATGGTTAGCCATTCGGTTGTCACTTTTAATAGATATGTTGTGACCTGCTGGTTGTGAGATTTTATTTAATTACTGCCACTCAGGTAACTGGCTGACACATGTGTCAATGAAGCAATTAGTATTGCCTTTGATCCTTAACCAGATAAATTAGCCCATCAGAAAAGAGGAAGAGAACTTAATAAACCTGCCAGTGAAATGAGTTTTCTGTGCTTTCTCATTTACTTTTGCTGGAGTTAAAATTTTAGAAATCGTAGATATCTCAGAGGGAAACCTTTGGCTTTTTGAGAGAACCTTGATGTGTATGTCCTACTGAAATTTGCTCTTCGTTCTCTGGATGAAGAGGAGAGAGTAACCTTAATGAAGTCACTGCTTTTTGCAAAATTGTCGTTGTGCTCAGTGGTTTCTGGTATCCTGCTTATTTGATAATAAATAGTTCACAAAAAGGAATGGTTAACTAGCTTAAGAGTAATGAAAACAGAGTTATCACTACTGATTCAGTATTATACATACACTCCTTTAAAAGATTTTCCAGCAAGGATGATTATTCATTGGTGATCACATCTACAGAAGCTGTACATTCTTGGTAGCATATTCCTCAAAAATCTCAAATTGTTCAAATATGAAAAGTCAAATTCTGGAGACTGACAGCTAATAGGATTTGCAGACAAATTAGCAACAAACTTGCATATTACCCAGACAATCTTTTCCTGTTCAGGAAATGCAGGGAGGCTAAGTTCTGCATGGGTAAAACAAAATATACATTGAACCATTCATGTGCATCAGTAAGAAATGAAGAAGTTAAATGGTTAAATAAATGCAAAAGAAAATTGAAAATTAGAAGTGCTAATACTGTGCTTTAAAACCACAATTAATACTGCTAATTATTGGAGGGGTATGACTAGCGTGAGTTCATGTTTTTTTGCTAAACTAGGAAATCGAGAAGAAAGACAGCTATAAAATGCAAGATATCATAATGAACCCATGCATGAACTGTATTTTGAAAATAATTGAAAATAACTGAAAATAATTGAGACTATGAAAGCTTCAAATGTCATCAATAGACCTTATAATAGGCCTGTATCTCTCCATGCCAAAGAGTCAGTGACGAGGTAGAAAAAAAATGTTAAACATGTATCACACCTCCAGACAGCACTCTTCAGACTTTGCAGAGAAAGCATTAACAGGCAAAAACCCAGTGCCACTCTAAGAAACTTAGTAAATGGCATAGAAATATTTTGAAGCTTTTAATAAGAAAAATAGACTTCGTATTTATTATAGAGGCTAATATTATGTTTGACACAAAGAATTTCACCAAAATTTATTTTTATCCCTACGATGTTATGGTAGCTACCTTCCTGGTAAGAATACCTTGGGCTGCAAAGGACCCTTCAACTAATAGAAATAAAATAGTAACAACCGCTGGTGACGGTAAGCATGAATATTTTGGATTAGAATATATGGTAAGAAAGAATTGGGAACCAAAGAACCTACCAACATGAGTCATGGATTTTCTGTCTCAGGATATAGTCAAATCAATAGCAGAGAAATATATGGTTTATCCTAACACAGGCAAAGGTCATGGCAATTAGCTAAGGTTATTGGATGAACTTCTGTGGAGTGTTAGATGTAGAAATTTGGGCCAGAATGTCTAACAGGTCTTCTTGCCTAAATAGGTATTATTAGCTGCGTTTTCAAAACAGTTCAACTTCAGAAAGCAGGTTCTTAAAATGGTATATTAGTGGCCAAATTATGCTGAGGATAAATTATGTTGAGAAATTTAAACACTCCTATATTGAGATCATAAAGCTACAAGTAAGGGAAACATTTCTGAAGAGTAAGTATGGAGTGAATGTTCTTCAAAACTGCATATGTTATCCTAGGTCTAAAAAACCTCAAAACCTCATTTGTGTGTCCCATGTGAAACTACACGCAGAAAGTTCAGTTCCATAAACTATCATCTATTTTGCATATCAAAATAGGATTATCCTGCAAGGTAATAGCTCTGTGAAGGTAATAAGAGATAGATTATATTATGTTAGACTTGTTTAAAATGACAAGAAAGAGTAAACTGTTGGACAAACTGTTTTGTCCCACTGTTGTAATGGCCTATGGCAGATTTGGGGCCAAGGATTCACTTGCATTCACTTCCATGGGATTTCAGCATGTGTTTGAAATTAAGCATGCATTTAAGTGATTGCCTGAAGAGAATACCTAACAAATAAGGAGATTTTTTTCAAGGACTCACTAGGAGTTTTTTTGTGGTGGATACCAGAAGACAATATTTTCCCAAAACGTAGCATGGGATGAAAAGTTTACAAGAAGGCTAATAGGCTAGTGAAAAAGATTATCCTAAAAGTATTTACTGTGTATAAACAGGGAAGAAGGGTGAACTACTTATATGGTAATACAGAGGGGAGTATGTTTTGTGTTAAAAAACTTTTATACTTTATTTCCACACTCACTCTTTTGAGTTGTAATTCTTAGAGCTGATGTTTGCTTCTTTACTGCCCATAGTGAAAATTAAAGGAACACAGTGGATGGTTTCTTAAGGAGGGCTAAACTTTCCTTAAAGTCATCTTCCCAAAAAGAGTTTGAAATCTCCCCTGGTATGACCATAAAACCAAGTGAAAAATGGCAAAAAATTGTCCACTTTCAAGTCTTTCCATGTATAACTTCTGTCTGAAGAGGAGCTACTGCGTTTGTCTGGCTTTGTTTGTTTTTTAATGGCCACATATATCATGCCAGTACATTGCTGACCACCTACATGGATCTAGAATAAAACATCTGGTGTGTTGTTTCAAAACAGCAATGTTACTTTCTGTATGAAATTAAACAATTTTCCCAAGTCACCATTCATTATCAGTAAAGGCCTATGAACAGGCCAATATGTATTCTTCCTTATCTACCACTCATATAGGAGAAGAGAACTTCCCATCATTGCCTATGACTAAACTAGATATTAATTTACATTGAATTTCCCTTTGGTTTGTGTCAAGAGATAAATGTGAATTTCTAAACTCATACTCACCGACACAATTCTTTCCATTTGCATCAAGCTCATACCCTTCATAACACTGACAGACATAAGACCCAGGTGTGTTCACACAGATCTGCTCACAGGCGTGTTTCTCCACAGCACAAAGGTCTTGAGCTACGAAACATAATTGCATGAATATGAAATTCTTGGACCTTCTACAATGCACAGGTAGACTGTAGATGAAAAATAAATTTCAGGAATCTATGAACAGCTCTTTAGAGATGAGCTCATTTTAACACAGATCATGCCAATGTTCTGTCAAACAGTGAAAGTCTTACACCAGCAGAAACAATCACTCAAAGCTGAGGAGCTTGTTCCTTCAGCTGAAGGCAATGAGTTGCTTGACTGTATGTTTCTCTAAAAAGTTTGAAGGGTATTCTTCAGTTCACTGGGGGAAAAAAAAGTGTTTATGTCCTCTTTTTTTTTTTTTTTTTTTTTTTGCATAGCCCTCCCAGATAAATGATGATGAGGTTGGAAAGGGGAAGAAAAGGAAAACAACACCAAAAGACTTGGGGACATTTAATTTCTGAGGTTTGTTTCAGTTCTGTGAAAAATACCATAGCAAGTTACACCTCCCAAGCAAAAAGATCTCATTAGAAAAAATTACTAAGACAAATTATGTTAGTTCAGCACATGGCCCAGTGAAGCACAGTGGGCTTTCTTTTCAATAGACTAAAGCTTTCTGAGAACCCCAAGTTTCCCCAGTGAAATGTCTGGAAAGCAGAGTACTTTGTGTTGCTCAGAATCAGGCCTCAGCACATTGCTCAGCACATAATGATTGTTTACAGCTACAAATAAGTCTTTGGGATCATGTTTGAGGAAACTAGCCAAGAAAATACGAATTTTCTTTTATAGCTGTCTGCTTCATATCAAGGGGCATGATGAACAGCATAAACAGTCATTTAACTTTCTTGTTCCAGCATAAACACCCACAAATAGATAATTTTCCAGCTTGTTTCAGCTACATTTCCTCTTTTGTACTATTTTGTGTATTAATGTAAGATTTGAACATCTCTAGAGAAGAATGCAAGAGATTAAGTTAAACAAACAAATACAGTGTAATGAGTAAAGAATAGCCATTATCTGACACAACCATTCTTCTCTAGAAAAGTTAGACCAGAGTATGTGAAAGGAGCATCCTTTGCATGGATGCAAAACCGTCTTAATGAAATAAATGTAAGAATACTTCAAGTTAAAAAAAAGAACTTCTTTTTCCCTAGTTTTGTTCTGGAAGATAGCGAGTTGCTTTTTTTTTTTTTTTCCTTTTCCCCACATGAAAAGCAACAAATCACAAGTATGGCAGATTTTCTTCCTTCAATGCAAGGAAATAATTTTTTTAGAAATAATGTTATAATGAAATGTATCGAAGAACAAAACTATCGTCTATTCAAATGAAAAAATGCATCCTTTTCCAGCCTAAAGCAAAGTTGTAATTTCATTGCTGGTTGAAGCTGTTCAGTTAAGGGTTTTTAAGAACCAAATACTAATATGAGGTGTTTTCACAACATAAAAAAAAAAGGGAATAGAAGAATGAAAAAAGAGTATAACTTTAGGTACATACCATTCATCTTTTCTGCACTGTTTAATTTAGAATGTGTTACAATATATATGTAAGGAAACTATTTGTTCATGAAAGAGCTGACAAATACATCCAAACCTGAGATAAATACATCTGGTTTATGTTGTATTCATGTACTGCACTAAACATAAACACGATGAAGATTTTATTTTACTTAGAGGTCAAGTGAAGAACAGTTGTCTCTGTGCACTTGTGGACAATCAGCAGCCAATCAAGGTAACTAAAATGGTCACAGACTGTGGGGTTTTCTATCGCCATGCTTCCCCTTACCTCCAGAAACAAGCTGTCCAGTTTGTCCGAGGTTCGTCTCCCTTCCTCGTGAATTCTGTTACTTCTCTGGGGAGTTTTTAGACATAAGGATCTGACCTTGTCTAGACTGATATCGTATCACCTCCTTCACCAATGATTCATGCCATCCTAGCACATTTAAGGCCAACTTGATGGCTCTCAATCTTAGATTTCCAGTGCTAATTGCTAAAATAAGTTTATAGTTTGGTGATGTTGAAAAAAGTCCATTAGAAGTAGGCTACAAACACATTGAATGACTCATTTCCCTTTCATATTTATCAATCTGCAATCTAGTATCATCTGATTGATGATCAAGGCAAGTACAGACTGAAGCAAATCATGTGTGACAGGTAAGTGAGGAAAAAAAGTAAAGCAATGCAGCAGCAGGCTTTGAAAAATGGTAAAGAGGGAACATACTGAGGGCTACTGTGCATGGGTCACCAGTAGGAAAACTACACACCGTTCCAAAACTCTCTTGGAAATTAATCTGTAATTTGAAGCAGTGCAGTGCCCAAAAGCTGAACTACTGGCTGATAAAAAACTATGGAAATGTAACACAATAAAAAAGAAGACACAATAAGGAAAGAATTTCTCATACTTGTAATTAATTTTTTTTTTAATCGACTCAGAAAAAAAATCCAATTGTCAAAATTGATGTTAGGGAGGATGGGGAAAATGTGTGAGAGGAAATTTAACAAAAGAGAAATTTTGAATTTTAAATAATTCCCAGAAAATTGAAAGCAAAAGAATTCTTTCTTAAAAACTCCTTAAGAAAATTAATAGTATGAGGAGGGTTTAAAAGAAAGGTTTAAAGGATACAAAAGTTTTAAATGAGAAGTATTTTAAGAGGGACACAATAAAAAGAATAGGTTAGAGAATATTATTGAAATGTGATTACATAGTTGGAGCCATCACTTGGGATTCTCACCACCCTCCTTCTGAAGAGCTATAGCAAATACACAGACACAGATACAATAGGCTGTGTGAAAAACTGTTCTTGTCACTACTCTTGTCTTGGCTTAGCTGCTAAACCAAATAATAATTAGGAAATATTCCAGACTGGATTGAATCCTTTTTCATCTTCTTGAGGAAACAAAACCACAAATGAAGTGTTAAATTTGTTCCATTCAACACAAAGCATTTCCCTATAATTCAGACACATGCATATGACAAATGTCTACGTTTAGTGAAGGATGCTGGTGAGAAGGACTACAAAACAGAGATTCCTAAAAGTAACTCATCCCATAGCTCAACAGCACAGGAGGTGAACAGCTTAAAAGGAGCTTCCTGCTGTAGCCCATGCAGCAGCAAGAATGCCCAAATCACTCTGGTGCTGACATTCTTCTGTTGCCCTTCCTATTTACTGCGGCTGTGACTGAAACCATGTGTCCCACTGCACATGTAAGGACTCTAATCCTCAAGCTGCAGAGTTGCCTCAGATACTGACATACTCCTGCTGTTTTGGTGGTCATTAAGTATTTGATACAAAATACAACACCAAGCAAGAAAGACTAAGAACCCTCTAATTCCAAGCTACCTGATTGTTTTACGGCACTCTCCTCAGATGTGGAATATGCGAGCTCAAACACAAGGATAGGATTTGAGCCTGCATCCTTTACCTTAATTCTAAATTATCAATTGTGAGGGGTATATCCTATGCTCTCACTGTCTCCTTCAGCTTTTTGAAAAGACATTTTCCAAAATTTTTCTTCTGGCTAAAATCAGTTTGGCAAATTCCACTTGAATCCATGCACTGTCACGTGATAAGAAACTGAATTTTTAGCAAGTACGTTTTCCATAAGTAATTAAAAATAGTATTACATAATTTCTTCAAAATAATGGTGCATACAGAAATAAAATTGGCATACCCATCTAATGTAATCTGATGTTAATTACTAGGAAGCAAGTTAAAATGGACGAAAGAAATACTGCTTACAAAGATCACAATTAAAATGAAATACAGCTTGTTATTGTAAACTATAAAGCCAATTACTTAAAAAGTCAGCCCTTTTAAAGAAGGAAATGGTAGCATAAGCAAGACTTTTCAAACTATTCTTTGAACACTTGCAAACCCTTATACTTCAAGCAGCAGTTAGAAAGAACTTTTTGGAATGGCAAGTTATTTCACAGTTCTCTAGTACGACGTTTATTGCACCCTTCTGTACTACTTAGTACTGGTTGCTATCTAGACAAGTTACTAAAGTAGTTGGATTCACTTCATGTGAGATGATAAAACAGTTCTTTCTTTGACTGTTGCTTCATTGTTGAACTTATTATACCAATAAAATTCAAATGAAATTTATGTAGTTACAGTGTACCTCTGCAGAGCTGTGTATAAAAATTAGCTTGATGTATTGTATTTCAGAAAGATTTATAAGAACTTCATTTACACAAACAAGAAAAATAATTAAAACTTTCCCTTTTCAGACTCCTGATGATTACCATTCATTATATACTGAGCTCAGTCCTTCTTTATGAGCCCAACAAAAAGGGTATGTGATGTTAAGCACTTTTTCGGAGCATGGAAGAGAAAAGTTAAGAAAGATAACATACTGCTGCAAGTCTTCTGGTCAGCATTCAGAATGTATCCTTGTTTACATCTGCATACGTAGGAGCCAGGAGTGTTTATGCAGAAGTGATCACAGCGATGCTCAACTGTACTGCACATATGGGGCACTGAAAGGAAAAAAGTGAAATGTTATTAACTGCTGGTCTTACTTGTGGTCACAACTGAAAAAAAATGATGTAGAAAATTTTACTGAACTAATTTAGAAATTTCAAATTAAGTGTTGACAGTAAAGACAAAAATGGAAGCTTAAGCCTGTAAGACTAAAAAAATCCTTAACAAACAGTACTATGTATTTATTCCTAAAAAAAAGTAGGAATTCAGATATTTCCTGTCTGGTTGACACTGGTGGCATGTTTTTGGACATGAAATTACATGGGGAATAGAGATATAAACAAAATAAAAATACACAATACAGTATCTGGAAACACTGATTACTTGGTGGTCCCAAGAAGACAATGAGAAAAACCTACCACATTCAAATTTAGAAAATATGTGGAATTTAAGGACAAACCGTTCTAGAGGACATTCAGTTTCTTGAATGAAGAAAATCAACACACAGCACAATACTAAAGAAGAATGACTAGAAAAGAGCTCAATGAAGAATCTTGCTTCCTTAGTTATTACTGTTGAGGAACATACAAGCAATACATGACAACACTGAGGTCATGCATCTCCAAGATTCAGTAAGTGGGAGCTGAGCTGAGCTACACTCCAGAGTATAAGTCTTTCTAAGTCTATTTTTAGTCTGTTTGTAATTTATGTCTCTAAGAGCAAGTAGTAAAATGCAACAGACTGAAACAGTAAGAAAGAAAAACAATAGTGGGCCCATTCTGTCAAATTCATTGCTGAACTATTTTTCTCTAGATCAGTAATTGGGAATTAAGAAATCTCTTTGATGTTTTCTTTCCACTGGAGCATTGCTTGTATGTAATTTCTATGATATATAGGTGAATTACTTCTCAGAGAACATTGTGTGGAAAATAATCTATTTTGCTCAACAACAATTAGGGATTGATGTGCTCCTTATTGTGCTAGGTTTACAAAGCTCAAAATTTATGGGATAGATATTAACAGTAATCTTCTAGCAGCCACAACAGAAGCCTAATAAATAACTTAACATGTGGTACGTGTAGTATTTGTGAAAAAAAATGTGGTTTTGAGATACATACTATGTATCTGGTCTTTGGAATGGTTACCAGAGTTATGCATTTATTACTAATACACAAAACACCACAATTCCCAAATGTCTTAATCAGCTTTTTGGATCTCATAATTTTCTGCCATAATAAAACTTCTCAAGTACTTTTATTTATGTGACTACAGACCTGCTTGGACTTCTTGTCTTTTCTCCTTTCTGTCATTCTGAAAATGAAGTTTATGACCTCTGATACTTTCTAAACAGAAGTTTCCTCCTGGCTATATTTCACTAGCTTTCAACATCAGGTATAGCTTGTTATGACCAAAGAAGCACTTTCAAATATGACAACTGAAAAATATAATCATTTCAGTAGTTTAAGCATCAGAAAATCTTACCATATACTAATGCTATAGAATGTGAACCTGTAGAACACTACTCCAAAAACAGTCAGTCCTCCCATATCAAAAGAACATAAGGTTGCAAAACAGAGTANAAAGAAGCACTTTCAAATATGACAACTGAAAAATATAATCATTTCAGTAGTTTAAGCATCAGAAAATCTTACCATATGCTAATGCTATAGAATGTGAACCTGTAGAACACTACTCCAAAAAGTCAGTCCTCCCATATCAAAAGAACATAAGGTTGCAAAACAGAGTACTAAAAAAAGGAAAAAAAAAAAAAGAAAAAAGAAGCATTCAAAGATAGGTGTCCCGATAACTCAATCCCTTCTGAGAATACATTGTTAACATCTGTTACCAATCTTCTGATATACTATCACAGAAATTTTTTTCCAAAGTGTCTCTGCTGCACCCATTTCAAAGAATCAGTGGTACTCGGGCCATCAGTCAGATTTCTGTGGTGGGGGCTGCTGTCTGTATGATTTCTGCAACCTCATTTGTTGCAGGAGGTGTTTGGTGGACACAGCCAGGGACTGAAGTAATAGAAAGGGTGATCTCATAGTTAAGGAATTTGAATGCAAGCCTTGTGAATTAGATTTTATCTCTGTCTATGTCATGGGGTCCTTATTTGATTTTGGGCAAGCCAATAATACCAGTATCTTCAAGCAAGCATCAACCTTCAGACTGCATGTGTTCAGTTAGAGACACCTGAGTCTGGATTTGCAAGAATGCAGGGCTCTCAGCTGCAAGTGAAGGCTGTAGAGCTGTGACTAGTATGTTATATTAGTCTAAAAATGCTAAATGCCCCAGAAAATCACATCAGTAATTGCACTGAGTCAAATACTTAAAGTTAGTGGGCGATCTTGACAGTCTTAACTCTGTTTCTGCGCCTCCGTTCCTTCAATGTAAAATGACACACTTTATAGGAGAATAATCAAGACACTTATTTGCTCCTGACTGCTTTATCCCAACTTCTGTCTTTCTCACTCTTATTCTATTCAATCTCCACCTCCTTTCCTGGATTCTGTCCCCATTTCTGTTTTTCTTCTTCAGAGTTTTCAAGTCTTGTCTCATTTCTCATGCCTCTGATTTTCTAGGATACTATTTGCTTCTCTTTTACCTTGCTGACTGGTTATAAAAAGAGACCCCTAGGATCCCTTGGCTTTAACTGCTGTTTCTGACACCCCCAAATCTTTAGCAGCCAGAGGCAGCAACTGTAGGGGAAGTCTGACTTAGCAGATGATGGAGCACAGCCAGTTTACTGAGGGATGGGATGCTATCCAGAGGGACCTGGACAACCTCAAGAAGTGGGCCTGTGTGAACCTCATGAGGCTCAACAAGGCCAAGTGCAGGGTCCTGCACCTGGGTTGGGGCAAGCCCCAGTACCAATACAGGCTGGGGGATGAAGGGAGCAGCCCTGCCGAGGACTTGGGGGTACTGGGGGATGAAAAGCCGGACATGAGCTGGCAACAGGCACTCGCAGCCCAGAAGGCCAACCGTATCCTGGGCTGCATCCAAAGAAGCGTGTCCAGCAGCTCGAGGGAGGTGATTCTGCCCCTCTACTCCACTCTGGTGAGACTCCAGCTGGAGTACTGCATCTAGCTCTGGAGCCCTCAGCGCAGGAAAGACATGGACCTGTTGGAGTGGGTCCAGAAGAGGGCCACAGAACTGATCAGAGGGCTGGAGCACCTCTCCTATAAGGAAAGGCTGAGAGAGTTGGGGTTGTTCAGCCTGCAGAAGAGAAGGCTGCGGGGAGACTTTATTGCGGCCTTTCAGTACTTAAAGGGGGCTTATAAGAAAGATAGGGACAAACTTTTTAGCAGGGTCTGTTGTGATAGGACAAAGGGTAACGGTTTTAAACTAAAAGAGGGAAGATTTAGACTAGATATAAGGAAGAAATTTTTTACAATAAGGGTGGTGAAACACTGGAACAGGTTGCCCAGAGAGGCTGTGGATGCCCCATCCCTGGAAACATTCAAGGTCAGGTTGGACAGGGCTCTGAGCAACCTGATCTAGTTGAAGATGTCCCTGCTTATTGCAGGAGGGTTGGACTAGATGACCTTTAAAGGTCCCTTCCAACCCAAACTATTCTATGATTCTATATGGATTCTTCTGATAATATATCTTCTAGGCACTGAGTAATCTCTGTCATCCATGGGTAAACAGTGGTTAATTCGGTTTACTTTTTATTTTCCCCACAGAGCTTCATCACTTGGCCAGGTTTTTCCCTTATATTCACAGGAACCATGAAGACACATTCCCAAGACATAAGGGCAATCCAGAGACAAGGACAGCTCAGGTGCCAACGTCTTTTCCCACAGCATGAAGCCCAGCAGACTGCATGCCAGGAGACTTGACCACCGAGGTGCTTTCAATTACTCTAGCAAAGAAACAAGGTGTCCACATGTTCGACTCAGCTGCAATGATATTGCCTCTGGGTCCACACTGGAGAGGACTCAAAAAAACTGACCACATCTCCCAGAAGGAATGTAGGTGCTCGAGGAAGGAAAGGCTATGAATGCTTAGATTGCTCACCTGAAATTCAGCAAGCTGGATGCTGCTTCGCAGCCCAGACTCAATAAAATATTAAGGATCCTATCTGCAATTTAGTTCCTTAAGTTGACATCCATAAGAATCTAACAGCTTAAATTCTCTGTTGCATCTGGGCCTGGATTTTTAAGTGCATTTTTGGATCTCACCTTCAGTTCCTGACACAGCAAATGTTGTGGAGGCATTCCCTGAGAAAAGGAGGCAGCAGCAATCTTTGTCAACTCCATACTCCTCCATCTGCGCGGGGGGTGGTTTTATTGAGGATCACATGTATTTGGATTAAAAGTGAGCTATAAAACTTTGATACATTTATTGGACACTGCCTAGTCTGAAAAAATGAGTAACTGGTATTTATAGTAGATTTGTTTCTAAAATGCAATTAAAAAAATCGAATAAGATGAAGTTTTGAGGCATCTGCTGTTCATTCCATTTAAACTCACAACCCATGTTTAGTTTACTCTTTCTTGGTTTTTAAACGTATCTTACTACGCCAGGCAAGGAAGAAACAGGAAAAAATCTATTATCTGATGAATGTCTGTGATGGTGTTTTGTGCTGATGCAGTTCAGCTGGAGCACTGTTGCTCTTTGAAACAATTTTGGAAAAGACCAAGTAAGGAAAATTCTCCAGACTATCCTGACAATAAGCCTCAGTTCTTTTCTGGCAAAAGCATCCCTAGAGATGAAAGAGCATTCAATCTCACCATGCATTTTTTTCTGGACTCTGCCGAAAATGCCTCAGCTTAATGCCAAATCTGCATCAAGACCTTTCGTATTTATCTCAGGAAAAACTAAAGAAGAAAATTATATTAAGTACACAGGTGGAATAAAATGAATTATGTATGCCATGATATTTGTAAAAGGTAATTTTTATCAGGGAATTACAGATGGAAGTGATTTCTCTGTTGTAAATTAATACCTATTAAAACACTATTTACTTTATTATATGAATGAATAATATCACTGTAATGGATTTTCCTAACTTTCTGTATTTAAAATGGATGGAATAAAAACACTACTGTGTCTCTGCGTCTCACTTCCAGCCACAAGGCAGGCGCAGAGATAATTATTTGCACAGAATTAATATGTAAGCTTTGGAAGAGAAATCCATGCACTCCATAGATTTTTTTAAATAACCAAAAGACTGTTGATCAGTTTGAAGTTTCAGTACTAAGGGAGATCACATTTAAAATCAATACATGAAACAACTTATACAATATTCAAATAGCAGAGGATTGTAAATTTATTGCTATTATGCAATGAATAGGAAAATCATGATCATAGAGTCATAGAATCACAGAATGGTTTATGTTGCAAGAGACCTTAAAGATCATCTAGTTCCAACCCCCCTGCCATGGGCAAGGACTCCTCCCACTAGACCAGATTGCTCAAAGCCTCATCCAACCTGGTCTTGAACACTTCCAGGGATGGGGCCTCCACAACTTCCCTGGGCAACCTGCTCCAGTGCCTCACCACCCTCAGAGTGAAAAATTTCTTCCTAATATCTGTTCTAAATCTACCCTCTTTCAGCTTGAAGCCATTACCCCTCGTCCTATCACTACATGCCCTTGTAAAAAGTCCCTCTCCAGCTTTCTTGTAGGCCCCCTTTAAGTACCGGAAGGCTGCTGATGTGTGTGTTTGCCTCACTGCTTATGACCACTAGGAATCAGATCACATTTTATGGCACTTAGCAGTAGAATTAGTTTTTCCCCATATGTATGACTGCTGTTCTGAATGTTGTCTGGCTAGTCTCCCTTTTTTCAATACACATATCTTGTAAAAAAAAAAAAAAAAGTTTAATTATAATGCATAAATTTTTTCTGTGTTTTACTTTCATCTATGCATACAAATCTATAGATAAAAACCTTACCACAAAGTTTAGTCTGGAAGGCAGAGGTCAGTGTTTCAATCTGACTGAAATTAGCAACCAGAAACACATGCTCTTCATGTGGTTCACTCCCAATGGACTTCAGCGTATTCATATCTACTCTTCCCACTCCAATGGCAAAAATCAGAATACCCGAGTTACGAGCTTTAGCAGCAATCTCTGCCACTGGATCCTGAGGTCTCCCATCTGTCACTATCATGATAATTCGAGGCACATTCTGCTTCAAAGGTCGAGCTCCTTCTGATTCTGAAAATGCGATGTTCACTGCATACTGAATAGCCAGTCCAGTCATGGTGCCAGTTGCCAGGTGCATCATCCTCTTCACTGCTCTTTCAATATCCTGCTTCCTCCTGAATGTCTTCAGCGAGAACTCATGTTTGACTGTGCTGCCATACTGAATCAGACCTACTCGGGTGGCATCAGGACTGATGTCCAGAAACTGCAAGATAGTTAAAATGAACTCCTTCACTTTTTCAAAGTCATAAGGACGTACGCTGCGAGAGCTGTCAATGATGAAGACAAGGTCCAGACGTTTGTTGTTGCAAGTATTTTCTGGAAGGCAAAATGCAAACAAAAATACTTTACAAGAATTTCAAAATGTAAATTGGTTCAGGTTGACCTGATGTCTCAAACATACTGTCTAAACAAACACCCTGGCAAGGGCTGGGAAAATACAGGAAAAACAGGAGATGCCAGAACTAAGGCTACTTGAGCAATACAGACTTGGCCTCCACTAAATAACAAAAGCTGCCTGTTATACATGATCAGTATATATGTGTGTATATATTTATTTATTTATTTATTTATTTATTTATTTATTTATTTTTGTGAGACCAGTGCCCAGAATGGCTAATGGTAGCAGAATGGGTAGATACTTGTGCTGTACCCTGTTTTGTCATTGTTGAGATTTTGACGTCATACCCCACACAGGATGGAAACTCCCTCTGAATTACATAGCTACTATTTGAGTGGGTTGCACTGGGATGCTTTTTGTGGTAGTGCCTGAGAATTTAGAAATCTAACAGTCCGATGAGGCTGTGTGGTATCAGTCCTCCATTTCAAACAGGGAAAACAGAACACAAACAAATTCAGGTCAAAAGCATCCGTTAATCACAGTGACCGATATGAGACACAGAGGGACTGATTTTTCAGGGAACTTGGCATTAAGCAGCACTTAGCATGTACAAAGTACAGCTCTCAGTGACGTCAACTGCAGCTGTAAGTGCTCAGCACTTCTGCAAATCAAACCCCATTATTTCAAACACATAATTAATGGCCATCTGGGAAAAGTCTTGTCTATTGGCTAGCTCAGCATCACACAGAAGTTCTGTGGCTGCATGAAAGAGAAAATACTGTTGTCTACGGTGGCACTCACCTTGGCCAAAAGCCCACTCATACACTTCTTGGTATCTGCTGTTTCAGCCATCAACAGTCTTTTTTTCCAAAAGCCACTGAAGCAGAAATACCACAGTGTATTCCTGTATCTGATAACTGCACAGGTGGGCAGGCCAAGCTATCATGGATAACAGCAGCAGTGAAGGCTAGCTGCCTTCTGGGCATGCTACCCGCTTTCTGGGACTCTGGGTATACATCCTCTGGCTTCTGCTCAGCATCCTTCTTTTTTGAAAGAGTATGAGACACATGCATGAGTTGCATGATGAGAATGGATAGGGACTGACAGAAAGCCAGCACATGGCAGGCTTAAGGCAAGCAGGCGGAGATGAGCCACGAGCCTTGCAAAAGATTAAAAGGACTTTAAAGGGCTTTATGGGATGCTAGTGAAGAGAAATCAACTGAGGTTCAATATTTACATTAAAGACCCCTCCAGATTAGGAAATCCCTTAGCCACAAAAGCATGGCAGCTGCAGGAATACCTGGAGGTAGTATTGTCTTGTTCTTAAACTTTACCGTATGCATCCACTTTTGACTTTTGTCAGAGACAGGACACTAGGTTTATAGACTTCAATCAGTGTGTCTGCTCATGTTCTTAAATTCCTTTGGCTATGAATAAAACTGTGAAGTAGCTAGTTGCCCATTTGTCNGTCTTGTTCTTAAACTTTACCGTATGCATCCACTTTTGACTTTTGTCAGAGACAGGACACTAGGTTTATAGACTTCAATCAGTGTGTCTGCTCATGTTCTTAAATTCCTTTGGCTATGAATAAAACTGTGAAGTAGCTAGTTGCCTGGCTTGAAAGATTAAATGTGGCAAGAACGCTCATCAAACTGCAGCGGCATCCTCATTTTACTAAGCTGAGACAGCCCCAACCAGTAATCTCCCTTATTGCCCAACCCAATTAATTCCCCGTGCACTCTCATCCATCTTGTGCACCAAATGAGGCAAATGCTCAGTGGAAAAGTAGTATCTGACTGTATAATTAAAGGTCATGTCATACTGCACAAGTACAAGTGGGCCAATCAAATACTCAATTGGAAAAACATCTGTCTGCAGACAAGCCTTTACATGAGTTCACTTGTGACTGCTGATGAATGCTAACCATGTGCTTCTGCCAAGGCCAGGGGTGAGCAAGATGCCTGTTTTCACTTGTTAACTCAGAGGCCTCTTTCATAGATTACCAAGAACATTTGTGGGCATAGAATAAAAATGCTCTTTGATGACAATAAAAATCACTGCCTGGATTTATTCATGTGCAGCCTACAGCCTGGCTTTATTCATAACCATAGGAATATGCTCGAGTTGCTTATTCTTTCAAAATCAGAGGATGTTGAATGCAAGCCAAATTGAGACGAAACAAAATTCCAGTTCTAATGGGATACAGATATCCTGACACATTAACTATTTTCTATCTTATTATCTTAGTGGCATATCTGGTTATTAAATATTTTTACTAATATAACATGAAATATTCCAGCATGGTTATAATACAAGGATAACGATATGGTATGACTTGTGGGAGCAGAGCAAGGGGAAAGAAAGATAATTACAGAAAAAAGGCTAAGAATATGTGTGTGTGGATGGAGAAGGGTAAAATGACTGCTATTTTATTTCCCTTTAAACAAGTCAAAACTCGACCCATGGTGTTGAATCCTTTTAATTTGAATATAAAGATTTGGATCCCAGTCTGAAGAGACTCAGGCATGAATCTTGGTGGGAAAACACTTGGACAGCATTAGTGGATAGTACTACCAGAAACACACCCCACTGTGCTAAATTACTTAAGAAAAATCTATCCGTCTGAATGCAATTCAGTATATTTCAAAACTACTTTCACTAGCAAAATTCTATCTATAGAAATACAGAACATTTCCAAATTAAAATGTATTTAAAATCTGCCTTCTGACTTGGTGCGGATTTTAATAACCTTGTAATTATTAATGTTGATTTAGCTGAGATGGGCTCAATGAACAATAAAGTGTAACTCTTCTAATAAGCAAAACTCCAGCTGGGTGGTATTTTGAGGAGTGGCAATCAGTAATGACTAACAGATCTGAACACTCGTTCCCTCAGATAAATTTTCAGTGATACCTTTTTAGCAGTTGCACGCTTTTGCACTTGCCCTGTAAACTACAACCTCTTCCTCCTACCAGCTCTCACATTTAAAAACAGAACTTTCTCACAACTTTGGCAAACATTCTCGTACCCAAAAGTAATTCCCTTCCACTCTTCTTATGAAAAGTGACATACTCATTGAAAAGAGCTACTCATCCATAAACTTGTTTCTAAGTTAGCAGAGGTTTTGTATTGCCAGCACAAAAGTTAAAAAAACCCTCAATGGGAGTTGTATTATCCAAAGGCAAAGCATGGTCAGGAGAGGCAAGACAAGGACAGACAAGGTAAGGGAAGGAAAGGAAGGAAAGATTGGACACAAGAGGGAAAATTTTCACAATGAGAACAATCAGCTATTGGAATAATCTCCCAGGGAAGTGGTGGATTCCCCACCATTGGACGCATTTAAGATTCAGCTTGACAGGGTGCTGGGCCGTCTTGTCTAGACCGTGCTTTTGCTAAGAAAGATTGGGCCAGATGATCCTTGAGGTCCCTTCCAACCTGGTATTCTATGATTCTATGAAGGTCAAGTCAATAGTAAATATATTCTCCTCCTCCACTCAATATCCAGTTTGTCTGTAAATGACAGTTACAGTGATACCACCTGCACAAAATTAACAATGAAAGGAAATTTCAGTTCTCCCTGGAAGAATCCATCTGGGATCCAATTACTTAGATACGTAAAATAGAGCTTAAAAGAATATTTCACACTAAGCATCTTAATTTCCTCTAAAGCTGAAAATTCGATTAAATTATTTTCTCTGATCCCTGCAGGTTTCCCTCTGCTTCTTTCTCCAAGCAAATTATGCTCAGTCCTGAACCCCTACTTTGGCTTTGACAAAGCTCACACTGCTTTGACTTAGCTCACCCACCCAGGGGCTCTGTCTGAGAGTATGTTTGTACCCTCTCAGCTTATTTCTAACTAATGCTGCATTGCCTTAATATAAATAAAGCAGCACCAGGGAGTTTTCCTGGGCATTGGAACTGACTCTTCTAGGCTGTTAAATCATTAGAACAATTCCCGGTATTGTTTGATCTAGGACAATTAACATTTTCTCAAACAATCCTCAGGCATGATATAGGAAATATCATGAGCCAGGGACCCATCCTAATAAGCAGTGCGGATGCAACCACTCTGTAAGCTCAGGGTATGTAGTAGTACAGCAGTAGGCCGTTTTATACTACTGGTCTCAGCACCAGAGAGCAGTCTAAGACACAAGCTAAACTCAGAGGCCAGCTGGCCTGCATCCACAGTATTAATCTCAGCTTCCCACTAAAACAGAGTGGCTGTATGCAAACTGCCTAGTGGGAATAATCCCTGTTCCCCTGTAGCCTCTGAACCATGCATGGAGATTGCTTGGGGAGCACTAATCATTGTGGGCCAGAGACAGCTCCAGCAACTTAACAGCAACAATAATGGTGGAGTCCCAATGCCCGAGAAGGCCCCCGGCACTGTTTAATTTCCTCAGACAGTTCCATTTTGCGATATTCAAATGGAACACATTCAAAGGACCCAAGTTTTAGATGGTGTTTTTTCAAAAGTTTTTGCAAGCCAGCTCTCTTGAAAAGATTGTTTAAAATTGAGCTCTTTATTTTCTATTGTTGTCCTACATCTTTATCACTCCTTAATACTTTTTTTTAATCTGGATATTACTTATTTGCTTATGTAGGTCTTTATCCTAATACATGAGAATGGATAAATGTTAAAGGCGGCTATTGCTGTATGCAAAGCAAAAGAAGGTTAGCTCAATTTGGTAAACACTACAGCAAAGTTAAGACATTGAAAAAGTAATTTATAACAAGTAAATATTAGTTCTATGAAGACTTTTGTTATAGACTAATACAATTTAAGCAAAAAAGAAGGATGAGATCAGTTAAGAAAAAATGAGATCACAGAAAAATTACTGCCTGAGCAGGCAATGCATTAATGGCAATTTTAAGACTCAATATATTGTGTTTCTTAGCTCACTCCACAGTAATGTATATACAAAAAATTACATGTCCTGTGACATTGCCAGCAATAAGACCAGGTTTATTTTTAGATTTTATCTTTGAGTAACAGAAGAAAAGTCTTCACTCAGAATTACATAATGCACGAGAAAACTATTCTCCCAGCTAGCACATTATAAAACTTCTTCCTAAATTTCTCTTCTTTCTTTGCCATTTTATTATTTCATTCTCCCTCTAGCCCTCAGCCTTACTTGCCTCTGTTTTCTTTACAACTTATTTCTTTATACATCTTGGTATAACTCCTACCAAATTTGTTTCAAAACCTATGAACTTGCTGGGTATCAAATATTGGTTCTTAAAGTCCAGAGTTCTGGTTTTCCCTAACTAAGTATACAGGCAGAAAGGTTGGGTTTGACATGTTCTCAGATATTTCCAAAAGATTTCTCAGTTCATCAAGAAGGTTTAGTCTTCTTGCCATACAATCATACAGGTAAAGAATACTCAAATTTTCAATTCATTCATAAATACACCAAGAGCAAAATGCTCTGATGGGAAGAAAGATCTATCTATATATTACCTACATACACCTTCTAGGAAAATGCAGTGGCTTCGTTTGCAAAGATCAAGCATGAAGTACATAGCAGTTACTGTAACATTGTTCCTGTTTGGAAAACACATTTTGTGGTTGTTGCCAAGAGTAAATGAAAAATGGCAGTAATTCCAAGCACTTCTTGGCTCTAGTGAGACGTTTTGTGCAAGTTAACTTCCACCTCTTTTCTTTTGTCTCATTTTAATTCAAAGAAGGGCAAAGGATGGTATGGTGCATTTCAGATATAATCATAGCTAGTTCCAGTACCCCTTTCCTGGCATGCATACATGCTGCACTCAGTTCTGCAGATGACTCCACCTCTTACCAGCTCTGGGACATACCCTGGGTCCAAGACCTGTCCCCGTACTCCCAGGGCCCATCCCTGCTCTGAGCTTTTCCCCAAACTCACAGTCCTCTGACCATAACCCAAAGATTCATTACGAGTTTGGCAGCTCACCCATTCCTCCTTACAAATTTCTTCACCTGGGAACACTCTCTAAATGCAACACATTTCTTTATTGCCTCTCACAAAATCTTTTCTGAACTTCCAAAATTTCTGGGAGAACTGTACAGCAGTAGGCTCTTGTCCACTGATTTCCATTTCCTTCTACATGCAAATGCCTCATTATCAGTCACAGTGGGAGGGTCTGTTACCTTGTTCTCATTTCACCTCACTATTTCTATTCCTTTCCTGTCATCCTTTCCAAAATAACAAGGTCTTAATATAAAGTGTCTCTCATTCCAGAATCCCACAATTGACTCCTAGTATTTCTCCATTTCTTTATTGAGACTGGTGCTGTCCCTGGCATGAAGCCAGAGTATGGTGTAGGAATACTCTCAAATTTCTTAGTTCTTTTTGCATATTTCAGCTGTTCTGAGATGGAAATTGCTGGGTTTCCTGACAGGAGTCAAACTTTCTTTCATGGTCAGGAGGACCAGGGAGTGGGTTGCTTTCCCTTGCAGGCAGGAACACCTGGAGAGAGGAATGAAGCATCCTGATATCCCCAAGCCAGTCCCAGCAGCATCGACACCTGCCCACCTCTTCCTAACAGAAACAAATGTTATGTGCTCTCAGCTGAGCACAGCTCACACCCATGAGAGAGGAATTCATATTCTGTGCCGTGATGGAGAAGCCTCCTAGTACACACAGTTCATGCTACTTTGAATCCAGTTCCCACAGACAGCCTGGAGGCATTTACTCTGCCTCTGACTCTGTCTTTTCCTGCACGCATCTGTAAAACTACAAATCACAACCAACACACACACACAAAAAAAGGTGGTTGCATAAGGGAAGATGATCTTTGTATCTTTCTCCTTGAAGATTTGAAACTCATATCAGTGCCTGGGGCACTGTTGGAAGGACACAGAAGTTGTTAGAGAAGGAACAGAGAGAAAAAGTAAAAAGCTGTTAGTAGTAGTGTAGAAAATTTAGTGAAAAAATGTGACCTTAATGAGTTTGGGCTGTTTCCTTTCAGGACATTAGTTTAATGTTTTAAAAACTCCTATCCATACTTTTTTTAAAGCCGCTCATGTCTTTGTTTACGGGGAAAGCTGTTAGCAATCTCAACATTACTCATTGATCAGCTGACCTGAAACCACATATTTCTATCCATTGGTAACAGTCTAAGGATTAGACTCTTTTCCAGAACAGTTTCAGAAACAGCACCACAGGATAGTGCCGTATACTATTTCCCCTTGCCCCCAAAAATATGTGGGACATCATGCCCACTGGCAAACCATTAGTTCTACCACTTCAGCAGTACTTAAATAAGTAGATGGTGTCTTCTGGCTTCCAAAGCAATTTAAGGACATGTTGTCTTCATTCACAATAGTGTCTGATTACCCACTCATGCCTATAAAAGGAGATGTTCTTAAAGTTATGCAAATGCTTTATCCAGCAATTTCAAGTTAATTTTGCACATACGTGCTTTTTTAATTATTAAGCTAAGGTACTTGCAATGAAGCCAAAAAACACCACACTTCTGAACATTCAGTGTTCTTGCTTTTGGTTTCTTCAAGTCAAAATACACAGAGGCAGCTTTGAGCTCTTTGAGAATATGCACATAAAACCAGAGTTTGTAATTTTACTCAGCGAATTATTGTCAAAGCAAACTCTTTTTCAAACAGAAATGGTATTTCGCAGTAATTTGTGGGGGTTGTAACAAACAACTTCAAAAATACAAAGAACATTTGCAGTTTAGTACATGACTCAGTTTTTTCTATAGCAGCAGATATTCTTTCCTCCTTGTGGAAAACTTACAAATCACTTTAAAAAGAAAAAGGAAAAGGAAAAAAAAGGAGAAAAAAGATAAAAGAATAAGAAAACAAAACAAAGACAAGAGAGAAGACAGGAAGGAGGAAGGAGGGAAAAGAAAAGGCTTTGCTAGAGGAAATACTTACACATTAAAGAAATACTGCAGAAAAAGAAAATTTCTTGTGCTGCTAGAAATAGAATTACATCCCATATAACATTAATTACTGAATTGCCCTTTAAGCAGCTGAGAAGTGAATACTATTTTGACATGTGACTTGAAAATTAATAACGAATGCTAAATACAACAGTTGGCAAGCATAATGTTGTTATCAGGTTAAAAATCGCTACCACAGACCAAGATCCAAACTTTCTGGTCTCCTGGAAAGATGAGCATACTCAGAGTAGGACACAAATCCCTGGGGTCTGTCATGGTCCCAGATAGCCCTCATGGCTCATCAGTTGGGTCTGCTTAGGGTATAATAACTTCTTCAGGGAACAACTGGCTGGGCAGGAGTATGATCGCTGTTCAGATGTTGTCTTCTTGGACTCCAGGACCCCTGTTAGGGGCTGGGGAGGCACAGCCTCAGCACAAGCCAGGCTACCAAGCCTCAGAGCCATAGACAGGGGGGCTCCCACTGGAAACAAAACCCAGAAATCTGAAAGAGCGGGGCAGTCTGAGCAACTGCAACCTTCCTGCTACTGTTTTAGACCCCAGCCAGGTAGATAATGGACAACAGCTACTGCAGAAGAGAGGTAGACAGCTGGGAGGTTAAGATGAAAGCTGAAGTTTAAAGACTTGGCATAAAGTCCACAGGAGATCTCTGTTGAGAAAATCACTACTGGGAAGCAAAGCACACAACTGCTAATACTGCCTTGAGGTAGAATGTTTGCAAGATGCACCTATGCACCTCAGAAGGAAGAAACAGGTGATTTACCAGACTGTAAAATGCTCTGCTCTCTCTCTTTCCAAATACATCTGTATTTATACAGCAATTTTATGTTTTGATTAGAGAGTCTAAATTGATACGTATTTGACTACTTTGTATCCATATAAAAATTTAGTTACCTTTTAATTAGAAAAGGATTTTGCTTATATTTTAACTAAACATGCGATAACTCAAAAGATGTAATTTGCAACTTCTTCCAACCTTTATCTCCTGCCTGCAATAGTTTTGATCTCCCCAAACACTATACCAGCATGTCAAACACATGATATAGTTACCATGACACAATTCCACTTCAATTGCAATGCAGACTTCAGTTGCAATGAGTTTACTTAACATCTCTGAGGACAAAAAGCTTGGCAGTGATGCACTTACGTAAAGAAATAACACATATGCACATTTGTTGAAGCTGTGAATGAGTTTCTTACAGCAGCTATCATCCCATGTTGGTTCAGTAGACCACATTAGCAGGACTTGGAGATCTCTGGCCAGCTCTTGGTGTATAAACGTACAATGAATTCAGCCAAAATGAAACAGAAATCTTACCTGCACTCCACAGTAGCATCATGGACTGGACTCATTGTCACATATTTTCCCCTCTGATTTGTGGCTAAAATTTAACCCAGAATGGTTAACCTGATAATATTCTTGAGCCCTAAAGTTACATATACACAAGTTTAAGAACTGGGTTGGTTATAAGAATGTTTGGAATAATTTTAACTGACTGTAGCAAGTGATTCATAAATTTAGTCAGCACTCTATGTAATTCATATTACTTCCTTCCATATTATCAGTGGAATCATACACACAACCAAGAGATAAATTATTATATGTTTTGTTGCAAAATATAATTTAACACAGACATGGACATTTGCGTTTAGCAGCAGTTTCTACTGAACAGGAGCCAAGTACATTTCCTTCTTGGCCTCCCTTCCTTTCTCTGTTTCAATTTTGTGCAGTATCAGTTAATCTCTTGTAGTTTCTTTCTTCTGGTATCCTATAGTATCTAAAGGAACATCCCCTAAATGAGCTTTTCTCCTCACATAAACAGTTATTTTAAAAAACAGGTAGATGCATGTTTTATATTCCTCAGGAACAGAAGAAATGTTATTGCTTAGAATATTATTCTACAGCTTACTCAAGTATTCACATGCATCCACTTCAGAGCTCTCCAGAGAAATATGCCCATGTGACATGAAATACATGCCCAGTTTACAAGAACAGAGTTCACTAAGAAAAAACGAAACACAAAAACTTGTGTTTTTTCCACAAGGTTGAAATTTTGCTTTGCCTTGTTTTATAATAAATGATTAAGATGCAGTAGGGCGTAGGTCCCAAATCCTCTCCTCCAAAAAACCCTGCATCATCAAACACCAAAAAAAGCTACATCTTGCAAGGACTGGGTACGTGTTGCTTCTGAGCTTGGAGCCTGTTGAAAGGTGCTGTGGACCTCTGACCATGGCCTTCAAATCACAGTATGGGAATCACCGCTCTGGACAACTGACACAGCTCTTGATTAGTCTGTTTAGGTGCAGAAGTCCATTTGAGCTATATCTGAATGGAATTAGCTAACGTAACAGACGTAATTTTATCTTTAAAACCATGTAGCCAAGTATATTTCCATTACTGCTTTTCTTTAGTATGCAAAAACTAATGCTAAGCTGGCAAACTGTGCTTTCAATGAGCTGTGTGTAATCTAACAAAGCAGCTGCACTCAGTAGGAGCAATGATTTTGTCGGAGAGCTAAGTAAAAATTCTTCAGAGCTTTGACAAAGCCTTTAAAAGAGAAGATTCTAAAACAAAAGCTTAATTTCCTTTAAGGAATCAGGATAAGGCCAAAGATCTAACACTTGGGATCAAATTGCTGATGAGTGGAAAGACAAGGCAAAATTTAGTTCATATGTCACTTAATGGGAGAGGCGACTGTCCTCTTCTACAGGAAAGACAAATGGACCATCCTATTTCTTTCTGTTATTTCACAAGATTTTACAAGACTATGGAAACGATCCTTTAAAACATAAAAACACCTACATTAAAACATTATTTTCCAGCAACCTAATACAAATTCTGTTATTGCAAGAAATACACATGTATTTGCTAACTCTAAACCAGCTACACACGTTCTACACTAATATGCTGCAAGATTTAAGAAAATGTTAACAAATGTAATTAAATTGGCACAATTGACAAGTTTTAAATACTTTTATGTTTGATTCAGTGTTTAAAGAAAGAAAAGTCTGAAAAGCCAAACCTATTCAAAGCAGTTTGGCTTTCAAGGGCCACACAGAGAGAGTTCCAAAACTTTATGTTCAATGAACCCTTGCACAAAAGATTTCAGATCTTCAATGGAAATTATTAGCTGTATATAATCAGCTATATTGCTCACTTTTGCCTGCCAACCAAGTCTTTCCACAACAGCAGCAATTGTCATCACCACCACTACTTATAATATGTATATTATATAGAATGGGACAGCTTCTAATCTTTGTTAAATCACTGTAAGTCTGGAGTGATTTTATTAAGTCAATAGACTTGATGTCACTGAGATCATGGTTTGGCTCTGTTCTTTCTCATGTCATTTAAGGAACACTATAGCTTTCCAGAGAGTGGCATGCATTTTACACATTCTGTTCTTTACAGAGAGGCACGTTTTAACCATGCCACTGGTTATATGCACTGCTGAATTTGAAGCAGGTGACCTAATTTATTGTAACAGAATACAAGGCCCAAGAGTCTGACTCCAAACTGCCACGTACTTTTCTGGGCTGGACCAAAGAATGTCCCAAGTTTCTTGCATCATTTAATGTCTTGAAAAGGTTTTTTCAGCCAGAACTGCCAAAATTGTTTGCATCCTGCACATGCCAAACTGAATAGGGATCCAGAATTTTCCAAATGCAGGGACCACAAATTGCTTGACTTTTGAAAGATGAAAGAAATAATTTAATCTATACATTTTGATTCATAGTGAGTGCTAATTCTTTTAATATATTTTCCACTATTTAAAGTATGAAAAAGGGGCTATAAAAGCAATTTTTAAAATCATAGGAAAAAAAGGCAAGCTGAGAAACGTGACACCTTTCAGTTTCTCCACATTACACCTTGCTATTGCACTCATTTTTCTAGAGAGACAGGTAGTTGATCTCTTAAAGTAATAAGCTCACTTAACAGTACTTGCTGGGGACCCTAAAATATTCAGGAGAGGCTGCTATTTAATCACATTTTAGAATTCAGGATTTTAGAAAGTTTGAAAGTCTTGTTGAGTAAGGTGTGAATGTGGGTATTTCTCTCTGCTTTTCCACATCCATGTTTTTTGATGGACTAGATCTCCAGAGCTGTGATTTTCAGCCCTCGGCTGCAGATCCCCAAGTGTCTCAGGACTGCATCTATTAGTTTTGAGAAAGATGAATAAGAAAGGGAAATGTGTTGTCATTTGGCTTAAATTTTGTCTATAGGAACTAAAACCCAATGGCTTAAAGGTAACAAAGGACAGACTGTGAATGGTACTTTATGGAATTTTACATATTTAAAGGATTACGTTTTGTTTGTAGAAGAGTTTCACTGATAAAACTCGGTGCTCCCCTCTCTGGTACCCATTGTCCCATGATCTGGCTTTGTTTCTTTTTCTTTCTTCCCAATACATCTTCTGTAGGACATTTCACATTCCTCATGTTCACCTAGGTTAGGTGACCTTCATGGGGAGGAAGGCCGCTTAACATCTCCCAGTGGCTGGAGAGAGATATCTGATTAGATCTACTATTGATGTGCATCATGAATCCCTAATGATGGGCCATGTCCAAACCCCATCCATGCTATGTTTTCATAATCTGACAATTACTTTAAACAATGAGGAAAAGAAAATGATTCTAAGTCACACACTGTTAGCAGATGAAAAAGTTGACCAGCGAACTGCTTGATGATGTACAGGCAATGATCAACAAGACAGAGATGAAACTTATGTTTTAAAATATGATAGCCACAAGGTAAAACTGCCAGATCCTGTCCTCAGGAAAAATGAGCTACTCATTAAAAATAAAATTAACCTGAGAAAATGAAGGGATTAACATTAAGTAATGTAATGATAAGCCCCATTTCAATAGCCACTGACTTCCATTCAATCATCCTTACGCACAGCACACACATACAGACAGCTAACACTTGCTGGCATGGCAAAAGGCAGCTTTGACAGAGCCTCCATGAATCAATATCTATTTTCTCTAAACAGTCAAAATAAGGTCTTTTTTCCAAGACAACAGTCCTGTAGCAAATATTATTTCATACCACTTACACAAAGTAGATCTAGTACCCCAAAAGTAAACATCTTCTTTCAACAGCTGCTAACTGGTCAACAAACTTTCTCTATTCCTGCTTGCAAATGGCAATGTGCTTTTTATTATAAATTAACTCAGCCAAGGTTTGGCCAGCTGCTTATGCCTTTTATCATTTGTATTTGAGATGGCTTTTGGTGGTGGTGTTTGGTTTTTGTTGTGTTTTTTTGGTAACTTACCTAGTAGAGATTGTGAGTTAACATCCCTTCTTCGGGTGAAATGTCGTCCAGGGAGATCTTTTGCCATGACAGAGGTAGCAGAAAGCAGAGTGTGTCCAAATAGCAGAAAGAAGCATGCAATCATTTTCTTCATCTTCAGGAAATAGAGGGACATTCAAGGATGTGAAACTGCAATAAAGGAGAGAAGGAGATGAAATCTTTGATTACACAAAAAGATATACTGGTTCAGTATATCTTTTTGTGTAATATCTACTGAACCAGCTGCATTGTTTCCCTCCCATCGCATACAAATATGCAGCTATACTGGCATGGAATAATACCTACACCTTCAAGAAAGAAGATCTACATAATAAAGTAGCAGTTAGCAGACCCTGCACAGTGTTTATAAGTATTGTTAGTTGAAGTTCATAGTTAACATTTACAATATATTGACTTTTACAATCATTTGTAATAATCAAGTATTTTTAAAGCAAGAAAAGGAATTTTGTTTCAGTTAGCCTGTTAGCATAAACAGGTTTGAAGAGGACACAAAGATATTTTCACTATTCTACTCAGCACTCTGTTGCATTTTTTCAGATCTTCAATGATTCTTGTAGTCTGAGGGATGCTTGCTTCAGAAAATCTTGGAGAATGAAAACAAGAGAAGGGAATATATTCCAGAAATAGCAACTATAAATGTGAACTGGCAACAGCTCATGCTTCCTCTTCAGAAGGCTGTCCATGGTTGTTAGCATGAAGATAACAGTGCAGAATGAATCTTGTTTACTCAAGACTTCTAAGGACTGGCAATGATCTTGCTATACGTTATGGACAAGTTTTGTCATACAGAGGAACAAATTAACTGGCAAAATTCCTACACTAAGAGATGATTCCTGCCCAGGAGTTTGTTAAGGCATGATCAAAAGCCATGGCTGACTCTACCCACAAGCAGAAAGTTAAGACTGACATGCTAAAGGCTCATTTTCTGGCCATGTACACTGTTAGTAGGCTTCCTCAGATGGTGATTCTTTCTACCTTCCCCCAAAATTTTATTGTTGTGGACTGTGAAGGGAGCATCTCACAGGAGCTAGATTCAGCCTTGGAACTGGTGATACGATGAAGCTTACTTAGTCAGGAGCTTCCCTAGGTGTGCAAGAGATGGATAAAAGTAACCACTTTCACAACAAGGAACTGTTCTGCCTGAAACTGAGTGGAAACTTTACAAGCAGTGCAAATTTTAACAGCAATTCTTGTTTAAGTAACCAAGATGTTGAAAACAATTTTAATATGGTCCTCAACCTGATAAGCAGATAGAGGCACAGATCTGTAACAGAAGGCAACTAAAGGCCCCAGTTCAGAAAGAGAATTGTTTTTTTCCCACTATGAGGTACTCACTGGCAGAATATAAAACGCTGAGTAAATATTTTCTCTCTAATAAAGAGATTTTACATGTGGGTCTTCAGCCTGTCCAACATGACCATTACACATTGCTCTATTTTTCTGTCTATCAATCTATTTTTCCTTTTGTATATCCTACTTAGCATCCCCAAGTGCGAACACAATGTTCTGGTGTATATGCCAGAAAGCAAAATGAACTGAGTCTTTGCACTCAAAATGCCCAGCCTTGCTTAAAATGCTTAATACTATTCAGTAACAGGTAAAACGTGATTTAAGGACATTCAAACTAGGAAAAAGATGTATGTAAATAGTTGACGCTTGTAATAATGGCCACAAAAAAATACATTTTTGGAGCCCTAGCAGCATGGACACCTGGATGGTATTATTAGTAGTATTTCAAGTGCTCTAGTCAGAAACAGATGGACACTGCAAACAGCACACACCACTGAAAATGGGACAAAATTTTGCTGGAGGCAACAGTCATTACTCCTGGAGATTAATGTTGGAAGCTTCTCCCAGGTTGTCTCCTCACTTCTCAGGACATCAGCAACAAACACAGGGCTTTGCAAGGCCTCCCTTCTCTCTGGTCTGTTCCTTCAGCACACAAGGCAAACGAACCTCAAGGATACATGCCAGTTCTAGCACTGATGTTTTAGAAACACAGAAGCCATGCTCAGAGAGCTAGGGAGCGTAGGAAAATGTTTCTTATGCTTATTTGCAAGGCTGCCACAGGAACCAGGCATGAACAGCTTGTTCAAAGGGGCTATCTGGCTGTTACCTGGTTATCAGTGGCCTAACTCATCTCTCCTTTCTATCCATCCTAAACCACTGTGGAGACTGGGCTGAAGCCATTTTACCTGTTTCTGATGGCACACTAATGGAGAATCAACAATACTGTGGCAGAGCAACTGCACGTATCGCTGAACCGTCCACTAAGACCACAATGCCAAAGAAAACCATGATAAAGAAGTGACTCAGGACAGTTCTACCAGCTCTGCAAAGTATCCCAGAATAAACCCTCTTACATTCTGGCACTTGATGTATTTTATAACTTTGTAGCAATTTTTGATATTTGGTAGCAATTTCAAATTCACTGGGCTCATAACTATTCCCAGGCAACTTCAGAAACAAGAAAAAAAAAGAAAGTGTTTGCTGTGATTTTAAGTCTTTGAATTCTGTTAGGGAAACGGTTATATAGCATGTAAATATCCTATAATTAGCTCATCATATAAACCAAAATGCCTACATAAGCATTGATTAGTTGTCACCAAATTCTGAAACATATTAAAGCAGTAAATTTTCAATTTTGCATGATTTTACCAGTCCCTTTGAAAAGTAAAAGGGGGGGGGGGCTACTAAAGAAACAGAAGCATTGAATAACAGTATCTGTTTTACAGAGGATCTTTTTATTCAAACTTAACATAACTTCTATTGTTCAATAGTACTTCATTTTGATTCAGAAACCCTAGGTCCTTAGATCTTAATATCTTTACCAGCATGATAACCAGAAAATAAGCTTACTTATAGTTCCACCAAAGAACCAATTGTCATTTAAAAAAATATATCTATTATGAACACACTCTTACCCTCACAAGCAGTATTTTAAAATACTGTTTCAAAAGAAAGCAATGCTTAACAAGGGAGAGCTTTAGTACCTCATCTCACAGATTTTGATATATAAGATAATCTAAAATAGAAATTAAATTGAAATTGCATGCACTTAAAATGAGAAAAAAAAAACCAACACATTCCCAAAGCCAAAGGCTGTGTATGTGACAACAGATACCACGATCCAAGCCTGTTGCCACCCTTTCATCCACACTGAAAGCTTCTGTGTTCATTTCCTGAGGTGATGACAGTCTGGACTTGTGTGCTTTGCTCTAGTTCCAGGTACCTATTTGTGTCTACTGCTTCTTGCATTTTTACATGACCAGATTGCATTGTGGTTGCAGGGCTAATCTGCATACAGCCCTCCCACGGTTCTCTGTTTATTTTCTGGGACTTCTGCAAGGTCCCCTACCTTCACTCTGGAAGTTGAATCATGTTTATTGCACCACATTTGGTATTTAGCACCTCTTTTTCCCAGCAGGCTAAGCCAGGGTGCTGTCACAGCCCTGTGCAGCTTCACATTACAGCAAGGCTGGCTAAGCCTTGCTCTACCAAGCTGAGAACACATTGCCAAAGTACCAACGTTAAAAACACATATTTTTTTGGCTACCTGGAAAATATGTTTCAAGCACTTCAATTCTGGGTGTCACAGGAGGATTGTTGAGCATTATACCATCAGGAGCCAACTCCCATGGGCAGACCCAAGACCAAGTCACAGTATGACAAACATCCCAAACACCTCAAAAGCAAAAGACACCAAAAGGAGGTGTGGCAATACATGAGGCTCCACCAGGCTGAGCACCAGATGCACCGGCTTCCACTGCTCCATTCTTCTACCCGCAGAGAGAGGAAGAAGAGGGTCCTATGCAGGGCTTTTACAGCACCCTTGGAGCAGCCAGCACAGCACGCTGCTCTGCTGGACATGTGAAGAAGCTCCTAACAGTGAACAGGCAACTGCTGCTCACAGAGGTACAATCTGGTAAGGCTGCTTGCAATACTGCAGCTGCCTTTAAGTAGTTTGGTGTAAAGGAGATTCTCCTAGAAGATGGTAAGTAAATAGACAGGCTCTCTTGTTCTTTTCAGGCTTCCCTTGCTCCCTAACTGGCTGCTAGTCAAGAGCTAAACATTTCCATGGTGTTTCCTTATCAATTTTGCCTGTGCTTGCTTAGCCATGCAACAAAATAATTTTTCTGATGCACTGTTATAGATTTTCAGTTTTCATGAACTACAGTGTAAGAATACTGAAAAATGAAATTGGGAATTAATCTTTAAAATACCTATTTCCTTTGTTGGACAGCACTCAAACAACACAAGTCTGTTTCTATCCTTTCAAATATTTTTCCATGGAAGTGTCCTCATAAGGGATTGATGGCTGTTTTGGACAGAGACATTACTGAATATTCAATGTCAGTGGTGATAAATCAATTACTTTCTCCACTGCACGGTGCACATTATTAAGATTTGTCCTCTTCACTGCGATAACTCTTAAATAATGTCAAGGGAGAAGAGATGCTCCGTGCCTCATGCTGAAGTCAGTGTCCTTCCATCTCTTACCCCACTTCAGGGAAATTTCCTTCACACAGAATTGGGAAACCCTTCCACTGGCCTGGAAGGCCACCTCTTTTCTATTCAGGTACCTTAAAAATGCACCTGTCTTTTCTGCATGGATCTTGCTGAAAAAGAAGCTGGTGAACTAGGGTAGTAATGTGTTTCAGCTCATGCCTCCTGCTCCTCTGGGTGGTCTCCTTCCTTATCTTGCAGTCCAAGGCTAAATCAGAAACATGAACTCCACAAGCCCCTTCCTCTCCACCTTCTCCAGCTGCCACCAGAAATGGCACAATCACAGAAGCGGGAATTCTCAGCAGTTTCCTGGAACATCAACACCTTTAGTAACTGCAGATAATATCCCCTCTCTTGAACCCTATATACATTCTCATCATAGATGGGAAGGAAAAGGAAGACAAAAAAAGCACCACAGGCAGCAGTTATTACCACTATAGAGGCTGCCTTCAGCTTTGCTTGTTTGATAGTTAAAAGAGACAGCCACTTACTTCCATTAAGCTGCCAGCAGATCTAACTTCAGTGTTTTTAAGTTATAAAGAATGTAAGTGCATAAAAGGGAAATCATTCTGAAGTTCTTTCAGCACTCCTTATTATCTACGCATTTTTAAGATAACAGGAAATTGCAATTAAATCAAAAGCTTTTACTGAAGTTAAAGAAATTGCAAGCGACCTATGTAAGTCAATAAAATCAGAGTCCATGTCCCCCAATTAGCCAGCACCATGAGTTTCTTGAAAACCAGTGAGCTCTTATTGAACTACAAAATACCTCATTCTTAATCCCGTCATCTCAGAAATTAAAAAAAATCAAGGACAGCAGGCACTCTAAAGCCCTGTTAACTATCAGTTACAACATGTTCCAAGGTATTTCACTATCCACAAACCAGCACAGGCATTACTAGTCCATTACTCATTCAAATCACTGTGTGTGGCATGGATGTCAGGACATAGAGTATTAATAATTTCCCCTATCTTTCTGGATCAGATTGCTGATGCGGGCATTTTCCAGTTCTGAAAAATATCTATATAGTCCTGTAGAGTCCTACATTGTAAAATATCTGTCCCTAGCTATGTAGGTGTTGTGTGGGAGCTACTGGCCACAATCAGGAGAATATTGACCACGTCATCAAGAAGCACCATTTTGCCTTTGTCCTTAAAAAGGAGAATTCTACTGTCATCCTGTTGCACCAAATGATGCACTGGATTTTCTGTAACTCCTTTTTGCACAAGGAGGGCTTCACTAGGCTCAGCAACAGAAGACAGGAAGAATACCCTTAAAATCACGGTCGTCAACTGCATCTCACTGGTACGGTTAAATCATTAAGAAGAAACAAGGTTGCAGGCGCTCTAAGTTTCTAAATTCCTCATCTGCCTCCCAACCCTGACAGTAGGCACTATGTGCACTCAGAAACCCAACCACCACTGCACTAAGTCCTGCAAAGCAGCAGAGCTGTATTCCCTTGTTAACACATTCATTAGCTCCTTTTAAGAGGCTAACTTTGACTATTCAGCCTGTCAGTAGTATCAGATGAATCTGGGAAACCAATTATCTAGAAGTCAGTTAGTAACTGGGATGTATTCTGAGGCAGACAACCAAAATGCAAAGAGCTTTCCTAGCAGCACAGCAAGCAACCACAACAACAAAACTAACCATTGACCAGGCAACATGAAACAGTTCTTTAGCAGTCTAAAATAATGTGTGTCCAAACAGTAAGAATAACCCAAATCTGCAGTGGGCTTAGGACCAGAAGTTGTGTACTCCAGCACAAGGAGACTGGGACAAATTCTTTGCATGGGTCCATGAAGGTCTACTTCCTGACAGGAAGTTTTAAGGGCCATACATCCTTGGTTTGCATCTGCAGAAGGGCATGATCCTAGCATGTGATGGCAATCTGCCTTTTCCAGACATGTCTGCATAGTGATGGGGACAGGATGACAACCACAGATTCATATTTGTTTCCTATGCTTTCATATGGTCCTCCTCGTCTAGAGCATATCCCTACCTCAGCAGCTAAAAGGATATTCCAGTGGTCTCTGTACCGAGAGATCCCCCCTGCCTTGCATAGCAATCGGGCTGCAGCTTAAACTCCATCAGTATCTAATTATTCTGACTGCTGCTACAAATGCCCACAGCTGAGTTGTATCCTGGATTAATAAAATCAAACCTGACAGTGGACTATGTTAACTTACATCTTGAAACAGTAAATGGAAGACCCAAAAATGCATTACAGAGCAGCTCCTAGAAGAGAGGGGAATGACATTTAGTAGTCAGCCAAAGATTCCCACAAACCCAACACTGTACGTGAGTACCCACACGCAGAGTGTAGCTGAAGGTGCTACAGGATACAGGAGGGCAATCACATTCTGGAAGCCATCAGAAGAGCCTTGGGGATGGGGGAAGAACAGCCTATCCAAGCATAGAGGTCAGATAAGCATACACATGTCTTGATAAATATATGCATCAAAACATAGAGCGTACTGGAAAGAGCAAAGATTAGCAGTAAATTTTATTGTGAAGTGTAAATATAATGGTAGGACTTCTACAGAATGGACTCTGTTATCTACAGGACTTAGAGTATATGTGCTACATGTATAATTTAATTTTCTACAATTCTAATGAAATAAAGAACATTAAGGGATCTGTTAGTTATTTTTAAGTCATTCACCTAAATCACATATAGACTTCCTGATATCACTGTTGTAAAACTAGTAACTACTAAATCATAGAATCATAGAATAATTTAGGGCAGAAAGTACCTCTGTAGGTCACCAGGTCCAACCCCTGCTCAGAGTTGAAGCTGATGACCATTTCAGTAATTTCAGAAACTTGACATATAAAAGTTAACGGTGATGCTGTACAACAGCACACCCATAGTATAGTTTACTCTGCATAGTTTCCAGTGGTTAGACAGCAAGCTTTAGCAGTGGGAATTCTTATTTTATGACAGCATCAGTCTCCATGTTATGATTTTCTTCAGTTGCCACTTGGACAATAGACCTTTTCATTATCTTGTTCTTTTGGGGAAGACTCATTTGCACTTTTTGGTTCTGAATCTGATCTAGACATCAGAGTTTCCACAAAGTTCCCAGAAGAGTAGCACAGGAAAACAGAGAAACATCACTTTTACCATGAAGAGTAGGTATTTATATAAAAGGATATATTATATGACATATAATACATATGTGGGCTGCTTAGTTTTGTCTCTGTGAAGTACAGTCACAAACCGTAACAGACTGTTAATTGCAAGCAGAAAGGCTTTTTTTTTTTTTTAGAAAAAGAATACAGTAGTTCTGAAACTTATTTGCAAACCCACACTGACCCCAGTACCAGCACCAGTGTAAAACAGTAATTTGGGGAATAAAACCACTCCATTCCAAATACTCCTTGCTTGTAATGAAAACACAATCTAACAATGAGTACACTATATAAAAGGAGCTTGTTAATGATGTCCAGATTATAATTAAATAGCACTGCTTAGTGTTTTACTCTCCCATGGAGATAGTTTGTAAGTCATGGGAGAACATTTAGATCTGATTAGCCTTTCCCTAGTTTGCCTGGACTGACTAAAACATTTTTAGTATTACAGCTGGGTCCCAGGGTCCCAGCTCATAAGCACTAGAGCATGCATTAGTTTGTTCGTGAGAAATCCCTCCAAAGTCAATGGAAAGACTCATGTAAAGTAATCAGGTGTGAATATTGAGTGCAAGATTGAGGATCTTAGCTGCAGCCTTGTGTAACTGAGTGCTACATTTTCTTAAGATATAAAATAAACCAAACTTAATTTGATGAATATAATGATATTGATATACAGTACATGAGGAAAAGTTTAAAAAACCTGGTGCTTAAAGCTGATACATCTATATGAAAAGTGTATAATTCAAAAATTATTTTGTAGATTTTGTAGGATTTTATGGAAAAGCCATATATGTATTTTATTATGCTCTTGATTTAAGGAGAATTCATGATGGGATTCAGTATGATAATTTCTTCTGAAGCAGTCAGCTGCCTGACAGTAGCACAGCTATAACATGTAACACAGCATGTCACCTTTTCAGATCTCAGTCAGGATCATTCACCCTTGAATGATGGCCCCAAAAGAAAACCCAAGCATTTAGGAAGTTTTACATAAATCAGTAGGTTGCATCCTTCCCTCCCAGTCAACACTAACCCACAGTTAAGCAGTGACGGCGGCCAGTCTGACATGGAAAGAACTGTCTTCTGAAACAGGAATACGTGGTCATTAAAGATGCCACAACAATTTCTGTAAGATTAAAGAGCACCATCTAGGTTGGGTTTCCAGGGTAAGTACATTACATGCAGCAAACAGTTCTCCACGCCTTCCGTCTCCAGCAGATGCACGGCTCTCAGGGAGCCCGAGCAGCTCCCACACTGCATGTCAGAGGTGACTGCTCGGGTGCAGAGCTACCTGCAGGGCTGTACCTGCTGCAGAGGGGTAAGCCACATCCTGTCCTGCTGGAAGCTGGTAAAGACACCTGCAGACTACTCACTAACAAATGTTTCTAGGTAAAGTTTTGCTCCGACTGCACTGATTTTAAAATACAGTGGGGTTTTTCCTTACAGCATATACACGGTTGAAAAGGAAGAGGACATATGGGGAGTTTGCTCATCCCCATGCAGTCCAAAGGAAAGCGAAACGTTTCTCCTGCGGCTGAAACACAGACAGAACACCACTCCACAGCAAACCACTCCAGCAGGACCCAGCAACCGAGCATCTAACGCAGCCCCGGTCCCCGCCGCGGCCCCTTGCCTCGGCCTCCCGCTCCCCACCAGGCCCCTGCCGCCAGCGCTGCAGCCCCCGCCGCTCGCGGGGCCCTCCCCGGCCGCCCCCTCACCCGTAGGGGACCCCGAGGCACCGCTGCATGGGGCAGGACCGTCCCTCCGCCAAGCCGGTGCCCCGGGGCAGGGGTCACCGCAGAGCGGGAGAGGCGAGGCCGGCCAGGGCAGCGCGGGCGACAGAGCCGGGCTTACCTGAGGGGCTGGCGGGGCTGCTCCGCTCGGCGGCGGGCAGCGGCGGCGGCCGGGAGCGAGCGCGGGAGAGCCTCCTCCCCCCGCCCGGCGCGGCCCCGGACGGTGCTCCCTCTCCCGCCCCTCCGGGAGCGCCGCGGGCTGCGGGGAGCTGCCACCTCCCGCTAGCCCCGTCCCCGAGCGGCCGTAGCCCGGCTCAGCCGTACTGAGGGGAGGGAAAGCGGGGGTCCCGCTAGGCACCCAGACCTCCGGAGCCGGTTCTTCCCTGTGCGGCACTGGGAGGCAGCCGCGGGTGGCCGAGCCCCTCTCTCCTCAGCCGCCTCCGCTCTTTCCCGCCTGCCCCGTGAGGGACACGGGCTGTCGCCCCGCGCCTTCCCGCCTGCCCCGTGTGAGGGACGCGGGCTGTCCTCCCGCTCCCTCCCGCCTGCCGCGAAGGAGGAAACGGGATCGACGGCCCTCACGGGACGCGGGCCGTCCGCCCCACGCCTTCCCGCCTGCCCCCGAGGGATGCGAGACCCGCTCCCTCCCGTCAGCCCCGCCAGGGACGCGGGTTCCCGGCCCCGCTCCCTCCCGACCCTCCGGGCTCCCGGCTGCGGGGGTCCCGTCTCAACCCCGCCGCCCCGCGCCCGCCGCGCACCTCGGCCCCGCCGCCGGTTCCTCCCTGTCAGACCTGGCCCTGCGCTGCGAAGGGACGGCGAGGGGAGCTCCTGCAGCCCCGAGGAGGAGTGCCTGCCCCGGCCGAAGGGGATGTCCCCGCAGGAGGGGGCCGCGGGGCCCCCGCTAGAGGAAAGCGGGGTGGTTTTGGTCTGGCGGCTCAGCGCCGGGCCGGCAGCATCCTGGCCCGGCCCGTGCACCCTTCCAGGGAAGCCGACCAAGGGAAACGTCGGGGAATGGAAATCCCATTCCCCGCGCGAAGGACCTGCCGGGCCAAGGCAAACAGTCCCGGGTGAATCACGCGGGTGTCTGTCACCGCGGCCAGCCTCTGGGAGCCTCCCTCGGGGAAAACGCTGCCGGAGGCGTGAAATAAATGGGCCAGGTAGAAAGGACCGGTCACTTCACAGCTGTCACGGCTGCGGCGCAGTCAGTAGTGCGGGTGGAAAAAGCTGAGTGTGGGGTTCATATCAACACTTACAGTTTTATTACGTATGAAAAAGAAAAAATAAAATTCCTGCTTTGCTCCAAAGCAATTGCGATTTCTGTTTCCTAGGGAAAAAACAACAGTGAAAGCCATTCCAAACGCAGAGGTGAACCAGGCTCACTGTCACGTCCAACAGGAAAGGCATAAAATTGCCAAGTCCTGCCGATTCTGGTGCATCAGGTGCCAGCGGGGTCTGAGAGAAGAGATTTATACCCCCCAGAGCTGCTGGCATGGTGAGCAAACTTTGGAAATCAGCAGAGATAATTTGGGTAAGTTATGTATGGCATAATTAATTGCCTGTGAGATGGGTGAACAAAATCTAATCCCTCAAAAGGGGGGGCAAAAGTGGCAAGCAAATCTCAAACTGAAAGGGTCCGGATTCACCCTGTCTTTCATTCTGAGAATGGGCTCCTGAACCTCTCCTGTAGCTAGAGGAAAGAAAAAAATTAAAAAGGCAGCTGAACATTGGTAGACATAGCAAAACCAGCAGACCCAAGTGCAGAACAGTTCAACCGTTCTGTTTCATCCTTTGTAATGTAGCATAGGATGAGGCCCCAGCCACAGTCCCAATTAGTGCTCCATCATCTCAAAATACAGAATCTGCACCCCTGAAGATTTCACTGTGCTGTGGCTTGAGGCACCAGCTGAGATGCCAGAGGAAGACAAAAGACAGGATAGAAAGTATAGTGGTGAGAAGGTGATGTGGACACCCAGAGGCTGAGCTTGGCAGCTTCAGCTCCAACTTATGCGTAAGAAATTCCAACACCAGCTCTTCCCAGAGGCTGTGCAGCCTGCTGCCGTTGGCAGGTTGAACACACGGAAGGTATCCCAGCTGGAGAGTGGAGGACGGGGTATGATGGCATGACAAGGCATCTATTTGTTTCATAAGAGACAGCTTAGAAGATGGGGGAATTTTTATTTGACTTTATTAATCAACTTTGCTATTTAATACCATACCAGAAGTTCTGTGTGTTCCCCACATTACAGAGCCCCACTGTCTCTTTGTCCCTTGTCCTTCCTCAAGCGATAAGCTTCTGTCTTCCACTCCCATGGTGCGACTTCTTTTTGATTTAGGAGAGACATTGTTCTGTCTGTCAACATTCAGGAGGATGAGTAGAGCAAATTTGGAAGAAGTTAAGTTAGAAAAAACTGGAGGCTTCTATCAAGCCATGCTTTGATCTGCAGGCAATTATTAAGTTTCTTGAAGATTGCTAACTGGATAGCAGAGGCTTTCTGAGTGTCCTCTTTCCTTTCCTGGCTTCTCTCAGTGCCTGGAAGGATAGTTCTTAGTCTGGAAGAAACTCCCAGTGATGCAGGCTGCTTTTGAATTATCACCGGCAACCACATAACATAAAAAACACATTTCAGAAAGTACATTCCATCTTAAAAGCAGGTGTTTTAGTAAAACAGCTTTTACTAAAAAAAGCAAATCAGTGAATTGCTTTTCCTCCTGCTGTTAGAGGACTGGTTCAGACCTTCCTGGTAGTTAGACACTTCCTACTATTTTCCAGCCTAAATGTATTTATGGCCGTTTTATACTTGTTTTCTAGTTACCAACATTGTCTTTCAACCTAAGCAGCTCTTTTTCTTCTCCAAGCTTGTCTAGCTAGTGTATCTAGTGACAGCAATCATTTTCTCTTTCAGCCTTCACTCTTGTTTTGCTCAACAAGCAAGTTACCGCTATGTATATGCTGAGCTGGTTCCTGTGGGTGCGTGTGGCAGAACTGAACATGATACACCATACGAGCTCTCACCAGAACATTTCTATTTACTGAAAATACTTTTCCAGATGTGGTCTAGGATTTCATTATCTTTTTTAGTGGCCACATTACTACTGATGGCTGATGGTCATCTTTGTGTTCAGTTTGTATATGCAGCTGCATCTGTTTGCCAGTGGATAAATTCACCAGCAGGTCGAGGGAGGTGATTCTGCCCCTCTACTCCGCTACCTGGAATACTGTGTCCAGGTCTGGAGGCCCCAACATAAGAAGGACATGGATCTGTTGGAGAGGGTCCAGAGGAGGGCCATGAAGATGATTAGAGCACCTCTGCTGTGAGGACAGGCTGAGAGAGTTGGGGTTGTTCAGCCTGGAGAAGAGAAGACTCCTAGGAGACCTTATAGCAGTTTTCCAGTATCTGAAGGGGGCCTACAAGAAAGCTGGAGAGGGACTCTTTATAAGGGCATGTAGTGATACGACAAGGAGTAATGACCTCAAACTGGAAGACGGTAGATTTAGAATAGATATTAGGAGGAAATTTTTCATTATGAGGCTGGTGAGGCACTGGAGCAGGTTGCCCAGGGAAGTTGCGGAGGCCCCATCCCTGGAAGTGTTCAAGACCAGGTAGGACGGGGCTTTAGGCAACCAGGTCTAGTGGTAGGTGTCCCTACCCATGGCAGGGGGGTTGGAACTAGATGATCTTTAAGGTCTCTTCCAATCTAAACCATTCTACAATTCTGTGATTCTAAATCTACTTAATACATGACCTTTCATTTTATACTGTGTTATTTCATCTCTCTTCTAGTTCTTTCATTCTTAAGATCATTCAGTTCTTTCCAAATGAAATCCTCCTTCTCCTTTACATTTACAGCGCCAATTCTCTCTCCTATGTTTTATCAGAAAACTTCCACTTTTGCCTGCCAGTTTCATGAATGAAAAAGTTGAATGTTGAATAAGATTTCCAAACTGATCTTTTAGTAATTGCTAATAGCTTTTTCTCTAACTTTCCCCTTTGAACACTCCCTCACCCCATTTTCCTACTGCCATGAGCTAGGTCCATACTTAGCTCACAGTCCTTCTCCTAGTTCTTATTTCAATTAGTAATTTCCTCTGTGGCAATGATTTTCTGAAGTGCAGGCAGATTAGATCTACTGTATTTCCTTTGCCTAAAAAAAGCAGGTTAGATGAGCACAACCTAATGCTGGGAAACTAATCCTGCATTTATCACTTGTTCACATTTTGCAACATCTTTAATTATTCTTTGCTTCAGAATTTGTTCTGAAGTCTTTAGTACTACTTGGATCAGAATAAAAGCTGAGATGACATTTCATAGAATCATAGAATCACAGAATGGTTTAGGTTGGAAGGGACCTTAAAGATCATGTAGTTCCAACCCCCTTGCCATGGGCAGGGACACCTCCTACTAGACCATATTGTTCAAAGCCTCATCCAACCTGGCCTTGAACACTTCCAGTTGTACAAATCAAGCTGCTCTAAGGTATTAATGGCTTTTCATTGGGCACCATTTCTGACTCAATCCAATTGTTAAGAAAATTTGGTATCATACCTGTGCTGTCATTTGGGATGGAAATTGTCTGCTCCCCTTGACATAAATGTGTTTTAAGGTTCATGTCTCCCTTGCTTGTAGTTGCTGCTGCTCTTGCTTATTATTCTGCCTTTGTCTGTGTTAGCTGTAATAAAATATAGATAGCAAAACTTTTAGCATTGGGTAGACAAGCAGAAGCAAGACAGTTTCTCAAAGACCTAGATAAAAGTTTTGTTAGTTTCTATTGAAAACAAGAAAATATTTATACCTTAGTAAAAATGTTTGAAATAAATACATAAAAATGGTTGTTAATGCAATAAAAAGTCTATGGTTTTTGCCAGTGGAGGAATCCAGCTTTTTATTTATTGACATGCAAGGTTTGAAATGCTTGTAAATAAGATCATAAAGCTGTTGTACTATTAGGTATCTTTATTAGTCTATAGAGAAATCAAACCATATTTTTAAAATCACTTCAAAAGTTTATATCTGACAGCCTTATGATTGGAAATGTTATGATGTACATGTAATATTAACTCATACGGTTTACTAGATGATCTCTAGAGATCCCTTCCAACTCCGAAAATTCCGTGATTCCATGATAAGTCACGCTGCACTGCAATTAATCAAATACAGTTTCCAATGCGTATGCAAATTGGAGGCTCTCAATGGAGGCATGATCCTTAGTCATACAATTAGAAGAGATGCCCTTTCCTGGGCCCAGTGCTCACTGGAACAAAGCTGTCTCCACTGACTCCTGAAGTGCTGGCTCAGCAGGTACTTGGTATCTTAAAAAACATACCATGCAAGTTCCTTCTAGTTACAGCAGGATTTTCAAATCGCTTCAAAGTAAAACTATCAATCTTTTCTTTCTCTACTACTCTTCCTAAATAAAGAAAAGACAGATTTTTTTTTTTTGGGGGGCATAGATGTCTGTTGTGGTTAAAACTACTGTCATGTAAAGCAGGTTTGTTACAGTTGGTCAGTAGTTGTCAATTACTTGATCATTCTCCATTGTTATCACTTAAAATCACTTAAATAAAAGATAAGGATATAGGGTTCAAGGCTATATCTAATCTGTTTTCCTGAAGAAGTAGATAGATAATATGCTATATCTCATCATCCCCTCAAAAATGTTATCCTTTTGCTATGTCCACAAGCCCTTTCTACTTCAGGTGTGTGCTTAACTTCTTTTCTTTGCTGTTTTGAGCATCTCTTCCATAGCTAGCTAACCTCCCTGACACTTACATGATTCTAATTTGTACAGAGTACATTATATAATCTCTAAAAAGACATGGAGAGAGATATTTTTTGGAAACCCATACTGTTTTCTTACATGGATCCTTTCCATTCAGCTGACACTTTCCATAATTCCAGGAGCATGCTGCTGGTTAAAAAAAAATTCAGTAAAGATTCGAACACAGATATAATGACAAAGTGTTTACTTCTCACTTGTGGTAAAAAGGACTCACCTGAGTGTTAGTGATGGATGCATGAATTGCATGGTTCTGTTCATGGTTTGTGAACTTCATTATATATATTTATATATAAAACCAGGGGAACTGAAATGGATCAAAGGGTTTGAAGGACTATGAATTGGTAAAGAGGGTGCACTTCCTCTTCTCCCACACTTCTGTGTTGATTTTGCTGTGTTTTAGTTCCAGATGTTTGAGGATTAGGATCTTGGCTGGCTCTGTGCTTAATTCTAAGAATCACTTCATATTCTTAAGGCATCTGAAAAAGGCAAATAACTCACTGGTGTGCATGGTCAGACAATATACAGCCTCAGTTCAGCCCTTTCTGCTTTGCTGTCTCTGTACCACTGCAGACCACTGCAGACTTCCATCTTTCTGGTTGCCAGGGAGAGCAGCTAAAGTCACCTGCAGTGGCTCAGAGAACTGGGTGAAAGACAAAAGTTTTGCTTATTGAAGCCCAGATGTTGCAATTAATAAAGTTTTTCCTACTGCAATTCTCCTGAAATCTCCATGTGACTCTTTAAAATATTTTGGAAGAAGAAAATGAGAATTCTTGCAGCTGGTACTTGAAAAGCAAGCATTTGCCTTATATATACATTACCTCCTCTCTTCATTTTCCTCAGAAGAATTGTATTGTATCTTATGATTACTGTCCAGACTGGACAATATTTACTGGTGAAAAAAAAAATAAAAAAATGATATCATCAGAGGTGGGACTCAATGAAGTTATATGCTGTTGATAAAATATGTACTGAATTCATCTGTGGACAGCACTCACCTACTTTAGCTGAAAAATTGTCCCAGGATTATCACTCTGCCGAGTATATTCACAGGCTTTACTTTTGCTGTAACTTTCAACATGTGGACAGTAAAATGGCATTGTCAGCATTTCCCTTGGTAATTTAAGCCATGCCATGCTTAAATTCAACTCTCCTTTCCTTCAAAATCCAAGACAATGTTTTTTTACTCAGTTCTTGGAATAAAATGGAGATCATATACACCAGGAGCTGCACTTAGATCTTACAACATGATCCAGAAAGCAAGCAAGATGCTAGCTCTAAATCTAAATCTTAGATAATGTCTGTGTTGTGCTCAAAATGGGCACCCAAATTTCATCTGAACTACAACTTTGGCAGAATTCAAGCAGTCTGGCTCTTGACCTAATGGTGTTCATACAGAAATATGTAGCTCAAAGATTAAAAAAAGAAAATGACATCAACATTAAATTTTGGTGATTCAGATGCCAAGCAACAAGTGGTAGCCAATCCAGCCAGATCCCTGAGTGCTTTTGTAGTATCATTTGCAGCAGAAATACCTGCCTGACCAATCTGTCATTGCTGCAGCTCCTGACTTGAGATTTACCCTGATTTAATCTTTAATGAAATTAGTTGACAATATTACTACTCTAAAAAAGAAGTAGACTGTCTCGTAGCAGGTATCAACAAAAACACAGTACTTAAACACATACGCTGGACTGTATTAAAAAAAAACAATAATACAAAAAATATGATTAGTAAAACTTGCCTCCCTCTGAATGACCCAGCTGAAATATGTTGTGTTTAAAGGCTATTATGGTAATGTATATAAATTAATACAGAGAACTCTGGCTACTATGAACCAGTTTGGTGTTGATTAAATGTTGCATACTGGAAGCATCTTTTCTTTTGGCTATGGTATAGCTATGATGCTGTCCCACAGCTAAGTCTGACTCATGAACCGTCTTGAGGAGATAATAGGAGGCACCAAAGCCTGTACTGAATTTAGGTTTAAAGGAGATTACTCGTGGTCTTCAAGTTAAGCATGTGTTCAGAGGTGTGATGGTTTTGGCTGGAATAGAGGTGATTTTCTTCATAGTAGCTAGCATAGGGGTATGTTTTGGATCTGTGCTGAAAACAGTGTTGATAATACAGGGATGGTTTTGTTNCTGCATGGTGCTTAGTTGCTGGCTGGGGTTAAACCATGACAAGAGGTTTTGGTGGTTTCTTTAAAAAATCATCACCTTAAAAAATATTTGACTCGTGAAAGTTTGGCCCTGCAACACCTAGGTTTGTGGCAATGGCCCCAGGAAAACTTGGTGCTTCATAAAGTGCATAAGGAAATGTAGATGTTAATTCCCTTTGTTGCCAATCCTGTTCCAACACCCATAAGACAAGAAGTCTGGTCCTTGCTGCCAGGGCTGTGTAGAGGACCCTGGGAGCCGAGAAAGGGCGGCAGGTGTGCCTGACTCTCCACGAGTCCTTGTGCTGGTCACCCTGTGCTCGCTCTTGGGCTCACTTCCAGGGCAGATGCTCCAAGCCTCTGTGCAAACAGCAGTTAGCAACAGCCAAGCCATGCCTGTACCACGGACTGTCCTGCAAAAGACACCAGGAACCACTCCTGCATTTTGCGAGGAGCAGATTTCTGCTGGTTTGTGCTGGGTGTTTTAAGAGCACACAGGGGAATTCAGGTGGCTGTATGGCTTCAGGGAGCTTGTGCGTGAGCTGGGCACCAGCCTGCTCAGCCCTGTCCAAACTGGTGGTGTGTTAAACATAATTATCAGGTGTTTTACCTTACCAGATCCCCTTGGTGCCTAGGTGAATGCCAGGCTCCACAGGCTGCAGAAAACCTGGTGCACAGTGCAGAACTGCAGGCACCAAGGGAGCAATGAAACATTGAGCAAGTTGAAGCATTTGTAAGGTTGGGCAGTCATTGAATATGTTGTCTAGATACCAGGTTTGGAATTAAACAGGCAAGTTAGTTTTTGAGCCTTCTACATATCAAAAGATACAGAATTTCCCTGAATTAATTCATCCCTGAATTAATTTATGAATTGTTTTACAAAAACATTCCTTTATTACTCAAAAAATTGCTGAGGAAAAAAAAATTCCGTACAAAATATTATCAAATATGAAGGATGTAGATGTAGGATAGCAGAAAACCAGCTTGTTTCTAGTCTGATTTTTCTAGCTGCAGGCTTCTCTCATTAGATGCTGTTACACTACTGTTAGCTTCATTGAAGACACCTTTTATTAAAGGTTTGTCCCCTATGTACTTACTTATATGGTGTCCTTAAGTCACCTCCTAAATCAGAGTTATAAAAGGCATTGCATTTCCTGAGTTTTTCGCTTGATGGCATATTTTCCAACTCTCTAATGGTTCTTTCAGCTCTTAGCTAATCCACTCCAAGGTTTTTAAACATTCTGCTTGAATTACTCACAGCAAAATAGGCACACACACTCACAAAAAAATAGGCAAAATATAATTTTTTTTTCCTTTTTAGTGATGATTCGTGCTTTCTTTAAAGTCATGGATGAAGAATTTTAAGCACCATGGAATCAAAAACTGGTTCTTGCAAAATTTCTCTTGAAGCACACTCACTTACTGAGAATTCTTTGCTCACATACAGCTGAGATTTATCATCTGTTTTGCAATCTATTTCATATGTGCAGTGCTGTTGCTGTATCATTCTAGTTCCCTAGTCAAGTATTGTGTTGTATCAGGTAAAGTGTCTAAGAAATTTCCAAGTGTGTAGCGTTTACACTCAACCCCATGTTGACCCATTTCATGACCCCATTTAAAAAAGAAAAAAGGATAGTTTGACACAGTCAGTTTTTCTGAGCAGTCCTGTGTTCTATTACCAGTTTGCTGTAAAATGCACTAAACGACAGAATTACAGGAAAATTTAGGTAGGAAGTCACCTAAAAAAATATCCCCAGGGATAGGGTTCAGGGTCTCTAAGTTAAAGCCCTGTATGATGAATCTTCTGTTTTACCTGAAGTCTAAAAATTCTGATATAGGAACTCTCCACAACATGCTCTTTGATTACCACTGTTGATGGTGGCATTTGCCAATGTTTTGGCTCAGCACCAGGTCACAGTGCTTTTAAAGACTGAAGTGGAAGAAAACTTTGAAAAAGAACTTGTAGGGAAAGGACGAAGGATGAAAGTCTTCTTGAAAATACTACTATATGGTTGTAGATATATCTTAATTTTATATGTTCCTAGTAATGTTTAAAAAAAAGTCCTCAACCCTCCTTCTCCTCAAATATCTGGAAAATCCATCCAAATGTAAGATGGTATTTCACAGAAAAAGGCATCAGAGAAAAATTGCAGTAAAAGAAAAAGTATGAGATGCCAAAGAAAATCTGTAGTAACCTTGGTAGAGTTTGTAGCTGAGTTAAATGTGGTTTGGTAGTAAAAGGATACTGCTAATACTGCCACTGAATCCAACCCAGAGGGAAAAGTTGTACTCACAAGAAGATGAATAAACTCTTTTTGCTTCAAAAGCAAAGAAGAATCAATTATNCAGCAGTTAGCAACAGCCAAGCCATGCCTGTACCACGGACTGTCCTGCAAAAGACACCAGGAACCACTCCTGCATTTTGCGAGGAGCAGATTTCTGCTGGTTTGTGCTGGGTGTTTTAAGAGCACACAGGGGAATTCAGGTGGCTGTATGGCTTCAGGGAGCTTGTGCGTGAGCTGGGCACCAGCCTGCTCAGCCCTGTCCAAACTGGTGGTGTGTTAAACATAATTATCAGGTGTTTTACCTTACCAGATCCCCTTGGTGCCTAGGTGAATGCCAGGCTCCACAGGCTGCAGAAAACCTGGTGCACAGTGCAGAACTGCAGGCACCAAGGGAGCAATGAAACATTGAGCAAGTTGAAGCATTTGTAAGGTTGGGCAGTCATTGAATATGTTGTCTAGATACCAGGTTTGGAATTAAACAGGCAAGTTAGTTTTTGAGCCTTCTACATATCAAAAGATACAGAATTTCCCTGAATTAATTCATCCCTGAATTAATTTATGAATTGTTTTACAAAAACATTCCTTTATTACTCAAAAAATTGCTGAGGAAAAAAAAATTCCGTACAAAATATTATCAAATATGAAGGATGTAGATGTAGGATAGCAGAAAACCAGCTTGTTTCTAGTCTGATTTTTCTAGCTGCAGGCTTCTCTCATTAGATGCTGTTACACTACTGTTAGCTTCATTGAAGACACCTTTTATTAAAGGTTTGTCCCCTATGTACTTACTTATATGGTGTCCTTAAGTCACCTCCTAAATCTGAGTTATAAAAGGCATTGCATTTCCTGAGTTTTTCGCTTGATGGCATATTTTCCAACTCTCTAATGGTTCTTTCAGCTCTTAGCTAATCCACTCCAAGGTTTTTAAACATTCTGCTTGAATTACTCACAGCTTTAAGGTATAGGCAAAATATAATTATTTTTTTTTCCTTTTTAGTGATGATTCGTGCTTTCTTTAAAGTCATGGATGAAGAATTTTAAGCACCATGGAATCAAAAACTGGTTCTTGCAAAATTTCTCTTGAAGCACACTCACTTACTGAGAATTCTTTGCTCACATACAGCTGAGATTTATCATCTGTTTTGCAGTCTATTTCATATGTGCAGTGCTGTTGCTGTATCATTCTAGTTCCCTAGTCAAGTATTGTGTTGTATCAGGTAAAGTGTCTAAGAAATTTCCAAGTGTGTAATGTTTACACTCAACCCCATGTTGACCCATTTCATGACCCCATTTAAAAAAGAAAAAAGGATAGTTTGACACAGTCAGTTTTTCTGAGCAGTCCTGTGTTCTATTACCAGTTTGCTGTAAAATGCACTAAACGACAGAATTACAGGAAAATTTAGGTAGGAAGTCACCTAAAAAAATATCCCCAGGGATAGGGTTCAGGGTCTCTAAGTTAAAGCCCTGTATGATGAATCTTCTGTTTTACCTGAAGTCTAAAAATTCTGATATAGGAACTCTCCACAACATGCTCTTTGATTACCACTGTTGATGGTGGCATTTGCCAATGTTTTGGCTCAGCACCAGGTCACAGTGCTTTTAAAGACTGAAGTGGAAGAAAACTTTGAAAAAGAACTTGTAGGGAAAGGACGAAGGATGAAAGTCTTCTTGAAAATACTACTATATGGTTGTAGATATATCTTAATTTTATATGTTCCTAGTAATGTTTAAAAAAAAGTCCTCAACCCTCCTTCTCCTCAAATATCTGGAAAATCCATCCAAATGTAAGATGGTATTTCACAGAAAAAGGCATCAGAGAAAAATTGCAGTAAAAGAAAAAGTATGAGATGCCAAANTTATATGGTTGTAGATATATCTTAATTTTATATGTTCCTAGTAATGTTTAAAAAAAAGTCCTCAACCCTCCTTCTCCTCAAATATCTGGAAAATCCATCCAAATGTAAGATGGTATTTCACAGAAAAAGGCATCAGAGAAAAATTGCAGTAAAAGAAAAAGTATGAGATGCCAAAGAAAATCTGTAGTAACCTTGGTAGAGTTTGTAGCTGAGTTAAATGTGGTTTGGTAGTAAAAGGATACTGCTAATACTGCCACTGAATCCAACCCAGAGGGAAAAGTTGTACTCACAAGAAGATGAATAAACTCTTTTTGCTTCAAAAGCAAAGAAGAATCAATTATCTACTTTGTTATCTGTGATAAGTATAATGCAGGAACGCTAGTTAGGAACTAAAAAATGTCCAGGAAAGACATCATATGTTGGGTGTATGTAGACGTCACAAACATATGATCAGGGATCACATCTCAGAATTTTCCCAGCTTGTGACTCTATCTGGTCTCGTAATGAGGCAAAGCCATACTTCCGCAAACATTTGCCTCCCTCCTTTCCTCAGACACCCCTTTTTTGTAGCTCATCCTCAGGCTGCTCGTGCAAAATGAACTGGTCCGAGCTCAACTGGAACTGTGCTGCCCATGCAGCCTCTCATGTAAGGGCCACAGGTAAGGCCACTCTAGGGGCTAGATACAGCTCACATCTAAATGCTCCTGCTGCACAGCCATGGAGCGGCGATTATGGGAACATGTCATGTTGCTCAGTGCTAATAGGAGTACAACACTTATAGACGAGTTTTTCTGAGCTTCACTTTTTCATAGGAGGTCTACTTTTCTAGACCCCTGGAGCGTTTACAGTGTCTGTTCAGCATAACAATACTTTGCCTTTATTTTTTTAAACCACTGGGTCAGAACTTTTTATCCAGGCTGAAAAACTGAATTGCAAAGAGAGGAAAAAACAACCAAAAGATAATGATGTTGTGCTTTGGGCTTTTTTTGTTGCTAATTCACAAGATAAAACAACGCAAAGAAAATACATCTTTGAAACAGAAAGTGGCCAGCTCCTGAGATGAAAATATGGCTACAGATACTTTTACTAAATATCTGTATTTAAAAGGAAAACATTTGCATTTAAAAAAGAAGCAAACTTCAATATTTTTTTGAGAAAAAAACCCCATAAGCTACTGTATCAACTAGTCTGGTTCATTAAATGCATTTTGAACTTCTTTACTTACTTGTTCTTTATGAGAAGCAAAGAAGCAGGATCACACAATAGCAGGAAATTTAAGCTGGCCTGTGCAACTGATAAAGCTAATTTCATCCTCAGCTCTAATGCAGTGAAGGAAATGAAAACCATTCCAATTTTCTAATGATTTTATGGGGAGAAGAATTCATGAACTCACAAAAGATAAATATTTGTAACGAATTGCCAGCTCTTGCCTTTGTTCCTTTACTTTTATTTCCCTTGCTTCCCTCAGGTAAGTGCATCTGATACTGCCAAGAATGACTGCATTCATATAAATAGTACCAATCTTCCAGAGTGTCCCACCAATTTGTTATTTATATAGCAGTCTTAAACTGGTGTTCTGGTGATCTGCAAAATATAAATATAAAAGTAATTGCCTGTCCAGCCAGCTTTTCCTCATACGAGACAGAATGCCTGTTTGTACTTGCCCCTGGCCCGGAGAGGAGCCCAAAACATCTGCCATCCATAAAGTAGAACATATCTGTCTTATTAGGACGCTATCTGTACTTTTCAGAACACCTTGCTCATGCTGACACTGAATGGGCTCAGAAGATTTGATGCTATAAGTCTACCAGTGTTGGACCTCTGTGTCTAATTGCGTCCTTGACTCTGCTGTCATGAAGGGACCTGAAATCATAGAATCATAGAATCATTTAGGTTGGAAAAGACCTTTAAGATCATCTAGTCCAACCATTGACCCTACTCTATCAGGTCCACTACTAAACCATGTCTCTAAGCACCACATCTGCACGACTTTTAAACACCTCTAAGGATGGTGACTCAACCACCTCCCTGGGCAGCCTGTTCCAATGGTTGATAACTCTTTCAGTGAAAAACTTTTTCCTAATGTCCAGCCTAAACCTCCTCTGGTGCAACTTGAACCCACTTCCTCTTGTTCTATTGCAAGTTACCTGGGAGAAGAGATCAGCTCCCATCTCACTACAACCTCTTTTCAGACAGTTGTAGAGAGCAATAAGGTCAACCTTCTCCTCTCCAGACTAAACAATCCTAATTCCTTCAGCCGCTCCTCATAAGACATGTTCTCCAGACCCCTCACCAGCTTTGTTGCCCTTCTCTGGACACGCTCCACCACCTCAATGTCCCTCCTATACAGAGGCGCCCAAAACTGCACAGGACTCAAGCTGTGGCCTCACCAGCGCTGAGTACTGGGACACGATCACTTCCCTACTCCTGCTGGCCACA
>VYXH01011757.1:142580-162831 GCA_013397275.1 Burhinus bistriatus | reverse complement strand
AGTGGCTTGCCAAGCTCCTCCGCCAGCTCCCTCAGCGCTCTTGGGTGGATCCCGTCTGGCCCCATAGACTCGTGGGGCACTTTGGAGGGGAACAGTTTCAAAATCACAGGTGACCAACTCCCCAGAGTTCCTGACAATGAAGTAGAAGGAATCTCAAAAAAAATCCCTCACCTCCCCAGAAAAAACCAGAAGTATTTGGATACTTGAGCAAAGTTTATATGAAAACAGAAACCTGTTAGAGTTATTAACAGGATGCATTTAGGTACTGTAATGGATCCCAGGATCTGGGCTAAAAAGCTACGTGTGGCTCATCCCTGCTATCGCTGGTCATGTTGACCTCAAAGAGCAAGCAGAAGTCCTCTGAAATGGCTGCAGAGACTCTGCCATGCTGCAGCTCCCTCTCTCAGAGCAGCTTCACAGCTCTTCTGTCTCTACTAGCTAGCATGCTTCTCCTGTAAGCCACACAGCCAGCCCTGCTGCACCTCCTTGCTGTTTGTTCGGCCGTCCAAGTGATTCTGTGTTCTCTGCTCAGACCAACTAGTTACGTCCAGCTCTGGCTACAAAGGACAAACCTTTCATGACTTTCTGAAAACCCTCCTGTTTGAAAGGTTTGAATAATCTAAAAGAAAAGAAGTTACTGCATTTAATTTCACAGAAGTTCTTCATTAAAATATACTACTGTTGTAGCTCATTGCATAGGATATAGTTGTAGACCTGCCTTTCTGCTTTGAAAAAACTTTATATCTGCTGGCTGAGTGACAATGAGGTTTTCATTCCTGTTGCCTCGGTATCCTGTTCTTCTGGAGGTAGACACAGGCTGCAGGCAGAAGGTCACAGATCTGGCTTCCACACCCTGCTGAGCTATTTAGCTGAAAAACTGGCCACGTTGCAGAACTATTTTGGGTCAAATCCATGGGTGTGGAGACATCATTTACAAATACCAGAGTCCTTCCCTGAAAGAACTCTAATCCTGATTTATCAAAGCCAAGCCTCCCTTTAGATAGCTACAGCTGCTGTTTTGGGCTTCTTGGAGCTGTGAACAGAGATAGTGCTGGAACATCTCCGTAGCGAGAGGCACTGCAATTTTGCAAGAAATGCTTTTTCATGGTACCTGACTGCAATTTCTGTACCTAATAGAGACATGTAAATGAGAAGGATGTAACTTGGCTCCAGAGAAGCGGTTTCTAAGGAGAGCAGCCTCTAAGGAGAGAGCCTCTAAGGAGAGACACCTCTAAGGATATAACTTAGCTCCAGAGAAGCAGCTTGGAGTCTTCTGTCAAATTAGGCAGTTTGACAGGAATATAACCAATACTCCTTTAGGTTTAGAAAAATAAATATGTAGATGTCTTTGCCTTACAACAAGTAAGTCCAAGGTATCATCCACTCCAGTGATAAAATCTGAAACAGAGCTGGCATAACAGCTAACGTAACAGGTTACAGGAGTAATTTTATTTCCTCCTGACCATAGCACAGGAGAAAGAGAACACATAGGCCAACCTGGTTTGTAGCAGTGAACCCTGTCAATGCAATGACTTCTGTCTCTCTGTGCTATTTCAAGGACATACATGAACGTTCCCCTCCCATGCTCTGTCCCTGTTGTTGCTTTTCTCTCCATTCTGCCCTTACCAGTAACTAAGTTTTCCATCTTGCATGTTCCAAGCATCAGTGTGATGGCTTGTTGATATTAGCAAAAATTTGTTAAAACTGCCCATGGTGGCCTTAGTTGCTGTACTTTGGCCAACAAGGAAGTGGTGAGGAATGCACTTTTTTGAAAGCACAGAATTTGAAATTTGTTCCAGACTAGTTTTCGTTCCCTCTGCTTCCTTGCCAAGTTTTTCTTTGGCCATAAATCAATCTGATATGGCTTTTGGTAACATATGAAGTCTGGATTGTTTTTACCAACCAGAGGTTTTCCCAAAGAAGTACAGACAGGCTAACACCTAAAATAATGTTTGTTAATAATTGCTTTAGAAAATTTAATATACTTACAAGCACGAGTGCCACACTGTTGGGTCACCACTATGAATTCCTCTTTGCTTTCTCCAATACAATGCGTGGATGAGTGTATGATGAAGGGAAGCTGCATTGTTCCATCAGGAATAAGAGCATCAGGCACGGATGAGAGAAATGGGATTTGTGCCTTAGCATGTGTAGGCTTTGTGAAGCCTGCAATGCCTTATAATGGATATTTAAAAAAATTAGAGGATTTCAGCAAAAGATCTACTTACGTTTCTGGTACTATCACGGTTTAGATTCCTACTTCCTAGTTTTGGCCCCATATTTATGATATTCCATGTCAACATACCTTGAAAATATTTTCTTTCGACTCTTAAGCTACTAGAAATTATTAATAATAAACTGCTATATTAGAGTTTGAGATAAGAAAACAGGAGAGAATTTGAATAAGCACATGCTCCTAATAGCTGGGAGAAAGGAAAAAATGCAAGGAATAGTGAAAAAAACACTGTTAAGAGCAAGCAGTTCCCAAAGCACAGAAACTTAAGAAGCCAGATTTTTAATGGGTTTCTGTGTTACAGATGACTGACTATTAAAAACGAATTATAGAAAAGCTGTGGAGTGAATTCCCCAGGATTAGACATGGAAATGGAAAATGAATTCAACAACTGAGGATAAAAACCCTTCAGCTGGAGTTTGTGTCTCTTTAAGTAACCCAGAGAATCTTGGGTTTTTTGGGGACCAGGGGAAATCATCTCCCATGTGGATCCTCTGATACATCAGCAGAGTTGAACTTATATTACATTATCTGCTCCCTCCTGCCCAGCTGTCTATCTACAGTATGTGCAGGAATGCCATGGTTTTGATACCATAACCTCCTTGCTTTCTTTAACTCAAACTGGACAAAATCCAAAAGGTATTAGGAGTGCTGGCAGAACACATGCACTCACACTTATGCACGTATGGTGTGTGTGAAGAAGTCTTGATTCTTTAGTAAGACGAGCTAAATTCTACAGAAATTTCATGTGAATTAGCACAACATTATCCCTATAATGATGTGGAGAAAAAGAAGCCCCAGCTTTCACTGTAGCTCAGTATAGCCCAGTTCTGTATTACACACCTCATCAGACTCAGAAAACTGCCTGCAATTCTGACCAACAAACTAAAAGCTTGAATTATCTCTTGGTTTTGTTGTACAGTAAATTCTAGAACTTACTGTTCTGTTGTCCGTTTATACAGTATGGAGGGAAAGCTGGCAAATGGACTGGTGAGTGGACTGAAAAACTGTTGTTTAGGTCTTTTACAGAGAAAATCCTGCCATGTCAGATTGATTGGACAGGAATTTGTATATGTTTGTGCTTGGAACACCAGCAAAAATTATTTCCATAGCCTTGAGGAAACACCCTTTTATTGTAGAGAAGTTTGTATACACAGATGTGATGTATTTACAACCAGCTTTTCTCAAACAGACGACTCTTTAAAATCCTTCACAAATCTGTCAAGAATGAAACAAAATGAAGCTCAGAAGCCCAGCCAATCAGCCCAACCCCCAAATTCAGATTAATTCCCGAAGATAACTGTACTCAGATAATAATACATGGAGTTATTCTCAAGGAAGCAATACGACTGTGACAGAGATCAATGGATGGACTTGAGGACTGGTTCAGTCAAAAGCATTGCTTAGTTTGATCTCAGAGTAGGTGAACCCCGAAGTAAAATTCCAACAAGCAGATAGGGACCTGCCTTTTCCCAGGGGTGTGGAAGAGACAGGCAGAAAGAGCCTGGCCCTTCCTTTCCTGGCCTCTGCAAGGAAGTGGCAACCTCCGTGAAATGAAGTTGTTGGTCCTGTGTTCCCCTGGAAAGCTCTTTTCCAGAAAAAGGCAGGATAAACCTCCACTCTTCTTCAGTCTGCAGAATGGACTCAATGCAGTGAGGGTGAGAACGGGTGTCCTCCTTAGGAAGGGTGTGGACTCACATGCCAGCCCAGCCACAGGAGGGACGGCACCCTGGTTTCTTCTGGTGCCCCTCCAAACTGTGGCTCAGCTGTGCACTGCCCTTTACCTGGGGTGGTGTGCAATATCAGTCCAGCTTCAGCCTGTTCAATCACCCCAAATGCAGAGGAGATAACACAGGAGGAAACGGTGAGAGGTAGAGGCAAACATTATATTCCCTTTTCCTGTTCCTTTACAATTAAAAGTAGAACCTTCATCAACAACAAAAAGTTACATGTGCAGGAGGCACTTCTCTAGGGAAGAAATAAATACCTCACACAAGCATTCATGAATGGATGAGTCCCATGAGAAAGATTCTCAGCACGACCAGTTCAGTCATTAAAGGAATCTAAAATCCTCAGGTTGATGTATATGAGAAACATGAAAACATATCTGCTAATGCTCACGGAAGTTACATGCATAAGTTTCCCATAGGTTGGGAACATATACATTAGAATCTGCGTAATTTAGTTCACACTCAGCAGAACATTGCGATATTTACAGGCACATTCCAAGGGGAAAACATTTGCATATTGAGTGCAAAAGAGACAGCTTTGTCACCTAACCATGGGACTTTAGATGCAAGGATTTTGTGATCTCAAAATACTATTTGTGAAGTTCGTGGGGAAGAAAAATTTGTGTAGGCAGGAAAAGAAAATTACTAGAATTTGGTAAGAACTTTTTTTTTCTGAGCATTAGAATGGTTGCAGGCTGGGACAAAGTGAGTCCGTGTAAACCACAGGTTCTGGCTTGTTAGGCATCACAGAGTGCTTTGTCTACTCTCATTTCCCATACTTATTCTTCCCAATTAAATTTGTTTCCCATAAGCCAGGTTGATGAGAATAGCATGTAAGACTCATTCTTCTTCTTGCAATCATCATCCTTCATAGCATAATAACTTAATAAACTCTTGCAGAACAGGAATGAAGTGGAATGTTACTTTTTTGGACTTGGTCTGTATTCTGGAGGTGAAAGTGGGCATCTGAGAAACACATTTGTAGTGCTTTGGAAGTTTTACGAATAAAAAAAGGAAGTTACACTCTGAACCTGATTGAGAATGTAAAGTTCTATGTTCTCTAGCACTGCATGTCAGACACGGTGGAAAAAGCTACTCAGTGACTACTGTAACCTTAGCACTACCCAGAATTGTTCTGAAACTAGTTCACTAGTTTCTGAAACACTACTGTAGTTGCAGCAAATTATTAAAACTATCTACAGAATTTTATTCATACAATTTAGGTTTCAATATGTCAGCAAAACAGCAATGTATAACCCACAGAGGTTATATCCTGGAAGTGACATTATCAAACTATTGCTCCAATGTCTGAAGAGTAAACCTATCCTCCCCAGGTACCCCGCGCTCTCTCACTTATGCTGACACATAAGGTGGTGGTGGATCTTTAGCAGCTCCGTTCGCAGGATCATCATATGGTGGCAACAGGACCTGCAGGAAAAGAAAAAAAAGGTTATATTTTTTAAAAAGAAGCCAGCTGATAAAATTTACAGAAAAAAACCCTTAAGGCCTTGGTCTAAAAAATAACAAAAAAGAGTAAATTAGTAAGCAGGAGCAGAAGAGTTAGAAAATGAAACAGTATTAGCTTGAAGTTCTTCCTTTTTGATTTATGTGCCTGTTTTCATTATGAAGGACAACATGATTTCTTTTCATTTCTTATTGACTCCAGCGACAACTTGATTTCAGCCAAAGATTATTCATTGCTGGGACCTGAATTTGTTCAATCTGGCAGTGACAGTAGCTGATTATTCTGCAGCTGTCCTCTGTCAAAAGCGTTTAAACCACGTCTCCTGGAGAAGTGCTCAAACTGCTAAGCCAGAGTGAGAAAAGTCTCAAAAACCTCTCTTTCTGAGGTCTCCCTGGAATAGCTAATAATTATTTTGGGGTGGGGAGAAAGAAAGCAAATGGAGAACAAATTACCCAGTATCTAAATAAATCTCTGGTTTTGTGCTTCTGGGGCACTCAGCTGTGAGAAGGAAGACCTACATTCCCATAAGTCATTCAGTGAATACTTAAACATCTGATAGAAATTAGGACAGCTTTAATCATATATCATCCCCATTCATAGGAGGCCAAGCAGCTTCCTAGGACATGGGATATGCAAGTTCAGGCCACACAGGGCAGAGGAAGGATTTAAACCAAGATTTCCACTTCTTTAAGCAAGCATGCTAGCTATCATGCAATTTTTAATGGCACCAGCACTGACATTAATTAACTTGCATGTGAAAAGGCAGAAGAGTGCTTGGTCTGTGAATCCCAGCAGGGACTGAGAATAAAATAGATGTCTGAATGAAGAACGAGTGTACATTGCCTAAAATATCTCAATATTGTGTAAGAATATCAGTTGTAGTCCACTGGCAGAGATACTTTATGCAGCTGAAGATCAATTATTCATGATGGAATTTCCAGATTTATCAGCATTGCTTCTTGGTCATTAAAAAACACATAAAGCTGATTGTCTAAACATACACAGGGAAAATCCTGATCTCAGTAAAGTCAATGGAAGTTTTGCCATGAGAAGATTTCACCAGTTCTTAAAGAAGTTGATAACCTGCCTTCTGCAAAGAAACATCTGTAATCATCCCTCTTGGACCTCATCCACAACATAAGAAAAATCAGTGGGAATCTTTCTATAGATTTAAATAGACTTTGCATCAGGCTTTTGTGGGATAGTTCCAAGGGTGATTCACATTATACTTATGTAAGTTTACAGGCATGTGTTGATGACCATGTGTTCAAGTACATCTGTGCACGTTTGTTAGATTACAGAGTGGCTACCCTGGCATCTTCAGCCCTTAATCAAAAAAGTTTCATTATTTAGAAAAGGAAATTGTCAGAGCCATCACTCTTCATTAATACCATATGTCTGAGCTTGTAAATGCAATATACTATGCACATATCCACTACATAATCTAAAAAGCCTTGTATCAAAACCCATTTAATAAATTATGTCAACTATAAAGGGTGCAAACATCTTATGGTGGACTAGATATCTAGTGAAATTAGGACAACATATAGAACTTCAAATAGATATTGTGATAAAAATCGTAAATATATGTTGCAATGTAACCTCGGTAAATGACACTGCTAAAGCATGTAAACTGTGAAAAACACTATAGTTGAGATCCTCTCCCTAGTGCTGATCATTAGTTTAATAACAGAGTTTCTAGTAAAATCTTTGTGTTACTAAAAAAGGGACTAGTTTCTCAAATGTACGGAAACACGTTCATTAGTTGGTTATGAAGCAATATAGTTAGTAGTTAAATCTGATCTCCACATGACTGTGAAAATGAATCAGGTTCACTTTGTGAAGATTTAGCCATCTTTTTGCACTCTTGTAATGCTAAGCCCCAAACTGTAGTCCATTCCTTTCAGGTTCCGAGTCTGTTTCATCAGGTGTGATAAGAAATGACAGCAGACGCAATCCAAAAAGCTGTCCATCTTCCAGGTCTACAAGCTGATTAATAAAGGACAACACTTCTTCCTGCACTCTGATCCTCTTTTAGATCTATGTGTCCTAAGACGTCAGTATTACTACTTCAGCATTGAGGTTACTGTCATTTGCAGTAGGTCTCCTGGAGGATTTACTGATATAAGTGAGCTTCTTCATTCCTTTCACTCCTGTATGAAACAAAATCTGCCTAGTAGGAGAACAGCCTCCTGGTGAGGCTTTTACCTCTTGGGAGGTGAACACTCCCCTTAGCTTTATGGACCCAAAATTCATACATTGGTCAATGGCCCCAAGGATCCTCAGAAGATGCTTTCTCACTTATTAACAGGTCAATAAGAAGTGAGGGGAGCTGGGAATACCTGCAGGAGCCATTTTTGAGAAGCCAGTGACTACATCCTAAGACATATAGATTTCTGTAGGAGAATTCAAGGTATGTGGGGTATGAACTGGGGAGACCACTGAAACAGTTCAGAAGTTTCACAAGAAAATATCTGCAGTGGAAGGCTAAAGAGTATTTGCCAAATGTCTGTAAGTTTTAGGGTCACTTTATCGCTGGAAAAGGTTTTTGTCTGAACTGTTCTATCAGTAATGATTTTACAGGTTTACTCCACACACATTTTTGTGTTTAAATATTTAGATATCTGGATCTTGCATTCCCCGACATGAACAGAGTAGCAATAAAACACAATGAGTGTAGAAGGAGCAGAATTCAAAATTACTACCTTTGCCTATTAGTGTTTGAGTTCGACAAAGAAAATATGGACAGGATATTAAACAAGGATTAAGATGAATGAATGTGATGGACAACACCTGGAAGAAAGCACTCAGATTTTGTGGAATACATGGCGCCGGCTGGGACCCCAAGTATCTCATGTCATTAGTATAGTAAAAGTCCTTTAAACTAATTTAACTGTTTTACTTTCAGTCAATGTGGTTTTGTTGCTGTTACTTAGTCATCTGTCAACTGTAAGTCTAAATAATCGTCCTTCAGAGTCCATGGCAGTTTGAATAACTCTTCAACCACTCTATCATTACAAATCTTGCAACTCTGCCTCTGTAAGACAGAGACAAGAGCAGAGTTTCAGGCCATTACTTTCCTTGAATATTTTTTCCATCTTTTCTCAATTAAGTCTATTTTGGCAAAAGGGTGAAATATGATAAAACCTGAATTATCTTAGCTTTTAACTGTTTGCTGCTGAAATGGTTAAGAATTTACAAAAATCTTAAGGGAAAGAGAATTCCATTAGAATTTTAATCACTGAATTTATACCAAAGCAGCTGAGATGAAAATCTGGATCACATTAGTTTTCCCTTCTCTTGTGTTAATTTTAAATCTCAACATGGTTTAATGGAAGCAGATAAGTGCCTAGGACATAAAACAGCTTAGTTACTCAGGCAATACGTTACACTCTCCAGAGACATAAAATGGAAGCCAGTCACTGAGCCAAAGGGTGAATTCAGAAACTGGAAAAACTGACGGAAACTCACTATGCAGTCTTATCTGAGAACCTAATTAGAATGGATGCAGTCTAAAATAATTCATGAAGGACAAAAATATATGCATACTTTGGGACCATGGTATCCCCAAGGCAGAATATACGCTAGGACAACCGATGCATTTTGCTTCCTAGGCATAACATTTGAGCATTTCCTTGCTTGTTTGTTGTGAATTGAGAAAAATGTATGTTAGTTCCCCTGGATGCTCAGGGACTAATGTTTACAGAGTGTTTGAGATTGTCACTCACAAGTTACTATAAAAAGTAAGTATGAAGGACATCCATTTTTTGTAACTCAGTAATCCTGTGAAAAGAAGTTATAGCTTTTTATTGGTAGCCCAGCAAACAAGTTTGGAAGATGGTTGCAGGTTTCAGTCCTATAGGATGCCTAAAATCCAAAGGACAGAAATTCTTAACTTCTTTCACAACCCCTATAACTGTATTTAAGAACCATGTAGCATTTTAACATCATCCTTTAATATACAGCCAGAGGATGCAGTGACATTACCCAGTATATATAGTTGTCTGGTGATAAAAGCATTGCACAGAGACGCTGGTATCGGAGCTCTAGGGGCTTCCAAACCAAAAGGGTTCAAACCCACAGCTTCTATCTGCCATATGAATGCTCCAGACACAAGGTTTTCAGTTAGGTTGGAAGGACAATTTTCCACCCTCCTGTTGTCACAGGGAAGCCAAGTATGCAAGAATCCATGGAGAAAGAAAGAGAATAGCAGAGTATGGCTATGTAGCCCCATGGTTAGGGTGCTTAAGTGGGACAGAAAGTCCTGGGTGCTGGGCTTTGCTCCCAATACCATTTAAGCATTTTGTGATAAGCAGTCTTGTTTTATAATGCACAGAAATAATCCAGAACTGACCCATAAGAAATCCTGGTCCTGACTTAGCTGGTGTCATCCAAGTGGTTTGGCTAATTGTATTACGTAAGCATCTCTATTACAAAGCAGATGATACAGGATGACCTTCTCTGGAAGAAATAATTACCATACAAGTTTGCCAATGGCTATAACATATTCAGTTAATATAAGCATATGTAATTTCTTATTTTTTATGTCCTGATTGATCTGGGTTTGGAGAAATTGTTTTTAAAGCCATTGCTTAGAAACATGCCTAAGAAGAAACACAGGCAAATATCTGTACATTCAAACAGTTTGGAATTAATCTTGGCCCAAAAGTGTTTTTTTAGGGGAGGAATTTCATCATTTCAATAATCACTCTGTATTTTTGCAGCTGATTCCACACTTAGACGAACTTCCAGTAGCAAATTTTCTTTCTTCAGCATATGTGCAGGTTTTCTCATATTGCTGCAGTTATTCCTGTTTGAACTCAAGCTCTTAGATCTGTTTGGTGACTAGTACATTTCTAGGGGAAGAGATGTGCTCTGTCCTATATGAGTAAATTTAAGTATTTGGTTAATTGATTACTTCTGCATTCTTAAAGGTCTCACCCAAAACTCGCTGAACTCAATAGAAATCTTTCTGTGTCTCCAGAGAGCTTTGGATAGCTTTTTCCCACAGCCATTTGTATTCTCCGCTGGGTGGAATGGTACAATTGTCACTGTAAGGGATGACTTGTAAATTCCCCGAAACAGATGGTGAGAGGCGAAAGGGGAGGAGGCCCTCTGAGTCTTTCTGAGGAATGTCTCAAACACTCACAAGTACCTTGAAATGAAGCTATAGCAGCAGGATGGATAATGTAGAGTCTGGAGAATGCAGGCCTTTGCTCAAAGAACTGATAAGGCTAACACTTTCTTATCTCTTGTGTGACTCAGGCAGGAAAAAACTCGTCTGAATAGCACAGGATGCATCTGAGGGAGTAAGCCTTAGGCAAACAAAACAGGCCTGCTCAACTTATGAAGCTTGTTACTTCTCTGTTTTTGAGGCTATTGTGTCTGATGAATGACCTTTGCCTCATTATCCACAAAATGCATATCACAGTTGACACCCTGCGTATGCTAATGAAGATTGTAGAGATCGTGCTAAACGCATATGACTATAGCACTCGTCTCTCCACCCAAATCATGCTACACGTCACCTGAGGAGGGGAGAAACCTGAGATGAAACTGCCACCGTAGCAGTAGGGGGGGTCATACAGATACAGAGAACATAAAAGGGGAAAATGAGTGCCGCTTGGGGGGATACACAGAAGAGCGCTCCTACAAACCAGAGACCCCCCCCGGTTGGTGGGACCAATGCTGGAACCAGGACCGGTGATCTCTAACTCTTTCGCTCTCTATCTCTTTCTATCCCTCTGTTTCTCTTTTCTCCTAGAGTTAAGTAAGTAATGCAAGGCATATCTTACCATGCAACTTCAAATTTTCAGTAAAAACTCCAGTCCTTTATGCTAAAGGACTTCACATTGCATCAGTACACATAGACAGAGACAGGTGACAACGAATAGTTGAATGGAATTAGGGTCATCACTACTGCAATGTAATCCTGGTCTGTTGCTGCTGACCTTTTCAGTTTTGACAAATCGTTTGACTTTGTCTTAGGAAGATCTCCTATTTGTGAAACAGGCGTATTATTTGAAACATCTTTAAAGGGGATGGGAACCTTAAGACAGATTTAAAACTGTTGGATGAAACTGGCATATGACTGTATGAGACAGGGACTAAATTGTGGAAATATTTAAAACTAAAAAAAAAACTTGCAGAAATTTCATCCTATGCCTGGAAATGTTTACCCCCAAACTCTTCACCACAGCTATGTATGCATTACATATCGTTCTTCTGCAGAAGTGACCTTTACATTTCAGACACCCAAACTCCTACCAGGAATTCTTACGGGAGGCCTGTGTGAATACAGAGGGAGGAAAGGGAGACAGAGCCAAAGGAGCCTTTTCTTTCACACAGCTCACATACAAAGTGTCAGTTAGTTCAGGCCTTATTTTCTGTTTACTTAAAAAAGGGGGGGAGAGTAACCACAAAGCGAATAGTGGCAGGCAGATGGCGAGAGTATGCCAGAAACAGTGCTGGACCGTTTCACAGGTAAAAGTACTGAACCACTGGAATTTTCTCATCAGGGAGCCTCTGTCCAACGTGCAGCCCGTGGCCTGGTGATGGGATGGATGCTGACACAGCTGCAGGCTGAAATACAGTCACCGCATGCCTTTCCTTTCCTCATTCAGCATAAATTTTCTCCTCATAGCATAGGGCTGATGCATCAGGTTCAGAAACAACTGAATTGAAAGATGAGGTTTTAAGCAGCACATGCCTAGTTCCACCAGTCCTCTACTCTGGATTCATTTCATCTCAGTGATTCCAGCTCCAGACTAACCACCCACTTGTACCGATCTGATACCCTTGTGCAGTTTGGAGCGGGTTTAATGGTGTGGAATCACATTTACTAATTTCATGTTTACTTGCCTGCTCTCCTGTCATTCACTCAGCCAAGAGGAGTGGAATTTTCTCCCACAGCTGTGGTGCTTTGAGGAGCCATTAACTGCAACCTAAACGATGCTCAGCTGCAGTGAAGCAAGCAGGGAGCCTCCAAACAGCTCTCGAGGGAAGGCTGCCGACGTGACCACCTGTCCAGTTCAAGATAGTCCCAATAGCCCTCGCCTACTGTTGGGCTCTTGACTACACAAATATTATGAAGATCACCTGGGGAAACCAGAAGATTGCTGTGTGCACAGACAGCTATAGCCGGCTAATTGCTTCACTCTGTGTGCACAGACAGCTATAGCCGGCTAATTGCTTCAGTCTGTGTGCAGGAAAGGCTGAGAATAATTCTCTCTTTGCAACACTTTCCTGTCAAGTTTGACAATGTGATTTTCTTCTGAGAAGTCTGAGATTACAGAGGAACATGTGAAAATAAGATGGGGTAACATGATGGTTTAGGGTGATTATTAGTGTACTGAGTAGAGTTGCCTGAAAATACCATATTTGGCATACAAAATGTTTGATAAGAAAGTTTCTGAAATATTTAGTAAGAAACCCTATTTGTATTTTTTGCTTAAAATTTTCAGAAATCCAGATCTTCTCAATAGAGCCCTATTTTGGAGACTGCACCAGGTGGCAGCTCTTTCCTTTAGTACTATGTATGACAATGAGCACTGGACTATACGTAAATATCACTGACTATATAATTAATTTTGTATTTTATTTGAAAGGAAATAAGCCTATTAATGTAGCACATGTTTTATTTTCTGTGAAAAATTTACTGGAAGTTAGTATATATACTGATTTTATTGAGGCAGACTCTTCAAAGGTTTCTAATGTTTCTGTATGTAGGGTGGGAAGAAGTAGCATTTATCAAGAGTTTCTGAAGAAATGTGATTTTTCTACTATGGGTGCCCAAGAGTTTTTAAGCCCCAAGCTTTTTGGATGTCTCAGAAGTGAGCCACCCAAGGTCTTCCGCTACCTTTAAAAATTCAGTTCATAAATTGCAGGTGCAAACTGCACCTTTGCATCATCTGATCTGGTCATCTCTGAAGTAACTTCAGAAAAGTAGGTAATATTTGGCTCTAAAGTACAGTAGATCATGCACACTCAGCTTATCAAGGGAGAGAGATTGACTGAAACAGTTAGGAAGTATTAAAATTAATCCATTGAGAATTCAGAGTTTTTTCTTTAACCCCTTAACATGAAGACACACATTACACTGGCTATATGAAAAGACTGACAGCCTTCAGGAGAAGAGGGAGCTTTTTCCTAGTAGTGAAGAAACAGGAATAATAATAATTTTGTGGTGAGAAGCAGTCAAGTGTTGTATACAAGATAAGCACTGGAGAAAGACGTAGGGATTAGCTTTCATCATGCTTCAGCTAAGCACATGCAGGTAGGGACAGCTCTACTGGGTCAGGTGAAAAGTCCATCCAGATCACAGCAATTAGTGACGGACAAAGAGAAGTGCAAGACAGAACAATAAAAGAAATGAAGAAAGGGCAGTGCAAGCATATATAGTCACGACTTGCCCAGAATATTCTCCAAACTGTCAGAAATTTGAATGTCAAGGACTTGCTGAATTACTGGTCACGTCTTACAGGAATTTTTCTTCCATTGATTTTTCTAGCCTGTGTTTGAACCCATGTTGAGTTTTAGCACCCACAATATCCTGTGGTAAACAGTCTCACAGCTAATCTAGGTGTTACGTGAAGAAATACCTTCTGTGGTTTGCTATGAAACCTGCCACTAGCTATTTCACTGAATGTCCCCTAGTTCTTTTGCTAAGACCGTGAGCAGTTTTTCCTCCTTACCTCCTCTGCCACTCATGATTTTTAAGACCTCTATCATGTTATCTTTTGTTCTGTCCCTCTGTCATTCCACTAAGGATCCTTGCTGCCTGCAGTGCAGTCCACAGTTAATTTCTTCATACTAAGAAACTCCCTTGACAGTTTTGGGTCCAGGCTGAAGAGAGAGCTCCAAGACCAGGCACATGGAGAAGGATTACAGTTGGGAGAGTGCTGGGGAGGGAGCTGACCTCCATTTGGACGAAGCTTCCTTCATGCTCCAGAGAGCGGCAGGGACTTTCACCCACCTGATCTGTGTTAGATGTTCTTCCAGATGAGAACTGCTTTTTAGAAGCAATTCTTATAAAACAATGTTTATAAATATCTGCTTCAGAGGTGGCTTTTTACAATGTAAATGGCTGCTCTGGTCAAATTAATCCAGTCAAAGCAACTGTTTCTGAGGAAGTCAGAGAGCAATGTTTACAAAAAACCTTTCCCATCTTTCTTTTTCTCCTTCCCGTGTCCCCAGATAAAAAAGCCCTGGGTACAGCGTCAAAGCTTCATATCCAAGCCAAATCATATTTAATATGAAATGAGAAATGTTTTACTTTGTTTTATGCACAGATGCTTTTGTTCAAAAATTTGTCCAAAATGTGCTAGTTAATTATTATTTAAGGGTTTCATGATATGTTGTCTGTCAAATAAATCCCAAGAAACCTTCCTCTCAACATGGACAGGAAGTATTTTCTTGTTTATATGTATGCATTTCCTTTAGAAACCACACTAGAATGATTACAGATGGAGTAACTGGAAGCAGAACAGCTCAGAGATGATTTACAACCCCATTCAGCAAAGAAGTAGGCCTCAACGCTGCAAAATCATCTGTGCAAAGTTAGAGTTGGTATGTGTTGTTTTCCTTTGACAAAACTGCTTGTTTATTCCAAGCCACCAGCTCTCCAAGACACTGTTTAAGAAACTTTACACGAGTTTATGGATTTCTGTAATGAAGCAGCACAATGTTTTCAGCACTCCAGATAGAGGAATAAATGTATATATTACTAGGACACAGCAATATTTAGGGACAGACTGTGATTACCCTTGCGTGGGAAGAAAATTGGATTCAGGAAGCTATTGTCTTTTTCCATCATGTGCAACCTCGTAAAAGTCATCAAGAATAATGGCATAATTACCTTCTCTATTCAAAGGCATGGAGGGATAGTCCACCTCAGGCCACAGACGTCTTTCTTACCTCTTGGCCAGCCCTCTACTGCTGCACCTTTAGTTGCACATCATGGTTCTGTATGGACAGAGCATATTTATTTTTTCAAATATTCCTTGATTTTTTTCAAAATGAGCATTTGCTGGATGAGCACATGCTTTCTCAGGGGGTACTTGCCTGCATGCCATCAGTACTGATGGCTTGGAGAAGTATACTTTGCGTAACAAATGGTTGATATGTTGTCCTGAGGGCAGAGACTATGACAGAGCACTTATCCTTTGATGGACTTTTAAATTACTAACCTGCATCTCTTTCTAACCTACTCTCCTTTCAAAATTACATTGCGTATCCCATTCAAGTGTTAACAAGACAGGAACCTATGAATAGCTCACATGGGGCAGCCAAATTGTTTAACAGGACTGGTCATCTCCCAGGGGTGTGGTTATCACAGGCATGCTTGCATTATAGATATTGCTGGAAAGGCTTCCATCTTATCTTCTTCTCACCAGATGGACCATTTTACCCTATCTATACACCTAGGGATATGGGGTGACCCAGTGTCAGTCTTTGGGCACCACAACAGAGAGATGGGCCAATTGTAAGGTTTGGAAGTAAATTTTGAAGTCTTGTAACATTTGGGAGCAGTAAGATCTAGGATTTTGAGACGACCAATCTCTAGTTCTGTCTTCCATAAATATTTTTCACTAATTTTTATTTTTATACAAACACATTATTTTGGTATCAGTATTAAAAAGTAAGGTATAGTAGTGCCATGTAAAATACACTTTTTCTTGCAAAGTGCATTTAGGCATTTCCTAGTGAATTCTGAAGGGAGGACTTTCTTTATAACTGAATTATTATAATGTGTTAAAACCACAAAGTACTAGTGTCATGAAAGGTGATGAATTGACAGCTTGAGGGAAAAGTCTTATGTTTATATAAAAATCTGTTAATGTTAGTAAATCACATCTGTAAAGCACCTGTCAACTAGAAACTCCCACCAGCTTTTGCAGATCTTCTAAATTTGCCCACCCAGCCTTGTTCTTTCCGAAGTTACGGAATATTTGTCACAGAGTTCATTTAAAGCAGACCTCATTTTCCTCACTGCTTATAAGGCAGAGGACCAAAACCACAAGTGCTGTGCAGCTCAGGACGGACTGCAGCGGACAGTCAGTCCTGTGCCCACAAAGAGTCCTGAGGGAGACTTGGGAAGAGCACAGTTGCTCCCTGGGAGCCATTAAAGTGAATTGAAATCAGACTGGAAGAATGGTCCAAAAATCACCAGAGGCCATTACTAATTGCAGGAAGCCAGACCTCTCGATTATTGTCACACCCTCAGCAAAACAAGGGCAGCTGGGTGCTCCTCCCTTGTAGGCAGCTGAACTTGGTTTTCATGCAATCTCTAGGAGAGCAATGCCACCTACTGAACCACCAGCTGCAGCAGCTCCCTCCCACCTAACGGATGGGTCATGTTCTTTCTGCACCTGCGTAGCTTGTGGTGCTGGGTAGGTTTCGGCACAGAGGCTCAGGGCTGGAGGAACTGGGACGTGCGAGGAGTTCCTCCTCCGCTTGGCAAAGGCCAGGCTTGCACCATGCAAGGGGATGCGATGCAAAGATACCAGATGAGCTGGTGCTGGAGCTGAAGGCAGGACTGCCACTGGGAAGAGCAGCTTTGCAGAAGGGCAGGGCTTCTAGCGTGGACTAACTGTATGGCTCTAAAGCCACGGCGTGGCTCACTGCTGCCAGGACTTGGCCTCTTGCACCCTGCTGCGTTGCCCTGTTTGAACAATACCTGCCTGAGATAATTCAGCCCCCCCCATCCTTCCTTGCGCAGTGTAACTACGACTTGAGCCTGACCTGGAAAATTCACACACGGCTCAGCTTATACACCCATATATCCTTGGCAACAGGGATTTAAGTTGTCATCGGCTTTTGCCGCACTGATACATATCCTTGGAATTATACTGAAGACTTCGACTCATTTTTTGAAGCCCACAAAACAGCAGCTGTCAGATGGTAATGAATCAACCCTGTTAGAAAAAAAGGGTCTGTAAGGAAACATTGCAAATTTATAAAAACTGTTTTTTCTGATATTGCAACACTCACAATTAGTGAATCAAAAAGATTTGGAAGATTTAAATTACACATCCCCATTTTGTGTCTTCTTTTTAATCTAATTACGAACACTGAGAACAGTTGTCTATTTCTATTGCAAATCTCTTATGAATTGTCATGTATTAGAATAATTCCAGTATTTGAACTGCAGACATAAATACAGGTTTTGTGTTTAAAATTAAAATCTACTGGGGAAAATAGATGAATATGTATATTTTGATCTTGTAATTTAACTTTTAAGTAAATTTAATGACTGTAATGACAAGTTAAAATATTTTGGAAATCTTATTTTTAAACTTAAAAAGGTATTTGTCCCAAATTGAGACTATTAATAGCCTGTTCCAAGCAGCACAGCAGGCTTCTGACAGCAACCACCTAGTAATAGGTGAGACCTATAACAAGATGTGTGATTAGGAAATAGCACTAAGCAACAGAGCAAACAGGCAGCAATGAAGCAATTCAGACCACAGGGAATGCTGGATTTTAAGACAAAATCCTTCCATAAACAAGGAAGCAGTAGAAGAAAGAGCTGAGTATGGATGATGAGATGGGGAAGTTAAAAAAAAAAAAAAGAAGAAGAAAAAACAATCTCTTCGCTAAGATTAAAGGACAACTGACAAGAGATGGGACTTCACTGCAGGTAAAATGTGAAAAGCTCTTTGTTGGCAGACGCAGACTGTCATGATACTTTTCTGCAACTCAAAAATCAAACAGAAGAGGAGGAAGTGCACGTTGCATGTGCACTCTATTAAGACATGAATGCTGGCATCCATGTGGAGCCTGAGCCCTTTGAAGATTCTCTGATTAAAGGCATTGCTCTGGGAATGTTAATAAGAGCAATTCTGCGGAAAAAAAGATCCAGCATTTAAACCACACTCCCAGGTCTCGTGTAGACTATTGCATGTCTTTACTCCAAGCACTGGGTAGTTCTGCTTATATCCTTTTTTTATCCTTGCCCCTGCTCCTTCTTCCTTTTCTCTGACTCCTGTCCCTCTTGCAGGTTTTATTAGACATTTTCCACTCAGGAAGGTCAGAGATCCTCTGCCTGGACTCAGTTGGAGACTCTGAGAAGCGCTCAGCGAGTGAGTCATGCCAGGGGTATTCATTTGTGGTGTTCGCTCACTTTAAAGTATGTTCATGGTTACTACTCACTGGAAAAAGATGCCTCTGATCTAGTGGCGCAGTAATAATGTTATGCATACAAACAGCCACACAGGACCAGCTACCTGGTGAACATTGCCAAGTTTGTAGGATTTTTATGCCACATTATGAAAATATTTTTAAACCAGGACTTTTCTCCAAGTTGTCTTCTACTCTGACATGTACCATCCCAAAACTGGCTCGGTAGTTGGAAATCAGAGGCCCCAAAGCACCTGTCAGAAACAAGAGCTCTTGCGCATCATGTGTCTGCCTCTGAGCTCCACCTCACGCTTCAGTCTGTTTAATTGGCATGAGTCTAAGGGTCCCTCTCTCCATCTATAGCCAAACTAATCACCTTCCACACACGCAGAATAAAATAATAACACAAAGAATGGCTCTTTCAACCTTACCAAAGAATATTCCTCCTCTGCTCAGAGGAATCTGCAGCAGCAATGAAAGACCTAACTCTGCACTTCTCAAGCAGGTCTCCTATTGCTTTGAGAAAGGGAGAGCAAACGATTAATTACAGGCTACTTAGGTGATGTTATGTCCACAGGAGGAATGTATCTGTGCTGAAAAAACAAATACCTTATTAACCATTGTGGATAAATGTGTGTCAGATAGGATCCATTGGAGTGATTTGGTAAAGTACGTAAGGATGTAAATCCCACTTTGAAGAGAGATTTACGGCTTTACATTTTATCCCTACTGGCAGCATGACCGGAGATGAAAATTCCATTGATTGGCTTCAGTGAGAGTTAAAAATAAACAAAACTAAATCCCCTGACTATCGAAGAGCACAAAGGAGCTGTTCCTGCTCTGGAGAACAAAACGTCTAACTTTGGCTTATCTTCCGCACTCGTACGCTAGCAATTTTTCCAAAGTGGATGAACATTTCCATGGTACTGCTGTCACAGTTTAAATTAGTGTAGAAAATTAATCTTCATCCATGGTCTGCTTGAAGCAGTTGGCAGGAAAAAGCAATCCCAAATCGGGAAAGTGGAAAAAAAGAGTGTTCAGGTTACCATGGTTCACTGTGGGGGAGCCACCTTACTGCCATGCCAAAATCTCCCACCTCCAGAAACCGAGGGGAGAGGAGTACTGGAAAAAAACTTACAGGGAGGTGATAACACATCCCCAAGTGACTCTGCTGCAGTTGTGACTAAGGTACACAGCCAGAGCCCCAGGTCCTGGTTTTATCAGCCCCTGGAGCATAAGAGGGTCAGGTCTTCCCACCAGCTGGGGTCCAGGGCACTCCCCAGCCCAGCACCAGCTGGTCCCCACACCCCATAACACAGTCTGGTCATGGAGCTGAGCCGGGGACATTTATGTGGTGCCGAACTTTGATCAAGGGCCACAGAAGGAGGACCTCTCACCTAATAGGGGTGGCAGGCATATCCCATTCACAGCCTGCAGTGGGGAGGATGGTCGTTTGTTCCAGATGGCAGGCTTGCAAAAAGGATGGCTTAAATCACTTACACTGAGTGACAAAAATCAGGTTATCTGGTAGCCGATAACTCTAGCTATTGGGTTATTTACAGTTCAGATCTATGAGCATTATTTATAAGAACCAGTTTGATCAGGGGGAACTAACTGTAAATTTCAGCGCTGGGCATTTCCCGCCCACCCCCCCAGATCAGAACCAAATCCTAGTGATCTATATTAAAGAACTTTCCTTCTTCC
>VYXH01011757.1:96955-142099 GCA_013397275.1 Burhinus bistriatus | reverse complement strand
ATCCTAGGGATCTATATTAAAGAACTTTCCTTCTTCCCTAAGAAAGATACCTGTAATCTAAACATCTCAGAAGGGTTCACAGCTGCTGCAGCCAGTTAGTAACTGTGGACCCTTTTTACCTCTTGTGCCACAGCATCACAGCTAGTAAGGATCTGATTGTTCTTCTCAAGAAAAGCTCAGTCATTAATATCATATTTCCATTTAAATTGAAACTCTTAGATATATTTTTCAAGGGTTCTGAGCAGGTAAAACAGGCAACTCCTAGTTTAAAAGTTAGAAGAGAGAAAGGTACCTTTATGAAGGTATAAGTAAATCTGTATTTACCTGGCAAAGGAAGATCAAAGAATTTGATTCTGCCAAGATGCTAATAGACCAGAGATCATAATAACTGTTGTAGCTGATATGCCTTCTCTGACAACAGACAAAGGTCTCCCTTCAAATGATGGCACACAGCAATCATCAAGTAATCATAACGCGAATGCGATTGTTTATGGCTATTTAATCATCTGTAACTAGGGTTTAATTAGAGGACAGGGCTTTACCCATTCCTTTTCCATTTTCAGTACAAATCCTGCAAGTACATAGAATTTTGAAGCGAAGGATGAATTTGTTGATGATTTGTTATTGAAGACAGAGATTTCTTCTTCCCCTGCGTGCAAATTATAATAGAAATAGGGTATACATTTCATTTTTAAGATGTTTTTCAAAAACAGCTCTCCCAAAAAATTGTAAGACATAGTAATAAAATGTTTGTAGTAATAAATTTCTTAGCTTCATTGAAAATATTTATGTAACCACAGAAAGATTTTGAATTTCTAATCGTCCCAATAGATAAACCAGATCTTTTAAGTTTGGCAGTGAACTAACCCATAATTTAACCTGTAACTAAACTCCATACTAAATGTTTTTTGTAATACAGAGTCTAGCACTTGCAAACCTATTAACTTTAAAAAAAAAAAATTTGTGTGTAGAGTGTAGATGAGATACACTAATTACTATGCAGTACAAGGGATATTAGCAGGCAGCAGCTGGGATCTAATCACTAGGTTTTGGAAGTGTTGGGGTATATTTAAAAGTTGTTACTCTAAATTGTAGCTATTATGCCCAATCCCATATTGAAGCTTACGTTTTCACTTCCATTTATACAGATTGGTATTATTTCAGCTAATGCTGATGATAAGTATGTATCAAAAAAACATCCCCGAAGACGAGAATATGCCCTGCAGATATGACCTGCAGCTCTCTTGGAATTCAGGTGGCAGGTTTGATTCTAAAAATGACACATTTCTTTCAAAGCAGAGGGAAGAGATTGACCCACAATTTTTAAGAAACTTGTAATTTATCATCTAAAAGCATGTTGGGGTGAAGGAGCCCTGCTGAGAGAAATTTCCCAGCATCAGTAAGAATGAAAAAACATCGTTTTAATACAAAAGTACACTTGAGTGTTGGGGGAATACTACACAGTTCAACAGACAGCAGTGACCTATCACAGCAGTTCAAAATTTCATGAGGTTTCTTCAAGAGTCCTAAACTCTCAAAGGTCCTCAGCACTCAACTTTCAAAGCCCTATTCTTCCACGCTTCATTTTGAAACAATTTTTATCCAATTTTGTTGAGCTTACTTTTTTACAGTCATGTGAATAGGGGTTTTGCTGATGTCTCTTAATGTAGATAAAGAAAAAAAATCTTTTTCATTCTGTGATTTGTGAGGGTGAAGGGAGGGAAGAACAATCTTCTGATTCACAGTGGAGGATGATGAAGATTTAATCCTACAAACTGTTGCTCCTTGCTGAAGTTCAGCAGTGAGCAGAAGAAAGAAAAGGGCTGCCTAGGAGCACGTTAGCTCGTCCATCACATCGCTGAGTGCATTGTGCTGGTGAGTGTCCATGGATCTTGTCAGGGAAGGATGTGCAAGAGATGGAGACCGACTGCATCACCTAGGGATGCAGGCATTCATCCTGACTGGAGAGAAGCAGCTAGTCATGGGTTTGAATGAAGCTTGACTCCCCCACAGATCATAAATTCAAACCCCTGGCTGTTGCTGACTCTCTCTCCTCCTGCCTCTTTGGCTGGGCCTGAGAAACCCTTCTCCAGCAGCATTGCTTCTGAGCCTTTCTGTACTCCTGAATAAGAATTTTTAGGTGAATTTTTTGGTTAGCTGATAAATTTCCAAACAGCTCTTTCTTAGGACCTGATCTAACATCATCTCATTGAATTTACTTGGAAAGAATGAACAACACCTGAAAGCAAGAGATCCTGACCATATACAAATTAAGGAGATGTAAATATTGAGGAAAGAAGGAGTCCTATGGTCAGGGCACTAGCTAGGAATGCACAGCCTATCTCAAAACCTGCCTCTGCTGTAGCTGTCTTATAAGATCAAGATAAGCAAAGTCAAATTAAACTCTCAGTGCAAGAGTATGTCATCAGTAAATGGGATGAAAGGGCTTCCTGTCCTCACAGAAACACTTACAAATGCTTTAAAGATGAGGAGACAGCTCATAGCACTTTGGTAATTACTAAATACAAAAGTACTGAGAGGAGTTTTGGCAACCAGGCATCTTTGAACACCAAAGTCTTCTGTTTTGTAAAGGCAGCAGTGGAGCAGGCGGTTTTAATGCAGCTTTTAAAAAGCCTTGGTAAGTTTAGTTTAGCGTTCCAGATAATCCAGCTGATGATACTCTCCCACCACGGAGCCTGCCAGTTCTGTGGGTTGGAGAGTTAGCAATGTCTGAAGCTGAGTTACAGCTACCCACAGGCTGAACAAAAGAGCTATGAAAATTATTTCACATAAAACTGGTTTTACTAGAAGTAGATTCCAGTAAAGAAAGTAGTAGTACTTCTTAGCTTTCAATAAACCTATATTTTTATACTTAAATGTCCTGGTTGCCAGCTGTGATCATAGTCTGTAAAACTTCTCATGCTTTTCTTAAAGCTCCAGGTATTGAAGACAAATAACTATGCAAGAGTTACAACTTTCATGTAAAAGTAGTAATAGTTTTCTAAGCCCTTGTGGCTGCACAGGAATCACTTATTCCAATGGTTTAAAGTTGATGGTCTAATACCTCAGCATGTGGAGACCACCCACGATTAGGAAAACCTGAGGAAGGCAATCCTGAAATTTTACCCAGTTGATCCAAAGGACCAAGTTCATGCTGATCTCATTCTGTTATGTAAGTGATGTAAAGACCCTCATTACATCAGCCAGTGGAGTCACCCCAGGGACAGATTTGGCACAGTGCCCTCCGTGTACAGTTTGGGTGGAACTAAGCAGCTCCACGGAGACACTGCTGAAAACAGAACTGGCTCTTTCCAGGGACTCTTTTGTATTCCTTCAGTGCCTTCTGCAACAAGCAAGACATTGCTTAGCAGTCATGCCCTGCACATACGCATGTCAGCACTAAACTACTGTAAAGTGACCAGACACTTTCCATTCTCTGGAGTTAAAATCTGGTTATTCACTTCCTTCATGTCGATCTTTGTTTCAGTCTGTTTCCTTACTATGCAAAACCCATCATGTGCTGGGAGATGAATCACTGAACTTTTGTTGCCTTTTAGCTCCTCTCTGTGAGTGTGTTAAGCACTACACCAGATATTGAGTGTCCTAAATCATAGTTTCTATAGCTAAATCCACATTTCACAGTAGGTGTAGACCATGGCATCCTTGGGTCCTAATCAGTCCCCCTGCAGTCCAGATCATCACACAGCTGGAGAGCTCAGAGCTGGGGGTCATTCCTGGGGCCATGAGGTAAGCTGCAGTTTATGCTTAACACAGATTCTTTAACAGGCTATATGCATAAACCAAAACCAGTAATTTAGCAATATCTGTGATTTGCAACCATAGCACAACAGACTGTTGAATCTCAAGTTTAAACATAACCAACAGATGAGTACTCTCAAAGGAATTACATGGTTAACTAAGGAGTCAGAAATTAATATAACATAAAGATACTAAATGCGTAATATTAGACAAATGTTTGCGATCTAACATCCTTACCGCAGTGTCATTTGTGGTAATGTACACCAACACATCTGAGTTGTTTCTCCCATTAATGTATCGGTAACAGTTCCACACGCAGCTTATCAAGTAACCCTAAAAAGAAAAGGGATTTATTATTCTGTGCGGAAAATAAATTATATATTTTCCAGTTAGAGCATTTCTATTCTTACATAAACAAGAATATGAGCCTGATAGAAGCACGGGAACTTTGCGGGTTGCAGTGACTGTAAGGATGTGTAGGGGCTCTGTGAGTGATGCAACACCATTCCTCATACTGATAGAGCTGGGGTTGTTCAGTCTTGAGATAGAAGGCTCTGGGGAGACCCTACTGTGGCTTTTCAATATAAAGGAGGCTTATAAGAAAGATGGAGATAGACTTTTAACCAAAGCCTGTAGTGATGGGACAAGGGGCAATGGTTTTAAACTGAAAGAGTGTAGATTTAGATTGGACATAAGGAAGAAACTTTTTACAATGAGGGTGGAACAGGTTGCCCAGGGAAGTTGTGGATGCCCCATCCCTTGAAGTGTTCAAGGTCAGGTTGGATGGGGCTTTGAGCAACCAGGTCTGGTGGAAAGTGTCCCTACCCACAGCAGCGGGGGTTGGACTAGATGATCTTTAAAGGTCCCTTCCAACCCAAACCATTCTATGATTCTATGGTTCTGTGATTATGGATACTTGTGTTGCTCTACAAGCCATCTACTGCAATGTAGACCTATCTGAATGAAGTTTACTATTCCAGATATTTAATATTACAGCATACTTTATGCAGACAAATTGTTTTGAAAATAGGCAGCTTCTTTGGGCATGAATATAGCTAAGGTAACATCATTTTGTGTATCTATTCTCCCTTTTACTTAAATGAGCCGGTCACATATGCTGGCTTGCTTTCTTACACCTCTCTAGAAATACAGAGAGATACGAGCTCAGTCAGACACCTTGATACTGTGCATGGGATACTGCGTACCAGCAGGGGTGAGTTTTACAACATAAAATGAAGGTACAAGTTAGACTGTGACAAAAATAGGAGGTGCTGCAGATGCAGAATATCTCAGGGACAGCAGCAAAAAGTAAACAGAAACCAGTTTTGGATTCCTCTATGGTAAGGATGTTTAAATATTATCAACTGGGGGATAGTAGACAGTAGAAGCAAACCACAGTAAAAAAAGCACAAGCACACTGGGGACTGAAGAATCATCAAGCAAATTACAGGAAACCCTCCTTGGCTTGTGAGTGGAAGCCTGGACAGTGACTGTGTGATAATCCTATATATCACCTGCATTTTTTCAATACTCTGTTTCACTTAATCTGACACTAAATCAATGTATTCCATATGACTGGAATGGTCTGGGGCCTTCCTATTCTTGCCTGACTAGAGAAAGTTACCAGTGTAAAAGTTTTTATTGAAATCTGAAATTATTTCTGACCTTTTAACTGTTATTACAGATACTTCGTTTTTTTTCAGTATAAAGCACAAAAACTGTTATTGCAGCAATAATCCTACCGCAGGATCATAAACCTCACTAGTTGTGTTCTTGGAGCTCACTTGGTTCTGGGTAGGGCTGCTGCCTGGCAAACAACTAGTTGTCTCCACTTTTTTTTTAACTGATTGGGCAAAGTGCTCACATCCATCATCTCCTTCACCAGCAGGATTGATTCCATTCTGGCCAGCAGAGATGAGCAAAGTGACTGGAAGGAAGCCGGGAGGCAGCAACACATGGGGAGGAGGGAGTCAGATCCTCAGCACCCAGGGACAAGGCTGGTGGGACTAAGCAGTTTGCTCTGGAGCTTTCTGCTTCCCACATAGTCACACATGACAGTGATGAGGAGAACAATGTGTTTTGATGGTGCCCAACTTACATTTTTACTTGGTAGGTTCTGCATAACAGTTCTTTCACAAACCTAGCGCGTGCAGATTAAACTGCCAGTGCTGCTTGGATTTGCATGTGTGTCTCACTCTGAGTGAGTCATATTTTTGTGACTCACTTGCACTGATGACCTTCCAAAAGCCTCTTATCCTTTTGAGCTGCCCTGTGTTTCCTCCCTCTCCAGAGCTGTCACACATGAGCTGTGTTTTTTGGGATGCCACATGACTCACTGATGGCTCGCTTGCAGATCAGGAATAGTTTTTTCCACCGGGGCAGAGCTGGCTGAAATCCAGTAAGTTTGCTTCCTTTTCTTTACAGCATCTTACAGACCCTGGATGACTTCGAGCTGTTGCAGACTTTGACAATGCTTTCTACCATTAAATGGGGGGAGTAAAAGGCTTCTGGAGGGAGCTGAATCTTAAGAGAGGGTTAGGCTGGCTCTACAGCCTGAGCTGCAGGCTATGCAAGCCTGCCCTAGGCTACTGAACCAAGTGATGTAAAGGTATACACATACACATACATATACATTTCTGGGGGACACAACCCATCTTTGTAAGAAACCCTTTACATTAAGCCTACCTATTTGCAAACCGATTTCTATACTCCTGTTAAAATCCAAACAGAGGGAAGCCTTCTTTCAGATAATACCGTCTTATCTGGGAGAAGCTAGTGGAAGATTTATTTTTGAATGCTCCCCCATTCCATTACATGTGGTGAATAAAACACATTTAACCACACAATGAAGCCCTGCAGCTCTTATCAGCCCTGCTCCTTCATGCATGGGCTGTTTCTCAGTGGGTGAGGTCTGTTCCAACCTTTGAATTAAAGAGGTCATCAGCCAGCACACACCAAGTAATTGGCCCTAAGACACTGACCTATGTACGGCTGAGAATGGCGGCAGCTCGGAGCATGTCCTTGTCCAAGCACTTTGGATATGTGCTGCTGGCCTGCGAATCGTGAGTTGTGGAAACTCACTTCCTCAACCTGTAACTTCTTTAAAGTTGTTCCTGATCGCTATTTTCTACTGATGCTGCTGCACTGTTAAATGGCATTGCTGATTCAGTTACCAGTTTTTTTCCTGAAAAACTTGGCTGTGGTTTCCAATACTGCTTTAAAATGTGTGGCTGGACACGCAATATATAAATATATCGATTTTTCTCTCAGACCAATGTTCACATTTGGAATAGGCCCTGTGTAAAAGGCATTGAAGGCACTTAAGCCTACTCCACCCTTAGTGGTATTCCCGCATAGCACAGCCCAGGCTGCTGACAGATGCCTTTTGGGGGGCAGCCCCAACAGTCGCCGCGTGAAAGGCTAGGTGCACAAGAAGGGCTGAGTGTGGAAACAGGCACGGTGGCTGCTCCTACCAGCTTTCAGTCTTCCTGTCTGAATGGTGGTAAATGACCTTAGCCCCTAAGGTACTGAAACCCACAAAACTTTATAGCCCTGCCTCTCACTCTTGTTATTGCATACACGCTTGTTAAGCTGCAAAACACCAGTAATGTACTGCACAACTCCTGCTCATCAGACACGTGCCCGACTAGCTGACTGACAGGCATGTTTGTGGAAATTAGAGGTTGCTGTGTCCTGCCATTTCTTGTAATGCAGCAAGGAAAAGTCTGTGCCAATCTGGGTCACAGCAGCCCTCTGGGCAGCTCCCTCGCTGGCAACAAGCACAGGGTGAACGCCACAGACCCGACAGAGTCCCCTCGGGTTAGGAGCCTGTCTGCACTGAGTCCCATTTTATTCTCCAGCTGCTTTGAATTTTCTATTTACAGAGCTGGGCTGGTCTTCAGTAACTGTTAAAAATGAGATAAAGATTTCTACACAAACTGAAATGTATTTGAAGATTTCAGAGGGATGCTAATGGCAGACCAGTTAGCCACACGTATTTCACATGTCAGTGCTGCAGGAGGAGAAACAATGGGTTGCTGTGCTGATGAAATCTGCAATTAAATCCATCTTCTTGGCACACTAGAATGTGTATCTTCTGAGTATAAAAAGGCTGTACAAGAATCACTCCTTATAATGCTGTGATTGAAAAGAATTAATGCTGTCAAACTAAACCACTGGCCTGCAACACTTTAAAAGGCACCTTCTACGGGCCAGGACATCATCTGTTGGCTCACAGTCACACATACTAGGGTACGCAATTTAAAGCAAATGACCTCTGCTTTAGAGCAGGGTAAGTCAGTCCTATAAGTATCCTGCCACCAGCAAGCCCAGTGCTGGGACCTGCCCCAGGCTTTTGTGGAGCAGGTGGCAACCTCGTGGCTCTGTGCTGGTCATTCCTGGCAGTGGGAGTCAGAGGTTGGCTGTTGGGGATGTGTTCATGGTCCTGACTGCTGCTCCATCACCCCTGTGGGAAAGTAGCAGATGCTGGGATGATGTGCTGCAGGTCACAGTTAGCCCTGCCAGGAGGCATCCCCCTGGGCTGAGACACAAAATCTCTCAGAGTGATAAAACTTCTCTCAGTGTCATAAGACTTCATTCTGCATCACTCTTTCCCATCTGCTGAGGACACCAGGACATGCAGAGTGGTCTCATTCCCAGGCTCAGCACCTCATACACGGAGATTATGGACATATTACGGAGACCAAGGTTAATATTCAGTTTGCTGAAGATCAGCCTGTCTCACTGAGCTGGAATACCTTTCAGCTGCCTCACTGGCAACTGCCTCCTCCCACCTGCTTTCCAGAAAAAGAAAGGCCAAAAAAGAAGATGAGAAGAGGCCGTACTCAGCAGCTGCAGAGTGCTCAGGGCAGCTTGGGGGAAGGGTTTCTTCTGGTTGTGTCTGTGCTCACCCGAGCCTAGCTCATTTGGGCCTGGGGGCTTTGCCCATGGTGGGGAGGAGGAAGACTCAACCGTTCTGTCTCAGCAGCTGTGGCTGGCCAGAGGAACCTGAGACCCTGTTCCCTAGACCAGCTGCAGATGAGGGCGTGATTCGAAAGCCACTGTGTTGGCTATATGCCATTTGAAGTCCTGCATGCATGTATATAAATACATTTATGCCGCTGGATGTTCTTCCTCAGCCGGATAGGAAGCACCTATGTTTCATGGTATGTACCTCTGGTTCAGTTTCTAGACAAACACAGTAAATGGAATAACACTTTTTGGTCTGATCCGAAAAAGATTCTGCATGAAAGCACCTGAAATATCCATTAGCTGCTTGGGATCCAAGTAAATCCTAAGGACTAAAAAGACAAGTGCTTGTGTGTGGTTAGCTGGCTCGCTTTCTTGTCCCCCCCTTCCCCTTCCACAATCCCATGACTGCAGCCACCATCTAATGCTGCTATATCTTGATTTCTGCTCAATAGTGTTTTCCTTTGTGTGTAGCTTCACCCAAACCAAAAGTGTCATAATGCCAAATGTTTCTGAGGAATTATGTGATTCTATGTTATATTTCCCACCAGCTGAATGCAGCTTTTCCTACTGTCACTTTTCCTAGGTTACAATGTTTTGGTTTCTCTCCCTATTTCTAGTCAAACTCCAGAGGGAGAGGGAGCTTAGGCATATTTTTATGCACAGTACCTTTTCAGTTTTAGTATATAAATGTGGTACCATCTGTTAAGTCTATCAGTGATAAAGTGTGATGCATATGATAGTGTCCAGCTTTCTTTTCATGGAGCAGATTCTGTAAATCTGCATAGCAGCTCTTCTGGAAATACAAAAAAATCAAATTAAAATGCTAAGTGGAATTTAGCATGTGTTTCTGTGTGAGTCATTTTTTGTGACTCATTGGCACGATAATATGTTGCTAGAATGAGCATTATATGACCACATATACTCTTGGAAAAAACATGTGATAGCCACTTTAAAAGAAAATAAGTCTTTTGCACTATTAATTTCTTGGGTCTCTTTTTTTCTGGAGTAAGTATTTTTGCCATTCTGATTTTAGTTGCATTTTTTTTAATTAGCCTGAGACTTCCTCGCCATACTTAGCCCAGACCCACCTGGGGTAAAAGGGAGCTAATGCTTGCATCTGAGAAATGTAAAGAGCACATCCCTGTGGCACCTGACAGATCTACGTATTTATTATGTTCATATATGTTTCTTAAAGGTGCAAACAAAATCAACTGTATGGCTGTGAACATATGAAGCCAGGGGGCTAAACTGTATTTCTAAATCACAGAAGAAAAGTGAATATCACTTCCAACAGCACCTTAAAATACCTTATCTGTTTAGGGTTTTTTTCAATTTTGAAGTAGCTTCAATAATCTAATCAACCTCTTTTGTCACAGTAACTTTCCCTGTTCATGTTGTCAAATGTATTGTCTGGAAGCAACATCCCTGGTGCCACTGTGGCTCTTTGGGACTTCTCTAATCTAATGCATAATTGCTCTGCAGAGAAAGAGCAAGAACTATTCTGAAATAAAACCCAACACGGGAAATACAAGACCAGCAGTACTGCACTGTGAGAAACTTGCAGAAGGGTGCAAGAAGAGGCCGAACATACCAGCATACTTTCCAGGAGGTCCAAGGCTCAGGGGACCAGCTGAGCCACAGGTGGTTGTTTTTCATACATTGATTTGTCTGATCTTATTCTGAGCTCCTTTTGGACTTCTGTTCTGCACAGCAGGTGGGGGCTGACCTTGCTGGACCATGAACCTGGGTGCGGGGCGTTCACATGAGCCCTTTCCGGCTGCGCTGAGTGATGCCACATCTCCCCTTCATCTAGACCTGTCACTTCCAGCCCTCTCACCTGTGAGATTTGCCTAACAGCAAATGAATCATCACTCCTCGTGCCCTTTTGCTACCTGGTGTGACAGTCCTTTATGTTGTCCCTCCCAGGAAGGATTGTTTGGATCTGTTTACCTGCTCTACAACATCCTTTTTGAGATAGGGCACCAGAAGTGAATGTATGCTTCCGGAGGCAGTATGCATCAAAACTGGCAAAGAAATCTTTAGATTTCTGGGTTTTCTATTCCTTTCTTAATATTCTTCACATTTGATTTACTTGTTAGACCAGGACTGAGCAGTAAGCTAATACTTTCACAGGTCTATCTATTACAGCTACAAGATCACTTTTTCAGGCGGTCACACTTAGTTCATAGCCCGCTGCAGTGTCTGTGAAACAAGATTGTGCTACCTCTGTCCCCATCACTTAGAATTTATCACCAGTCAGTTTCTGTGCCATTTCATTGCTCAGTCACTCAGTGCCATGCGATCCTTCTGCACAGATTTCTTGGCTGATTGGTTTTGCTATTTTGAATGACATTGCAAAAAAAACATTGTTGCTAGATTTTCTTCCCCTTCCCAGATCCTTTATGAATGCATCAAACAGTATGGATCTTACTGTTGTATAGACTCATAATTTATCCTTATTGTCTATTTCCTAGATACAGTCTGTGAGATGACCTTTACTCTTCTCCCTACACATCTTAGGGTGTCTTTCAAAGCCTTTGGTGAGAGACTCTGCCAAACACCTTTTGAAAAACCAAGTAGTCTGTATCAACAGGTCCTCCCTTGTCCACTGGATGACCTGCTCCTTCAAAGGATTTGTGTGTCATGAGCTCCCCCTACAAGCATCATGCTTACCCATTGTGGCCTGTATGTTCATGTGTTTGTCTATGAGATTTTCTGCTTCTTTTCCATAATGTCTATCACTTTGCTTTGTATAGCTGTCAGACTGCCTGGTGTGTACTGCCCTAGATCTCTTCTAAAGCCAAGCCTCCCAGCAAGGGACATTCCACCCATGACCAGAATTAGACTTTATACACAGTAATGCACTTACCTTAAAAGCTAAAATGATACTTATGAAAAGGAGGATAATCACAACCAGACACGTAGGGTTCACAGACATAACCTCTTCCTTGTAGGGAAAATTGGTGGGCTGCATAAGCAAAAATAAGCAAAACACTGTAAGTTAATCTCACAAGCCATTTAAGAGCCATTCAATTAGTGCGCTCTATAATTAACAGCTTACAAAACTTGCTGTGATCTACTAAATCAGGAGCTCTTTGCACTGATAACCAGTTTTGGTAAGTTTGGCTGGAACAGGCATCGCAAGGACTCAGCTGCCAAACATTCATCGGAGGGCTGCGGGGTTTGCCTTTCGCTTTGTAGGTGGTGTGGGCGGTCTTTTCCTCTGTGCGCATTGGGTTTGTATCATCTGACACAAATCAGCAAAGGACATCTCTCTGGGAGCTTTACAGCAGGAAATCAGCCACCTTGGGCAATGGCAGGAAATTTCTGTACTTAGTAACTAATCATTATCTGGTTGCCAAAGATGAGTAGCACCCCGTTCCAGAAAGTCAAAGCAGGAAAAGCTGCACCTAAGTATTTGATCAAAAGATATTGGGTCTATTCTGCTCTATCTTATTTTGGCTAAATTTGGACTACTTCTCCAGGAGCCCTTGTTAGTGCTGCTGGGTGCGTGCCCCATGGAGGCATGGGTCCTACAGGAGAGCAATATCATGATTTCAAATCGAAATGTGCTTCAGGTCTCATACATGAAAATGAGGTGACAAAATTAATCTTCCTACTTAGCGTAGGCTCTGGCGATTTACAATTGTGAAACACTTTAGGATCACTGGCTGAAAAACAACCTTTAAAAATATTTTACTGTATTTGTTATTGCTTAAAGAAAACACACCCTTTAAAACGAATATTCCAAATTGTTTTGAAATATTGCAAGGCAAAAGTTCCTGTTTCAGTTAGAATAATCCATTGTTCGTAGAGCTGTTCTCCACAAAAGATAGCTCTGCTGCAACACTAGCTCATTATAACTGAATGCATTAGCTCCTTCCACACACAACCCCCTTTTCCCTTACAGGTCTAATTACTTAACCAGGCCAGCTCTGCATCCTTGTCAGGACAATTAACTAGACTGAGCTGTAACTGCATTCTTGGAGATGATGGTATAAATCCAGAGTAACCTCTTAATACTCCTTATACCAGCATTCAGCCCAGTGCACCAGGAAATTCTCTTTTTTTTGGACAGCTGCTGGTGAGAATAGGTCTTTATTTAGCGCTTCCATGAACTGTCAGAGTAGTTAACATCAACAGCAGCTGTAACCCTTTCCAGAAAAACATTACATAAACACATTTTCCGCTTCTTGACAGCAACGTTTCTGTGCCTGCACTGAATTTCATGGTTGAAGTTTTTATCCTGTTATCTTCTTTGTTGAGGTACAGCTTTTGTAGGAAACTAGCTTGCTATAATTCATGAAGTTGCTTCTTTTTTTTTTTTCCACAGAAGGTTGTTCCTACAGATAGTGGATGCGGTCACCCGGAGACCAAGAAATCAAGAGTATATGGCAAGAAAAGATGCACTGAAAAGTAAACACAAACCTTATATGCAGAAAATTTAAGTGTTAATGCCACAGCCTGCCCTCCTGCTTGCAGGAGGGAGGCCATGCACATGGTTGGAAAGTCCAGTCAGTTAAGGACAGTTACAGTAAAACTGTCCCAAACCAATATTTTTAGTACTGACCTGCCGTTAAAAAACCTAGTCAACTAGTTTATGAATGTAATAAAAAACTCTGGTTTTTGGGAAGCAGTCAAACACTGGATGATTACATGCTGGGGTCTTGGCCATAAACTAATGGCCTGTTTTCAGACGTCAACTCGACTGGGATTTGCACAGGGGCAAGAGGAGGGCAAGAAAATGACCAAGTAAGTTCCCACTACCTTGAAGAGCAGGAAGATCTCAGCAGCCATGAGCCCTGGTCAAGCCTGGGAGCAGCACGTGCCGCAGAGTAGTGCCTGGCCCTCTCTTACACCAGCAGTATTTCAGGTGAAAGGACAATAATTCAGCACTGAAAGCAGCAAACCAGGAGAGCACGTGAGGCGCAAATGCTGCAGTTTGTCCCCTTCAGGCTTGGCTTTCTGGGTCTTTGTCCCGAAAAGATGTGAAGTGTAAGCAAGCCCCAGCGAGGCAGTGGGTGCTGCACCCATGTTGTGGCTGCCCCCACCCACCTGGGAGATGTTGGTGCAGGGCGTAAAAAACGAAGCCATCCCCTCCTGGAGCTTCCCGGCTTGCTGTGTGGGAGAGAGAGCTTTCAGGGCCTTGACGAATAGCCCAGGGGAATTGGGTCAGCATGGAAGAAACTGCCTTTGTTTGCTAACTAGGCTGGTGGCACCTGCCGACAAGAAGATGTTTAATGCTGTCTTGCCTGGGCTGGCCTATGAGCCGTCTGAGCTTGACTCGCAACTACAAATCCCTTCAGTGTAGTAGGAAAAGCAATGTATAAAACCTGCAGCTTTTGTCAAAGAAGCAGGAAAGGTGATGAGAAGCATCTCAGCTGGCTCCAGGCTGGCCCGGTGCAGGTACCGTCAAGGACCTGGTGCCATCAAGTGCCCCTTGGGGTCTGCCCAAGGCAGCAGCTGCACCTGAAGTCTCATTCACTCCCATGGAAAATGGGTACCGACAGTGGCTCAAGTGAATCCATCAACTATTGCCTTCCGCTGACTGCAGTGATAAGCTTAAACACCAAGGTGGGTGTACGAGGTGGAAAGAGAAAATCTGCTCCTCTGCTGGGGGTTTGCTCCCCTGTGGGGAGACCAGTGGCTGAAATCCTGCTGCTGGGAAGGCCCTGGGAACCGGGCTCAGTGCTGCAACTTCTGGGAAAAGCTTGGTGTCAAATGTTGTGCAAGGTTTGATGAAGCTGAGACTGAAATACGGCTGGGTGGGAAAAATCAAGCCTGTTGCTGGAAATACAGGCGTGATTTTGCAGTAGGACATGATGAAATTTTCTATACAAACAAGAAGTAGTTGTAGTGGTGTGGCACCGGCATGTTAAAGTCATAATTAAAGTGTCATTTATAACCTTGTCATGGACAAGGAGCAGGCTGCATATATACCTGGTAAAATTTCAATTTAAAAAAAAATTACCACTTATACATAACAAAGCTCTATTAGACACTTAAAAATAATCTAAAACTTGCATGGAAAGTATATTTGTACTGCATTAACATTGTACAAATACACAAGATGAATAAAAAGTCCAAGGCTGTAGCCCTTTCTCATTCCCTCAGCCTGCTTGCATAACCTTTCATGTTTTCCTTCCCCTTGGACCACAAAAAATCCACTTTAAAAGATGGTATGGATTCTCATTCAACCGTTATAATCCTCTGAATGTCAGAATCTTACAAAATTGAAAGAAAACAGTAATGTGTCTGCAGAATTTTTAAAGCTCTGCTATGAAGTTAGTAGTACTTCTTCTTTGGAATTAACAAATGGCATTAAAAATGTCAGAAAGGATATTCCTTTGCTAAGCTTTAGTTTATAGGAATAATTTCTTTAGGTTAATCTCTTTTACTTCTCTAGACTCTTCCCCTAGGATTTAAAAGCGTGACCAGTACCACCTGAGTTGTTAGCAGCATTGCAGGTAGCCTCATAGTAAAGCTATTTAATATACTTCAAAATTTTCTTTAGATGAACTGTAATAGTCCTGTACTTTATCAAAAAACAAGTTTGCATAACTCTATTGCAGAGTAGCTTGTTCTGCACCTCTGCTTCTGTTCATTTCATATACTGATATCAAATGACAGAAGATGAAGTGTTTAATTTGAAGGCTTTAAAAAGCTCATATATCAGAGATTTAGTGGGGCTAAAGAAAAGAAATGTGCTTTAGGTCACACTGCTTTAGAGCACTACTGCTCCAAGAACCAGAATGATGTTTATTTTACACATGCTGGATTTACTGTATGTGAAGGTTTTTCTTTTTCTAGTGACAATGGTAATGACGAAGATGTCCAACATAACCCTTGGAAAGTTTTATCACATGATCCCCATACAACATTTCAAATGCTAGATTTGTAACACCTACTTGTTTTACATGACCCTTCATGCTGAGCTGCAATTTATGGGAATTAAGTGGCACATCTGTGTACAACAGGGTATTAAAAGGCAACAAGAAGTTTCCAAACACACTTGTGCCTCTGAAAGAAGCAGCCAGTATAGGCTGACATTACCAAATACCTTGTGAACACAATGTTCTGCATTTTACAGTCACAACATTTTCAGCTAGGGCTCTGCCTAGCCTATTGACAGGTACTCATTTATCATCCTGCTAGAAGTACATGGAGGGTTTCACAGTAGCTTGCAACTCATCACTGATAGACTGAAATCTGGCAGATGTGCACCAAAGTGAATAGATAATGTAATTCCAGATACTAGCGTAGGGAAGTAGAAATGGTTTAAAACATGGTGTTTTCACCTTAGAGTAAGAAAAAAATGTTCTTCTGAGACTGCCAAATATATTCCATTACCTAATGTATACCTTCTTCCAGATATTTAGTAATGGATTTGAAGAACGATTGGGATTTTTCATTTCCCTTATGGAGCTGTGCTCCCTAAAATATCATTCCCCAAATTCAAAGCAGTTTTAGAGGACCAAAACCTGTAAGAATGCCAGGAAGAAACACAATCCCCTTGCTTGCTTTCTGCCTATCTTGGCAGACCTCTGCAAAGGAGGTGAGGGCAAGACGACTCTAGGGATTACTTATAAATCATCAGGAGGGATCACACCCAACTGGCATGACTCAGGTCTCACCTATGGGGACAAAGGTATTAACTGTAGTCTTGTTCTAAATGTGGTGTTTGAGATGACAAATCTATTTACCATGAGTATTATTAAAAGACAGGGAAACAAGTCCATGGGTACAAGCCTGTTTAACAATATTTGAGTGCTAGCACTGCATTGGTAGCATTGTTGCTAAAAATTTCAAAAGCCTGTTTTTAGTTTCATCTCATCGTGTGTCTGAGTATCTGATACCAGTGGATGTGATCTTCACCTCTCCCTTTCCCATTTGCCCCCTCAGACAGAGTATATTTGCTCTGAATCAAATGCAACAATCTTTTGGCAATTGATGTGGCCCTTCCAGGTAAGGGTACGAGGGGGTCCTGCTGAGCCTCTTGTGCTTGGGACCACACCTAAGACAGAGAAGGCATAAACAGCTTCGAAGCTGATGCAGAACAGCTTCAAAACTTTGTTGAACGGATGACATTGTACAAAATTCATCACAGCTCTTGCTAGTTTTTGCCAATCACTAATCTCCACTGTGAAAGATAAAATAGAAATGACTCCTTGTTTCTAAATGAACTTAACTTGGACTAGCTTTTAGCTAGTCATTATCATTATGCGTCTCATCTAATTTAAACAACCTTTTAATACCTCATTATTCTGCATATGAAAACTCTAATGGCATCACCTCTTGCTCTCCTTTCTTGGTAAACAAAGCAAGAAGCTGATTGTTTCTCATCATACTACAATGTATCCAGCTTTTATACAGTTTTTGGAGGAACTTTTCTGCATGTTTTCTGACTTCTAAACATTGTTCTTTACACCTAGAAACAGACAGATGAAACCTAGTCACCAACTGAGAAGGGAAGTGTCCTCTCCATTACTATTCATCGCTGGGTTTTAATGTCCACAAATCCCACGAGTAGTTTTTTGGAATAGCAAAAAACTTGGGGACTCTTGTTTTGGCACTTTGTTCCCCAGACTGCTTACAGGGTCACTGCATCCCAGGTACAGTTGCCATACTGTATGCTCATTTATATTCCTCTTTTTTTTACATTTTTTTTACATTTTTTTACATTTAGCAATGCAGCACACATTAATGACTGAACTCAGGTTCTCAGTCAGTCTAGCTCACACTGATTAATGGCTCTGTCCTTAGTGTTATTTACTTCTTCATTAATCTCTGTGTCAGCCACAGGTTTTATTAGAAGTGATTTTGCTGGGAAAAGGCACAAGTACTGCGTCTGGGAAACGAAGAGATGTGCTCACTTTGGGCAATAGGGTCTTTCAGAGGATGACACACAATAGCTGGATCAGGCTCCTGCTCACAACCTCCCGCTAGAGGACTCAATCCCTCTAGACAGTGAGAATGAGGAAGCTCTCCCAAGGCTGACATTAGCCTTTGTGAACGGCCTTTTGGATACCAAGGTTATTAATGGAAGTCAGGAAGAGCATGAGACCTACTGCTGATTCTGGGAGACCTTCCTCTACCCAAAATAAAAACTCATTGGCAGATGGTTGGCTTGACCACCACCCTTTGCAGTCTGCCAGCTAACCTCTCCTAATCCATTTAATACATCCTTTATTGATCTGGTGCTTTATTGTTGCTCTGAGCATCATGCTGCGAAGTCAAACGTCTTACAAAAGTCTGTTACACCCCTGCCCATCTTTATTGACAAAACCAGTAATCTTGTCAGTGAAAGAAAATGAGTTTGCCTGCAGGACTGATTTTCCGTGAAACTGTGCTGGCAGTCATTAATCATATTCATCTGGTCTAATCCTTTATCAATTGACTCTCATCTCAGCACTTCTGCTATTCTGCTTGGTAGCAATGTCAGGCTAATCAGCCTATAATTATCCTGGAAATCCCCCCTGCCCTTTTGAGCACTGACAGTTTAGCGCTCCTGAAGTCTTACGGCATTTCATTACCAGTCTGGAAAAAGATTTACAACAGCAAGACAAAGATGTGTGCAACCTGAGGTTTTCATGCTCCAGTGCAGCAACGCAGCTCACAAAGTGCTCTGCTGCCCCAACACCTTCCAGGCTTGTTCCTTGCATTTCTGCTACGGAAGGGCCTATTTGTTTTTACATCTGCAGGAACAACCTTGATGTTTTAGCAGACATTTTGGGAAAATCACCTGCTCTTTGCCCTCCTGGTGAGCCAGCTCCAGATGTGGCACCAAGTTTTCAGCAGAAGAGCAGGGGCTTTTTGGTGCGCAGGTCCCAGCCTGGTCCCCTCATGTTCTTGCACAGTGACCAAGGCAGAGTAAAACCTGGTTACGACTCATGCTCTGGGAAGCCGGGGAGAGTTCCTGCAGCCACAGAGATGCTTGTGCTCTCACTAGAGCAGAGCTGGCACCAAAGCAGAAGCGAGGTACTGCAGGTGAAGGACGGGCAGGAGGGCTCCAGCCAGCTGCAGTGCCAACTTCAAGCACTCACCAAGCTATGGACATAATTTGTTCTTTTCCACTCGTATCTCTGAGAAAATTTTGAATTATTCCTCTGCTTCACTTCCAGTGTAGCATCAGCCATTGAATGCAGGTGGGTGTTAAGTAAGGCAAAGGCTAACAGGCCCCTGATGCATCCCAGCTCTCGATGGCTTGACAGATTGCCTCTTCCTGCAGATTTGTGTGGCTACTTATCTGCCTGCTGTTTCTCATTACCTGTTATTTATACTGCCCTAGCTAGTTTTCCATCCACATAACAAAGTTCCCAGCCAAGCTAATCTGTATGCAGGTTCTTAAGGCAGATTTTCAGACACAGCAGGAGCGTTAGCTCCTCCCAGAGCTCTGCAACTCCACCTGAATCCTGTCAGACGTGGCACGTGGTCCTGTCATGACACAGGCTGGTGGGCTCTTGTCTTTGCTTGTAGGTGGTTGCAATCACATCCTGTAAGCTTGCACAATATTGGCTATGGATGTTTGGCCAAAGTAGACCATGGCAAGAGGGCAGCCTCGAATTGTCCCTGAGACAAAAACAAACCTACATTGAATCAAACTCCTGCCTAATAAAATCTGTGTTAATGCCACCAAATAAATTAAAAGGAGCAACAAAACATCCCTGAAATAGCACCAAAAATAAGCCACTGGATATGAACGCAATAACTCTGAATCCAAAAGCAATTACTTATTATCTATGTCTTGCAATATGAGTCTCAATATAAATGAAGTGGTGCTGAGAGCTTCCACAACCTTGCAAAACCCCAGAGCTCTGCACAAATACTGTAATAAGTTAGTAACGTAACTTTGCAAGGATGTTGAATGCAGACTAGCAAGGACTGAGAGGGCTTTCCAAGAGCTGCATAGGAAGACAACAACAAACTGTTGGCTAGAAATACAGGACAAACAGTGCACCTTGCACAGTTTTTTCCCCCAAAGGCTTGTGAACATTAAGTGATTTACCAGTTGGCGGAGGTAGTCCTGAATTGTGCTGGGATAGACAAGTACACTGATGGCAACCAACGTGTTGAGAGCAAAGTCAAAGATCTGGTAACAGAAGAAAGGGATGATCCAAGCTGCATGTTGCTAAAAAGGAAATAAATTAAAAACTCATCAGCCACAAGTTAAAACAGAAGGATATATGTCTTTCTGCACTAAAATCTAAGGAATATTTCACACAATGCATTACATTTCATGAAATCATAAGAGAAAAGAACTTGTTAAATCAGCTAAAAGAAATATGACATTCAGCCAAAAGGGCTGGTCAAGCCAGCTTGGCTGCTGAACTGCAGTAATACATGTGGTGTAAGTCCCACAGCTTGTTATACTGGGACATTTAGAAACCACATTACACTCTTTTTTCCCCTAATTGGTAGGATTAATATTGCAAAAAACCACAGGCTTTGGAGGTGAATGGGGAAAAAATCCCCTTAATTTCGGTAGGAACAAGATTTAGTTCTCTGAATTCACAGTTTGCCAATTTGCATATTTGAAACTGCAGACAGTCGACACAACTGGGCAGTCTTCCTGCCTGCAGCACGGGGCCTGGGATACCGCTGATCTAAGCAATCAGTTCTGATGTCTCTGACTTTTTTTTTTCCCTCTCAATTTTCAGCTAAGCAACTAAATAAGAAATTGTTAGAAAGCAATTTTCTTAATTTTGTTTCTACAGAGTTGTATAGTTCACTCAATTCATGTCTTAACCGAATACAATGAATTACCTTATATGCGCCATATGTAGCCATTGCACAGATCAGAATCATAAGAAGAGAAATTGCTGTGGCAATGCACATATCTGGAAGAGAAACACATCAAAATGATTGCAGATAAATTCAGAGCTTGGTTCAGTTATTTCGGCACCTACTGCGTGCACAGCATCTCAAAGGGGAGGGTGGGAAGTGGGTGGAGATGGGATCAGGTGCATCATTCAATCATTGCTGGAGGAAATCCCTGGCCTTTGAGGGAAACCTCCTAAATATGAGAAGCACAGACAGTGATTACACTGTGCAAGCCTCTGCAGCCTCTATGAGGCTGTGGAGATGCCATGAATGCTTTAATTTTTCTGAGGATTTTAAAAAATTAGGCGCAGTCTTGACAAGACTATTTTGCCAGTGATGATGACATCTGTAGTCAGAAAGTGTCTGCTTTTCTGCACTACAGATTGTTTTTGCACTAATAGCTGCTGTGTACCATTGCTCACATATCTCCAAAAACCCTGGAAAAGGAGAAATTAGTTTTTAGAAGCAAAACTGGCAGGTAGAGGCATCTTAGAGCAGAAATAACATCTTGGAAATTTTCATTTCAACCAGGAATACTACAGAGATATACCATTTATTAATGAAGATGTATAACTCTCAGGAAAGGTGAAGTAGTAAAGGAAGGAAAATATGCTTTAAGGTTTTGATTGGAGTAATTACAGGACTCCTATCTTTTTCTCCTATTGCCACTCAGCTTTCAATTAACTTTTCATTAGATTTAACAAGTTTCTAAGCCACAAACAGCTGGAAGGAGATCCTGAGGGAAAAAATTACGTATGTTTGGTCTTTTCGTATACATCCCCCTTGATATCCTTACAGGCTGTAGTCAGGATACCAGAAGTATATTTCTGAACCTGACATTATAGTGAGTTTGGGAGTGCAACTGAACATTGCAACTACTTTTCTGAGGCTAAGCCAGTGCATAAAGAGGAGAGAGGACTTGACTCATAGAGGACGTCCCACCTCAGTCCATATCTGTGAGGTATCTTCTGATCACATTCATGTCATCAGATGCATTTAAACTAACTGTCTTGATCAGGCATTTGGTGGACTTGAGACACACAAATACATGACTGTTCAAGCTGTTCAGTACCCATCACTGCCTGATTTTGGAGGCTCTCAAAATGTGAAGATGCTTCCATTTGATCACAGAGTTTCCACAATATCTAACTCCAGCACATGATGAGGAGCATCCCACAGCATGGGACAGTTCCTCCACCTCCCTGGCTGCATCAAAATGAGGTTCTGGGTAGGTGCCCTGGAGCCTGCATTGAAGTCCCTGAAAGGTCCTAATCTGGTAGCTGTGGACAGACCTCACCTACCACCACCAGACAGCAGTGCCGGTTCACCTGGGTCATGGCTGAAAAGGAAGGACAGATAATAAGACTTGTCTGCCATTTTTTCCAGCCTACCAGTATGATCATCCATGTAGAAGACAAAGGACCCAGTCCTTGATCCTCCTCTGCCTGACGGAACACAAACCTTACACTAGCGCAGAGCTCCTGCCAGCACCAATCCAGATTTCTGCTGGCCCTTGATGCAGAGAGGAACCTGAGAGTTGTGAAGCTGGTGAAAAAATGAGCAAGCAATGACTGTTGCTGGCTGGTGAGGGTGTCTCCAGAGGATGCTTACGTATGTTGGGCTACAGGTTCCTTGAGTACCATGCCTACCAACAGCAGGATTAAGGACTTGGGAACCCAGGTCTCCCCTTTTCCAGGACATTGCCGGTGTCCTGGGTTTCAGGACTCTTGCTCTTTGTCTTGCCCCCAAATCTTGTCCTTGTGATTGCGTAAGGACTCAAATGCAACAGAAGATGCCCTATTGCAGGCTACTTCCTAATTTAATGGATGGGGCCCTTTTCCTGGGCACTTGGAGGAGCACATTTAAACCACTGTATTCTGGTGGAGGGCCTGGAGTCCAGATGTCTCACTCACATTGCAAATGTTTGAATCTTTGTCGTATTGTCAAAATAAGCAGGTCTCACCCAGGAGAGGCATCAACACTCAGCGCTGAGGTTAGCTGCACCTCTGTGCTCACTGCTTCCTACCCAGTGGCTTTATTCAGCTCAGCTTGTGGGCGCTTGGAAATGCCATCAGGAGGCAGCTGGGCTCCCTGCTCATAATTCAGGAGGGGGTGACATCTCAGTGCATCCCAAATTGCTCTTCATCCTAAATTGCTCTTCAGAGGCACCTCCTTCTCCTCTTTGACTGCGTAGAGAATCTGGACATCCAGTGCAGGCATCTGAGCTGCATTGCCATGACCAGTCTCCAGCTCTTTAGGAGCTGTAAGGCTGTGCTGTGCCTGTTAGAGGTGATCTGAATTCTGCTCTCAGGAGGAAGAAGCACACACAAAACAAACCTTTACTAATAAAAGGTACTGCAGCCTCTTCAGACATTCTTAACTGTGTGGTCATTTACTCTGGCTGCCCACATACATCCTGTGAAGTCAAAATGATTTTGAACAGACCAGGTACAATCGAGGTAATGAAAGAAAAGGAGAGAAGTGGAAATGGCTGCCTGTAGCCTGTAACCTCAACTGAACCTCTTGTAAAAGAGGCTCTCGGATCAATATTTTTACTGTCGGTTTGAAGGCACTGCTCATTTATTTATTCTGTCCTTTCTTAATCCCAGTCACCTACTCCAAGGGGAAGCTGCTGTCATTGTCAGTTGCAGCAGATGCAGCAGTCACAGGCCTTGCTTTGCTCGTGACCGCAGCAGTACTGGTTCAGAGCCAGAGCTTAGCAAACTGTGATAAACTTGACATTGAAGTTCTGGTCTGACCCACTCATACTCTATGTCTCCGGTGTCTCTCTAGCTGTGCTCTGCCATGCCAAGTCCTAGTTGGCTCAGGCTGGTTCTTTCTCATTTAAGGCTTCATTGGGTTTTTTGAGCTGTGTCGGCTTCAATTAATCAGGATGAAACTAGATATGTAGCACATTAAATGAGAAGCTAACAGGGGCATGTGAATTTCTTTCCAGCCATGGTGTACTTTCCGTAGCATTCACTGTTAGAAGGGCTGTACTTGGACCATGGCAGTGGTTATACAGCCTATTGTCCTAGACAGCTTTTTGAGTTTTCCTCTTGAGTTTAATGAAACCACTTGGGTTTCTTCCCCTCTTATACCTTGCAGTGATATCCTACCTTCCTGCCACATTGAGGAGAAGATGCTGCTGGGGCTGGGCAGAGCTCCTGCCATCGGGTGCTTTCGTGCATGGCAAGCTCTGCAGCTGGAGCTCCCTCGAACCCATCTCACAAGCATTTACTTGCCTTCCCCTCTCCTCTTGCAGAAGAGGATGGTGGCGGATGCTGCCGGGACAGGAAGGAACAGCCAGTGAGACCAGTCCCTGAGCCAGGACCTGTGTGGAGTGATGGAGACCTCAAATCCTTCAGCTCATCACCTTGCCCCAGCCCTGGAGTTAATCGCCGGCTCACAGCTCCGACAGCAGGGGCCAGAAAGCTGCTGATCAGCAGCCTGCAATCCTCAGGCAGTTTTGCCCACCCTCCTAGCCTTATTTATCCAGCAGCCTGGCCTCCTTACTGCCAGCTAAGGATTACTGCCTAGCTCTCTCCACCAAGCTGCTTGTGCAAGATCAGTGCCACTGCTGCCAACTGCTGTGCGGCCTCCTGGGTTGCAACCCATGCGACGGTGGCATTTTCTCTCTGGCAAAGGAAAGGGGCCAATGAGAAGGAAAGAGTTTTCTGCACCTTTGAGCCCAGCTCATTTACTCCAGAGGATAAGGCTAGAGGGGAAGATGCAGCCCTGAATATGCTGCGCTGGGGCAGGGATCTAGTTTTTACCCCCTCCCTGTGACATGGGGCTCATGCAACATGGGTGGTGTTGATGGATTGGGGCAGGGAGGGTACTTGCTCTACCACTTCCATTTACCCCCCAACAGAAGTTCAAGCCTGCTGTCTATAGGTTTCTTTAGTAAATCTTTTCTATTTGAAATAATCTTTTTAAGCCCTGTATGCATGTCACGTTTGGCAGAGAGACCATCCATCACATTATCCTGCCCTGCCCCGAGACCTCTGCTTGTCTCGTGTGCCCGTACCAGGGCAGGGACACAGGTGGATTTTGGCCTGAGTTGCTGACATAGGTGTCAACATTCCCCTCAGTTTCCATAGGGCACACACAGGATTTCAGTCCTTGTTGTCATACGGCTTATGAAGTATCACACACATCTGTGACACTGTGAAGGCAGTAAATAAAACCAAGCAACACTCACTGCTTGTTTGGGCTGTTGACCTGTCAGGACCATGGTCTGTGTATCTGGAGAAGCAGAGCAGGAGGCTCAGGTGAAACACTCTGGGAAGACAAAATGATTTATAGGGCTTTTCCACCTCGTGCCCAGAGATTATTAGTCTTTTTAGAGCAGCAGTATTACATTGGGCAGCTCACACGTTTCTAATTTTTCCTAGTGCAACTTCTAGTTCATAAACTCCCTCAGGCCCTAAGGAAATAATAAAAAGAAAGATGAGACTAAATGGGCTTAGCTGAATATCCAGCACAGGAGGAAGCCCAGTGTTTTCTCCGGTTCTCAGATGTACGTCTCGGAGAGCCAGCCAAACCACACACACTGGTGTCTTCCAGTACCTCCATCTGCCACGTGGTCTTGGCAGGCTTTTTCTCCCCTTGTTTCCTTTGCTAGAACAGAAGGGAAAAGCTATAACCTACAGCTTTTTCTAAGTGCTCAGGTAAATCTTTCTCTGCTTAATCAAATAGGCATTTTGGAGCCTCTGGCAATGCCCTGGGAACCATGCTAAATCCTGAAATTAAGGCTGAGCAGCCATTCACAGAAGAATTGATGCTGCACTGGCATTTTCAAGCAGTTTGCACTAGACTGGCTCTGGCTCTGCATGTGGCAGGAATTTTTCCTGCTGCTGGAACAGAAAATTGAAAATTCTTCATAAATCAGGCCAGAAATAAATATGAATACAAATATTGGGGGAATCCTGATTTCTTGGAAGTCAAGGGAAACCTGTCATTAACTTCAGCTTAGCCATAATTCCACTACTGTGACTCAGCTGATAAGTTCATTTCCGGTTGTTACTTTCAGATCTTTTATAAAGAAGCGTATTTGAGGAGGGTGGGAGGGAAAGGGAGTGACAATTTTACATACAAAGCCTGTGTCTAGATTTTTTTTATTTTTTGCTATTGATAGGAGCATCAAAAGTAGTAATAATGGCTATTAGTATTACCTTCATTATTATTGATCAACACAAGTATTACAGATAACAACTTTGGGGCCTTAATTAAGATAAAAATTAATGTATCTTCCTGTATTTCATATACATGGTTTCACATCTAATAATTTCAGCACATGCGGCTAACCTGGGAAACAATTCTTCAAAAAAGACAAATAAAAGTAGGACAAGAGAAGAGCATGGGAGGTTTGTCTGATATTTTATCTCATAAGAAAACATTTCCTCAGATTTGAACAAATATAGTCATACTTATAGAAAAAAAAAATCTCCTGCCAGCTATTTCCAGTAAGTATAAAATCCAGTAGCTTGACTGAACTGCCTTTACTCAGTAAGGCATTAAACCAGAGGGAGTCAAAGAATAAAAGGAGACATTAATTCAAATGTTCATTTGTAATTTAACTGCCTGTGAAATGTTCCCTTTACCGAATGGAAATGAGGTCACTTGGCCCACAAGCCATCCTTTTACAGTCTTACAAGGTTCACTTCAGAAGCCTTGATAAAAAAATATAGAAAACACAATTTTCAAGTGTAGATGGAAATCCCCAATGTACTTGATCTGACAGCTATTGCATTACAAAACAGAATTACTATTTTAAAACCTTGGGCACTGGCAGGCCTCTGATGTCGGCTATATAAAACCACACTGACAGACAGTCATTACCAAGGTTAATCTCCGAGAATTAGGACAAGGCAGTCAGTTTTAATATGTCAGAATCAGCTAGGAGCCCATCTGTATCTACTATGGTCCTTACTTTCTTAAATCCAGTTATATAAAAAGATTTTTAGTGGGAAATTGTAGCTGGTTTTTCAATGAAGACACAATAAAGTAGCAATTGCCCCTTATTATTGATGAAATGTAAACCCTCAAGGCGTATCTGCACTAAAGACCTTGTAGAAATAAGCATCCCTTAACTGATACCCAGCAGCTCTGACACACCATGGGTGCAATTATTTTTCTCTTGTGTGGGGCTATTCCTTTTCCTGCTGATGTTTTTACTGACTTCAGTATGAATGAAGAAAGAACTTCGAGTCTTTTACTGTGGGTGGGTGTGATTCTGAGCAGCAAGACACCAATGTAACTAGCAGGAGACCTTGTTTCAGACTACTGTGAGAAATGCTGAACACAACAATCTTGTGAGCAGAAATGAAAATGAACAGACATTTTTATCAAAATCACATTGAGGGAAAATTTTTCTAGATATGAATTAAATGGTTAAAGCAAATCAACAAACCAAACATCCCCAAATAACTTGAAACAGTCATGGAATAAGGAAACATTTGCAAGGACAGGAGGTTTTTGCAGGAGACATAAATGGCCTGGCTCACCCTTCCCTGAAACTGTGTTGAAGATTTTCTGTGATGTCCTTTGGTGAGAGAAGCAAGCAGCCCTGTGTTATCACTAATACGCCTATTACTATACAGTTAATATTTGTACTTGCACCTATCACAACAGGTTCGTGCAAGTCATGCCATGTGCACGTGGGGTGCGTGTAATTATGTACAACATGAATGAACACATTCCGCCAGTTACATAAATAGCACTATGGGTTCTTATGCATGTGCAGGCACTACAGAACATGGTGCTGGGAGGTACAGAGACTCCATATCTCCCCGTGTCTTGCAAAATCCGCCTGGGGCTTTCAGCATCATGCTCAGGGATAACATCTCCATGTAAAGGGTTGGCTCTGCCTCTGCCAAGCCAGGACGCAGCAGAGCAGATGGATTACTAATAAAAATATTACTAACATATATATGAATAATATGTATTACTAATAAAAATGCATCTGTAAGATACCAAGGTGATGCAATAATTAAAGGACAGTAATTAGTGAAATGATAGGACAGTTACATAAATGCTGGAGCAATGGGTGCTACTATTTAGACAGTTTCTACTTACTGGCATCATCCATAAATTCAAATTCACCCCCTAATTCAGCACTGGTTAGGTGGTACTGGTCAGGATCGGTGAGGGCACTCAGCAGAATCAGCAATACCACTGAATTAATAATCTGCAGAGAGGAAAAAGGGAAAAGGGTCAGGCTGTGAAAGTAATCCGTGAAAAACCTCTGGGCACCATATACCCACCACAGTCCATGCCAGGTATGGCAGAGGTTGTTTTCCAACTGTACAACTGTAGTGTTTAACTAACACTGCAATTAGTTTCTCTGGATATGTGTAAACAGGACCTGTTTCTTCCCCGGGTGGCAGCAGGAAAATGAAACAAAATGTGGATTATCCCTCTTCCTTCCGACTCTCTCCCACACCATCAGAAAAGTTACTGCGGCTCTTTCAGATTATAAAACATGTTAGCACGTCCACTTCAGTTTGTTCTGTTGCAAAAACTAAAATCAATTAAAAACAATCGTTTTGAGATTATTACAAATGAGTGCTGTAGTCCAGGATTATTAGCATGGCAGAGCTGGAACTGGGGCCAGGCCCTGTGAAACTGCTAGATGATCAAAGAGGAGCTGATTTGCTGGAAGAGGCTGAGTTTTAAGAGGCCGTGAGTGATGAGATGATGCGCATGAGCTGCAAAATGAGAAGGCCTTGGGAGGGATGAGAGTAGGTGGCAATGTGAGCCTAATGTCCGATGCACACGTTCCTGTGTCATATGGCACAGGGAGACATTCACACACACTGAGGCCTTGGCTATGAAATGCAATAAGTGAATTAAACACAAGGATATCGTATCAAGTGCTTCATTAGAAGTGGATTGTCAAGTATCAGCTATGAGAGGAACGCAGAGGTAGCCAAGAGCTATATTTTAAAGCAAATCTGAACAAAATGCTTATATCACTCTGAAGTGAAGAGGGCTAATTGCAGAAAAGAAGATTGCTCAGCATGAAATAATGCAGCCTGGCTAAAAGATTATTCTACAGAACTAGGAAGATAATTGATGAACAGGAAAATGGAGAGAAGAAAGCTAATAATAGAGTATGCTGGGAAAGATGGATTATTATTGCTTTCGTTCTCACTTTGAAGTCATCCTAATCTGATCACAGGTTACTAACAGCAACAAAAAGGTGTAGGAACACAGGCTATTATGAGACATAACAGGCTAGAGAATTTCTCGGGTAAGATAAATGCTTTTTGAAAGGCAAATTCCATCAAGTTTACCTGATACCAGATCTCTTAGCAATGATCTTTGAAAAACTGTTGAGAATAGATTGAGTTCACAGGATGGGGAAAGTGCCAGCACAATTTATGCCTTTTTAAAGCAGGAAAGCCATGTAAAGAATTTGCAGATAGATTGTGAGATTTAAGAACAAAATAAACCCGAGAACAGACAATCAAGTGGTCTCCTCATTAGCACTTCAAATTTGTATGGTCATAAACAATCACTATGGGCTTGTCAGGGGCAAACCATAATTAATTCATCTTATTTTCCTTCTCTGACAGGCAAAGAGGTCTTGTGGACAGAGGAAAAACAGTAGATATCATGTCTTTGCATCTCAGCAAGCCTTTTGACATTATGAGATTCTCATAAATGATCTAGGAAAACCTGGTTTGGTTGAAAGTGCAGGAAGGTGAGTGTGCGGCCAGCTGGATAGCTGTAATGAAAGAATAGTTGTCAAGGATGTACAGCCAGCACGGAAGATATATTGATGAGGGCTTTCTAGTATCATTGAAAGATTTAGTGTTTCAAGTCAGTTGTGACTTGTACCTTTCTTTAATTTTCAGACAATGCCACGTTGTAAGCACTTTAAGAGATCTGATTAAAAAGATTTTGACCAGCTATGGCAGAATTGAAACAATAGAGCACAATTCAGTACCAACAAGCATAGAGCATCACATTTGTGACCAACTGCAGAAGAACAAGAGGAGAAATAACCGTAATAGTTCCTTAGAAAGGAGTCTGGGTATGACAGTGAATAAACTGCACGTGACTTGGTGCCACCCCATGAGCTCATCTTTGTGGCTACATGGCAGTGGGCAGTACTGCAGAAACCTGGGTATTAGACGCACAAGTCATCCTCCCACTTTCTGCAGAAAGGGCTCAGTTCAAAGTCCTTCTAAAAGGTACCAAGAAAAATCCTGAGGAAGATCCTGCAACAGAACAGAGGGTGATCAGACATCTGGAAAGTGTGACTGATAGGGAAAAAAATGGGGTTGCTTAGCAAGGAGAAGGTGGAGGGAGATGTTCTCAGTCTTTTATGTACAGAAAGGCAAGGAAGAGAAGGAGGCAATAGACTTTTCTCCAGATCTGCTGGGAGATGAGTAAAGTAACAGATTTAAATTACAGCAAAAGGAAATCTAGGTTAGGCAGCTTGCTGAACAATAAGAACAATCAGAGAGCAGAAGAGATTGTCTGGAGGAGGTTAGAGATCTTCATTACTGTATTTTTTCATAGAACAGTTAAATAGTTTTGTGTCAGGAATGCTGTAGCCATAGATGGCCTTGTCTTGGCTTTGAAGACAGATTAGATGACAGAATCAGAATCAGTTGAGATTCAAAGTTATATTCTATAAATCCTACTAATTTTTAACATTATGTATAACTTTATATCTCAATCTAGTTCTTGCTTTATGCTCTTCTGAGGAAGCTTGAGGACATATGACAGTAATAAATATGTTACTTAAAAAGAGTACTCAAAATAACCAAGCAATCAGAAACTATAAATGTGTATAGTGTTGCTATTTTAAAGGCATACAAGTTTAATCTTTGGTACAGATATAGTCAGGAAGATTCACAAAATACTGACCTAGGCACTCTACTTTCTCCATATGGATATGTCCAGATTCAGATTACGTGTTTGTCAGCATTGCCTTAAGTACAAGACACAGATTGTGTTCGCCTGATCTGAAGTCTTCTGCAGTCAGTAGGAATCTCTCCAATGCTCTTTAGTGCACCACTTTTTTGTTCTATCATGTTGTTCTCTTGAGATCCTCATAATGATCTCTGAGCACCTTCCAACTGTGCTGTCAGCAGCGCAAGTGAAATACACCATGCGTTTATTTGCTCACCCTCTTTCTCTGAGAAGAAATGTGTGCACAGTTGGGTGTATTGTATTTGTTAGGGTTTTTCTTTTGTTTTGAAAGTGATGTGACCATTGAATTCTGAAAAAATGCTTTAATGCATAAATTTAATATGCCTAAAAACTTACTGATGTAGCATCTTCCAAGGACACATAATCAAGGACAAGAGCATAAAGTGATTCCCTGTTAGTATATGCAGTTGGCGTGAGAGTTGAAATCTCTGTTCTAGGAAAAGTAAAGGAGATTTTTCTGCTCTCTCAATGGGGCCAGGATTTCCTTCAAGGTGTTATACATTCCTTCAGCAACAAATACTTTAACAAGTAACTAACAATGCTTAGGAAGCACATCCGTTATGCAAAGTTTCAGTAAGCAGCTAAGCCCCTTACCTTCCCAATGAGACATGTTGTCCTCCTTTTATGGACGGAGAAACAGAAACATGTTAATGAACATGCAGCAAGGTGGTGTTCAGCAGTAAGAATAAAATGCAAGATTTTGCTCTATCAAGTCAGAATTGTGACCACTGGGTCCTGCTGCAACCCAGAGTTACACAAGAGGAGTCCCGGGGACGCTAACAGGCCTTGCTGGCCCTGCCAGCCCCACCTTGGGCTTCCCCACACCCCTGCCCATGGCCTAGGAGGTCATTTCAGCTCAGCCTGGGGTCATCAGTCCCTGGTCCAGTAGCACCACAGGAGTGCCAGTCTCCAGCCACGCTTCCTGGATGGGCCCCTTGAATGCATGTTGTAGCTTGTGTCCAGTTGTGTCCCTGGTCTCATCCCCTTTTGCTCCTGGCTGGGGCCCCTGGATGGCCCCTGGCCCTGGTTCATCACCTGCCATGTTGGGGACTGTTGATGGACCCCATTTGCAGCCCCCAGTTCTACAGCTGGCCTCAGCCCCTGCAGGATGGTGCCCAGAGTGCCCTAACAAGAGACTGAACAAAGATCCCATGGAAAGTCCTAGAAATGCCCAACTGTCCTCTTATCCTGATACAGAAATAAAAATATTAATTTAAAAAAATCCCCAAATCTTGCTTCTGTGGCAACCAGCTGGAATACATCCACCTTCTCATCAGTGCAGAGGAGGACAGTAACTCTGCTTTGTAGAGTTAATGAAATGTATAATGAAAAGGGGAAAACAGGAAATACTATGGAGAAGATAGCTAATCCAAATATTGAAGCATTACTTGGATTTCCTGCTCTGGGCTTACAAAACACAATTTCAAATTGGAGTAGGAGATATTTTAAACAGCAACAACTGTGTGAGAGAAGGTGCATGCAGGCATGAGGGAAAAAGGCAGGACGTGCTGAGACTAGGACCGGCACCACCAGCCACTGCTCCTGCTTCCGTCTGTACCGTGATAAAGAACCAGCAGCTTATGTGTGATGTGAGGCAGCTCTGCTAGAGGGAATGTGCAGCGTTTAGGATGCAAGGAAGCAACATCATGTCTTCCACAGACAGCATCCAGCATTCATAAACTATATAATGCACTAAAATTTCAGACCTCTGCCACCAATGAGTGAGTTGCCTTTTTTTCCGCATCACTTGTACCAGAGATCGGCACTGAACTGTGGTGACCCATGGAGATAAAATGCAGGGGAGGGACGGTGTCAGGAATCACTGCATCAACAGGTGATGACAAAATGAGTACCACTACAATTTCAGACCCTTCACAGAAGTGCAGCTGCATGGTATCTATCCCAGCTTGTCTAAAATAAAACTAGGTCCAATAGCTGCTAAGAGCATGCCAATAACACGGATCTTTCAGCGATTCCTAACTCAAGCAGACAGAGAAATGCTCAAGTCAGCAACTTACATAGATGTCCGTAAATACTAAAAGAATTTTCAGGAGTGACAACGGCTTAAGTTGTTCCTGCCTTCCTCCAGTTTACTGTCAAGTGTTGAAATAAAATTGCGCTGATAAAGGAGTTTAGAAGAGGAAATATTAAGCTTACTTTAGCTGGATACACTGCATTAAAAATACACTGATGTTTCTATTGAAGTCCACAGGGCCCCCTCTACAAATATTCTACTACAGTTCTCCCAAGACTTCCTAATGCAGTGAAGAGAGATCCTTAATATTTATAGGAAAAAATAAGAAACCCCCCTAGATTTATCTATATTGAGGGTTCAATCTATAACTGAATCCATGGATGCAACAGTCTGGATGCTGTCTATGCAGTGAAAGATGTACGCACACGGTTAATTTTGGGTCTGTTTTCAGCCTCATTGAACGCAAGAGAAATCCACTTAAGCACACTCCTTAAATCTCTGTGTTGGTGGAGCACTAAGTTGCTGCCTGTGCTCCCTGTCGGGGGCCCTTTACAGTTCCAGAGAGCTGGTCTAATGACAGTGAACATCTCTGTAACATTTGGGTATAAAACCCCATGCTTTTAGATAAGGGAAGAAAAATAGAAAACTGCAAAGATCAACTTTGTTTTTATGATACAGAAAATAATGAAAAAATAGATCTAATGAAAACACGGTCATTCTGGGATAAGCCCCCAACTTTCTGTAATCCGTATTACTGAATTATAATACTGGGATTGATATAGGCAGCCAGTTACTATGTCACTGTAGTTTACTCTATAGTCCCATTCCTGACACAGTATGAGCTACCAGATGAAAGAGGAGATCATGTTTCTGAACAAAAACAGTGGTGACTGAGCAGCAAATAACAGCAGGTTTCTCTGAGGACTTTGGACAGTGAGCCAACTTAGGGTGTTGCTGACCAAGGCTCCAAAACCTTGGCCAGGTTTTGAACTGGTGCACACAATTCTAGCATATTTTAAAAAAAAAAAAAAAACAGAAAACCGGCAGGGTTTAGTTTGTTGCCCTCTACAGAGATATTATTGAAGCAAATCGCCAATGACATTAATTTTACTAGTAAGGAATCCTAAATATTTTTGATAAAACTGAAGAAAGTCTCAAGCAAAACCCCATTCCCTCCAACCCCCTTCAAAAATATCAAGGTAAGTTTATGACTCTAGCTGTTAATTCCCTATAGAAAAAAAAAAACCCAATCTTAAACTATTTTGCTCCTTGAAACTAAACTAACAACAGAAGTCTCTAAATATTTTAGAATACTTTGATATTTGAAGTCAGTATTACTGTTAGAAAAAGTAAGAATGTATGGGAAATATATACTTAAGAGAAGTCAACAACCTTAATTCTCTCCATCTGCCTTTGCCTTCCCACTTGGCATGTTCTTTTCACTTTTCTTGCTTTTTTCTTTAGCATAGAAGACATTAATAAAAGCAAGAACACTTTTGTTCATCAAGAGGACAAAAGAACCCTACAAAAGGGAAAAAAATGTCAAGTTTAAGTCAACCGTTCAGGGTAGATTTGTGCTATCTAGGACACCTTTCCCTAACTTCTTTTGTTAGCGTTGATGATGAGTTGAAGTTTATGATCTAACGCCCTGTACAGGCAGATTTTTCGATCTGTTCTCTCTCTCTCCCTGTTAGGCAAAGTGGTTCGGTTTCTTTTTCTGAGCTCTGATTAAAGAGGAAATAAGGAGGCAATTATAGCAATAAAAGTTTTACAGTTGTCTGACTGCTGTGGAGAGCAGGCAAATGTGAGAAGGAACAAGGCATCGCCCCTCTGTGCCCAAGTTTCTTTACAGATCTCATGGCAATGATTCAGTCATCTTCCCCCTCAGGGCACATAGGACCCAGGAGCTACATCTGAGCACATGTCAGTGAATGGCTTGAACTCCTAGGAAAGGAGGAGCAGGAGAACCGTGGCTGTCAGAGTAGATGCTTCTCTCTCTTTTTTTCTGCTGTGTAAGCCTTCTGCCTCATGCGAATAAAAATGTTTCAACCCTCCAATGCTGAGGGACAAACTGCAGATGTGTTAGTGATGCACAAAATAATGAATGGTCCAAGGAAGGAAACTCAGCCACACTGAGTCATCTTTTCACCCAATGAAACATAACAATCTGAGAGGAAACAGAAAGATGACCATGTAAAGTTAGTTTAAAAGGGAATCCATCACCCCTTTTACCAGTGAAATTCATTATCAGACATTATTACTGAAGCCAAAAGCTGGAGGAATACAGTAAAGGATGAGCTGTTTATTCAGGAAATGCAAGTGCCTAGTCATATTACAAAGCATCTTGAAAACAGAATATAAGCCTTCCCGCTTCAGGTTATTGCCCAAACTTAAAACAGTAGTAGAATAAAATAAAAGGTCTTCCCTGCACAAGTCGTTCTTTCTTAGTTCCCTGTGTGGTTTCTTAAAGTGTACGTTTCTGGCTGCTACCTGAAATACTGCACTGGAATAGGGAGAGCGTTAATCAGATCAGAAGTAGCAATTAAGTTTTTATGTTCTTTAATGTGGAGAAGGCAGGGTAGAGTCTGCAATTCCCATTGCTTATTTTTCTGTATTACTCATGAGAAGTCAAAGAATGATCCAGGCAGGCTCAGACTGGCATATTACAGAGTGTATATTATAGAGAGCATAAAATAGAAAGCTGCAAAAAATATTTTAATCAGACTTCATATATGATCTCAACTTTGATTATTATAATGACACGAAGTACTGAACTTTAAAGGCTATGCTGATTAAATTGGTATATAAAGTCCAGCATAATTTATCAGCACTCTTCTATACAAATGACTCAACTACTGCCTACTGCCAGCCTTTTAGCAGTTCTAAAACTCAAACCGCAAGAGGTCGGTTATTAATGAAATATGGTAATGACTAAATTTATTTAAAAAAAATAAAATAGATGGACAGACTGTGCAGGATGCACACTAGAGGTTTCTGCCTCCCTAGAGATAGAGTTTAATTTGTTATATACTTAATCTTAATCCTTTCATGGTTTAAGGAAATAGGATATTTGTATGCAAATTTATCAGCGGATTCTTTGTTACTTTTACATTGTATTTAAAGAAAGTTGAACCTGTATCTGAGCAAAGTCCTGGAAATGATTGCTGAGGTCTTCTGCCCAGCCCTGGGGAAATATAATCATATACCCATGCTCAAGTTGTAACATTGCCAGACCAACTCACAATTTCTGCTAAAGCACATCTTGGTTCAGGATGCTGTGGAGAGCTAGTAAAGAACTGGTATGCATTAAAACCTTATTAGAAAAAGAATTGTTCAACTGGTCAGTTGGGATTTGTTTGGCTTCTGCATTTGTCCTTGACTTCCAAAAATGGATTTTTGAGTCTTCCAGGTGACTGTGACAGGTTGAGGTTAGACCTGCTAATGGTGAGCTGCGGCAGCTCCCATGGGTCTGAACCTTAGTGTGGACTCGTGACAGAGGAGGGGCCAGTCAACACAGCTGTAGCTGAGGACCTGGGCTGGATTGTCCAAGGCAGCTGGCCCTGGCCAGCAGCTAGTGTGTCTCACCCATGCCCATCCACGATGCTGTCTGTGCTCAGACTCACCTCTAGCCTCTTTGGACATGTGTTACTGCACTGGTGCAAGAAGTGCGCCTCAACTTTTGCCAGCAAGCCACATATCCCCACTTAATTAAAATAAACCACCAAAACACACCAAACCTTTGAGAATTATTCTTATGTAGTCACCACAGGCAACATCCACAGAAGCCATGCAAGGAAGCAGGGCTGTCAGTAGTAAACTACATCCTTACATTACTCTGCAACCCAAGGCAGGGATTTAGTTACAGACGGAAGAAGCGGGCACACCACAAAGGATGGTACGGTGCAGATAATTACTGAAATAGTAAACAACATGATCACATGTATCCGATCTGTCTGGGCACAGCTGTTTCACAGTTGGGAAATGCACCTCTGCAAGGTGAAAATCTCCCACAAACCTGTGTTTCTGCCAAAAGCATTTGTCCTGTCTGTTTTAAGTAGCTTAATATATCTCCTGATGGAACAAGACCTTGCCCAGCACAAGCCAGCAATGAAATGAAAAACAGCCACAGCACTTTAAAAAGCTCTTCTAAGGCAGAGGACTAGGATGATGGCAGTCAGAGCTGACTGCAGACATCCGAAAGAGAGCAGACCCACAGGAGGTCCAGGAACAGCGCACTAGGCTCAAGTCCAGATTATTTCTTCAGTGATACCTTGCTGGCAGATGCACTACCTCAGATCAACCAGGAGCACTCTCTCACCCCTTCAGCAATGAGCACGGCTTTTCTCATCCTATTCTGCTCTTTGGAGATTTGGGGCCTGAAACCTCCAGCCCAGCCGCAGAACACCACAGAAACTCCCATGCACCTTTTCAAGCCTCGGCCACTTTAACATTCCAGAGTTTCACAGTCAAAGCATGAGCCCCACAGTAAAACGAGAGAAAAATAAAGCAATCAAGGAAATTAATTCCTGGCTATTTTGCAACATCCGTTCCATATGTCCAGGAATATATAAGACTAATTGCATTTTCACTGACGTCAGTCTAATCAACGATCAGTTTACAAAGCTAATGTGTTCTCCTCTGGCTCACTAGGAGATACACATTAACCTTCAACAGGACTTCTAAACACATATTACTTGATTAATGTAATACCTCCTCTCATTTCTATAAATACATTCATGTTTTTTGTATTTAAAAAAAAGTAATTATAACATACTGGACTCTTAATGGGTTTCTTTCCTTTAACAGGCATTTATGTAAACTTTGCTCCTCTTACAAACGACCATCTGTTTTGTCACTGGAGGGAGACAACTGTTCTTTGTAATCCCAATGAATTTGTTATCCAATTGAAGGCCTTACTAAGAAAAAAAAGGGTGTTTTACAAAAGTTTACATTTTATGGATTGATAACTGTCTTGACTAGAACAGACAACTGTGTGACTATCCTGGGCAACCGATGCAGATTATCAGCTATAGCTGCAATGATTCATACACTCTGTGAAAAATCCCACTGTGGTATTTGGGGATATAAGAAAACTTGCATATGTAAGGAGATTAGAGCTTAAAGAAGTTTTCAGAAATCCTTGTGTTGTGTTACAGACAGTTCAGTAAATGCATGGACTGTCCAAAAGATGCTTACAAAAAAATTTTAGCCCTCCAATGACTTAAAAAGTTTTTAAAACAAAAACATCAATGAGCACAGTGATATGTGACAGAGTCTGGGGAGGACTGACAAAATGCTGTTTCTGCTCCTCTCTACAACACAACAAACACACAAACCTTGCTATTTTCACTCAGAACAGAAAGCACAGGTAACTCCCATGAATCCATCTTTTTTTTCAGATAATCTTTCTGGCCTGTTTATGAATGGATTCTGTCACACAGAAGTGAGTGATTAGGGTCTTTGCAAGCTGTCTTATTGATTGTATGATTTAAATTCCTCCCATATGGTCTCTTATTTTCTAATTTAACTGAAGAGGCCTTGAAACATGAACTGGAATGAGGAGGGAAGGAGGTGGGAAAAGGTCCTGCACTGCAGAAACCAACCTGGATTTGCACATGGTAGGAAGGAGTTATTTAAGGAGTTCTTCAGAAGCCATTCTTGAAGCAATTAATTGTTATGTTATTTAATACTGTCACTCTAGATAAGTTCCAATAAGAATATAGTTATTGAGAAGGTCCTTCAGACAAGATATGTTTTGTTCATGCTAATGATCAGTTGTGGTCTTTATTCTTTGCTTTATCATGCCTAAAATGCATACATATATTTTCAGTTTCTTAAGAAAGTACCATGCAGGCCCTGAGCAGGTATTTGTGTGCAGGAGCAGTCATTTATTTCCCACTGGCATTGAAGAAGATAATGAAATGGATACGATCCACTCCAAGAGCGAATACCCTGAACTTCCTCTAATTTTAGTCTCAGTTGGATATTCAACACGTGCATCAATCATGCAGGGAAGCCTTTGAAAGTAGGATTCCTGTTTTTCTTTATTCATAGTGAATTACAAGTACTCTCTCCAATCTCCTCAAAAGCAAGCATGTGCACAAAGCAACGAGTCTCCAATGAGTTACTTGGGAATGCTACTGGGTTTTTGTCAAGACATCACTTTTTTTTTTTATTATGAAAGGAAGTACAGAAAAGCTAATTATAAGTTTGTAGACATGACACTTGGGACATAAATATTTAGTCACTGCAGTGATTTCCACTACAAGAATCAGGATTCTCAAGTAATTTCAGATCATATCCTGACCCCTTCATCTGCCACTGGAGAAACTTCCCCTGCTGCTGACACTCCATCTCTCATCAAGGGCTGGGATTTAGCCATGTCATTGGCACCATCCAGCTCTTCCCCCTGAATACATTGCCCAGGTCTGGCCCATGGAGGGGCAATCACCTGGTGAACCCACAGCAGGCCCCATTCTGCAAGACTTCTTTCCCCAGGGCCAGCAGTATAGGACTGTTAGTGGAGGCGGTAAAGGCAGCGTTGCCTGCAGGATAACCTGACCCAACACCCAAGCTACATCACACTGGCATGGCATGGGAAGTGACATCCCTGGCTATTATGAAGGAATAGAGTCTTCAGTGAGCTGGCTGATCGACTATGACCATTCGTACGTAGATGAAGTTGGAGATCCTTCACTCTTAGCCAATTTCATTCCATATAAAAACAAAGAAGGCTAATTTTCTAAGTAAAATACAAGGCCTCATACTTGTATCCATGCAAATTCCCACAGCCCGGCACTGGGATAACAAAATTTCCAATTCACTGTAACATCAGGCTTTCTAATGGTGCAATTTTCCCCTTTTCACAATTTCATTTCTTTTTTCAGCTTTCAGTGTCTCCCAATTCTCACAGCTTTGAAAATAACTAATAACTTTGTCTTTTGTTAGAATTTCATTATTTTCCCTGAAAGGGCCTTTCTGCCCCGCTCAGGGGACCTCGGTTACAACTCCTTGCTGTTGTGAGCAGTCTTAGACGGTGTAAAGGTTGCAGGAGAGGGGACAAAGCGGCTTGGAAGGACCCCAGTGTAGGTATATTTTGTTTACATGAGCAGTCTTCCTGATCTCTACTCCCTGCTGAGTAAGCCAAGATTTCAGTAATCTTCTAATGGGTATTTAAACACATTGCCACACATATTGCTTTGCATGGGGCTTGAAAAAGACAAGGGAATAAAGGTGGCCCAGTCGCAAAATATATACTTTGATTCTCTTTTTGACATCAGGTCAAGTGCAGTCTACTGATGTCAGAAGGGTGCTCAACCTGTAAATCAACAAGGCCATAGCAAGCAGTGATTTTCTTTTGCTTTACAGTATAAAAAGGCCACTATCAGTACACTTTTTCATCCATCAGGATTCAATCCTTTTATTTAAAAACGACTGGAATGCAGACAGAAATTATGCATGTTTTCAACTGTATATTCAGAAAAATCCAGAACTGAAATGTCAGGACTAGCAGTTCATGCTGAGCTCTCCACAAATAGCAGCTCAAACGTTGAAGCCACCCCGGCCAAAAACTCCGGCTCGATCTATTTATGTCCTTAACGCACGTCCTTCAGAGGGAGCCGCACAACTCGCTAACTCGCCGTTATAAAAGGTTCTCGGTCTTCCATTAGTTTTTATTTTTAGTCCCTCTCTGCCGGGCCGCGGGGAGCGCGGAGGAAGGCGGCGCTGAGCAGCGGGCAGCTCCGGCGGGGCTGGACAGCTCCGGCGGCGGCTCCCGGGGCTCCCCGGGGACCGTGGGGACCATGGGGACCGTGGGGGACCGTGGGGTCCCGTGGGGAGGAGCAGCCCCTGCCCAGGGCACTGCTGCAGCGAGGCAGGTAGCAGGCGGCACTGGGCACACATCGCTCAAAAATGAAAGCTCCCTCTTTTAACATTTTTGTTTGTTTGTTTGTTTTTCTGAACTGATGCTTTCAAGTTTCATTTTCCCCACTCCCAAATCAATGGGAAATTGTTGTCCCAGATGGTGCTGGTGGATCCTCAAGGTGTGCATAAACTCCACTGCCACATGTCGGGAAAGTGGGAAATTCTTCCGTGAGGCTGTCAGCACTTCTGATGCTGCTCTTTCTTTGTGTTTTAGATAAAGAAAGGGGAGTCCATTTACTGAGGAAGAAGGCACGCTGTGTTTATAAATGCTGTTACCGATGGGGACTGACTGGATCACTTAGAACTGATAAAAATGCCGTATTTCCCCTGGACTCCAGCACCCGGGGGAGATCAGAACTGAAGTTGGTTCATTTCAGCAGCGTCACTGCCTTGAACCGCACACCAACACAACTGTCTGGAACAAACCTAAGCTGGTGGAAGTGACTTTCTCATTTTCCTTAATTTTTTTTTTCAAGATATGATGCTTGTAACACTTTTGTGCCCAAAAATGTTTCTGTGTTATTACTTGTGACCTCTGATTTCATGCTATAATACTGAAAAATGTAAAATCCATCCCAGTGGGATAAAAAACAAAGATTAATAACCAGCTGAACCAAACTGGCCCTCAGGTTTTGAAATAAATATTAGCCGCGAGGCAGCCATATTACTGAGATTTTAATCTTCAGCATAATATTTGTATTCAACATTGCAGCACCTCCTCTTAAGCTTTTCTTCCCAAGGCAGCACACTAGTTCCTGAAGTGCAGGATATTCTACAACCTGATTAGATATACTTTTCAGGAAATTTCCTCTGGCTGCCTTTACTTTTTACTTTGAAGTACCTCAGTGCTCTGTGATAGTATGTATATTGTATTATGTATATTGCAGTATCATGCAATGCTGTATTATATTGTATTATTCTAGGTGCAGTAACTATGGCTTCACCAGGAAGAAAATACTGAAACACAGTAGCTGTAGAAACACTAGCATTCTGGGATCCATTATGTTCTAAAATAGAGCAAAGTTAAATATTTATTTCCTGGCTATTGATACTTTATGAGACCATGGTAAGTGTCTGTGGCTGCTGGGTGCATGTTGGAAATGCACATAGCATTCCTTTCCCTTACCTGTGTGGGAAAGTGCTCTCATCACGCAGCCCTGATGACTCCACCTGCACTCAGCTCCCCACTCTCTCCGCTATTTGTAGGATCCCAAACATCCAATTAAAACATTAGAACTGAAGAGCTAAAACATCATCCCAGAGACATGCACTATTTTTTCCACATTTCTCAGACATGAAATTCTGTCTCCTGAAATTATACTAACTCAAAACTGGTTCAACACATGAAAGTGTTATTTTAAAAGCCTGCCAACACTTTTAAGCTACTATTTTTTCCTCCTTCACAAGCCTCTACTACTGAATCATTGCATTGATAGTCATAGAATTAATAAAACTTACACTTCACAGGTAGCGAGATATGAAAAAGCAAGAAAACTATTCATTCTCTAGGAGGGTGTTGTCTCCTCAAGTAATTTCCTGTAAAGCATAATGGCAAACAGTATACAGAATACATGCTGGCATGGCAAAAAAACAAAGTGTTTTTTATTTGAACTTAATTTGAGGTAATGCTCGTAGCTCGCCTGTGGTTTAGAGTAACGCAACCACCCAAAATGCATGCAGAGAAAAAAATTGCTACCAGGACAGCATCTATTTTTATGTAAACCCTCAATAGCACATGGTATCAAATCATAATTGTACTTCTGAAACAAAACAATATTTTTCTATATGATTTTGTAAATCAGACCTTTCAACCAGGGTAGCTGTCTACTCAAGGATCTACCCCTTCTTTATTTATTGCTTACTAACTTTGTAAGCTAGCAAAAAGGTTTAGCATTTATTATCAAATGCATCTAAATTTCTATTCTTAATAGTTAACCTTAAAAATCAAAATATTTGCAATAGAGGAGAAAGCACAGAAAAAAACATGCACACTGACGTGTTGTGAGTTATTGTCAGTTTGAAGTCATTCAGAAATCTGCCCTGAAAAATATACAAAAGCAAAAGAAGCAAAGTAGAAAGAGGTGTAAATCAGAAAATACCTGCTAGTTAGAAAAGAAAATTTTAAAAAAGATTTTGCAGAAAAATACTATGTGAAATTGGGGCACTGGTATTTAAATGTTAGTAACTCAATAGGTAACAAAGTCTAAAAAGCCATCGGGCTTTTCTTTGTATCTAAGGCCAGCTGATGCACATAATTCCCTCTTCCTCAAATGCCTTTAGGTCCACTGAACAGCTAAAATATCTGTGTCCCTGTCTTTGTGGAGCCAATGGGAAGAGGCTTCATTCAGCTGAAGGCAGAAAGAAATAACAAGCATCCTGGGAGAAATGTTCAAAAGCTTTCAGGTCATAATAAAACTTATTGAAACTTCATTGCAGCCAGGCAAAGAGGGACATCTTTTTCAATACTGTCAGCATTTCAGATACCGCAGGCTGTGGATATTGCATTTAACTATATTTTATTAAACCAGGAGCAAGAAATAGTTCAACTAATGCACTGTTTTCTCAGTGGTGAAATATGTATTTTATAGGACATAGAGCATTTTATGTGATTTCTAGGACATAAATGTCAACCTAGCCTTTTTATTATGCTGATTGAATTTATTTAATGAGCTGTCCTACAATGGAGCCCAGCCCTGCATTTTTCACTTGCTTCTGAGGGGAATTTCAGTAGTTAGCAAATAAGCCTGGGTCTAATCTGCTTCCACCTGCAATCATTTGAAAAATGATGCTTGGCAAAGAGCTCTGCGTGGCCTTGGCTTCAGATGGAGACTGATTTCTCACACCAAGGAACGGGGAAGACTGAGCAGGCTGAGAAGTGCATCTACATAACCCAAAGCAATGAACTAGCTCTTTTTATTCTTGTGACGCGTCTGCAAACCCTGCGACTACAGCAGGGCTGACTCTGGGAAAGCCGCTTTTCCTGCACTGCTGCCCAAGGGATTGAGAAAAGATTGTCAAAGACAGGAGAAGAACTGAAGGCTTAATGCCCCTCCTCCTCACTGAGTCTTTCCCCTGGCTGAATAACGGCGTGTCGAACAACCTCTGGGACTGACGATAACCCATTAAAGCTGTGCCTCGAATTCCTCACTCATGTCCTGTAACCCTGATGGAGGAAAGAAGTCTTTCTAGGACCTGATAGCAACTGCCTCAAAGGTTTCATCTCTCTGCCAGGCAGACGCAGACCAAGATACTACTAACAAACAATTATCGGCCAAACAAGGAACGGCAGTGAGGAGAACACCCAACTTCTTCAGGAAGCAGCGACCAGAGGTGATAAAACAAGCTTTTCTGCGCAGAGCGGTCAGGGTCTGGGCAGCCTGGCCAGAGCTAACGCACCAGCGGGGCCTCAGGGCTGCAGTCAGCCCTGGCCAGAGAAACACTGCTCCGAAGTTTGGGGGAGCTGGGAAATCCCCTCACACCAGGGGTCTTCACTCACCACATTTCCATTCCCACAACAGCTTTTCGCTGGAGACCCTGGTGAGCCTGCCTGTGCTCTGTAGCTTCTGCTCCCACTCCCCTGACCCTTAAGCCCACACATGCTTCATCTCCCAATTTAGACAGAGTCTAAATACCAGGCTCTGCCTCGCCGGGGGATAACCCCTGGGTTAGCAGCGGGGAAGCGCTGGAGCTTGCTGGGCATTACGCTGGCTAATAATAACGTGACTCCTCGGAGGGTTTTCTCCGAAAAACGCCTGGGTTGCGAGGGGCAGCCGTAGCTGCTGCCATGGGCATCGCCCTCCGCGGAGCGGCAGCCCTGGCAGCCGCTGCCGAGCGACCGGGGCGGGGGGACACCCCCGGGGGACGGGGACGGCCGAGGGGCCCTTACCAGGTACCAGACGCCGAGGATGATGGTGCCGGTGCGGACATGGCAGCAAAGGCAGCAGCTGTTGGAGTAGAAGCGCGCCCAAGGCGAGCTCAGCATCTCCGCGGTTCCTCCGGGCTCCGCGCCGTTCCGCGCCTCTCGCCGCGCCGCTCCGCGGAGGCGGGACCGGGGCCGGGGCCGGGGCCGCCCCTCCCGGCGGGCGGGACCGAGAGCGGAGGGACCCAGCCCAGCCGGCGGCGGGAGGGGGTGAAGTCCTCGCCGGTCCCCCGGGTGGAAGCTGCGCCTCTGCAGCCCGCCGTGCTGCCTTCGGGGCCCTCCGTGCCTCTGCAGGCACCACCGCCGGTCGACCGACCGAAAGAAAAGCCCCAGAGCGCTGGAGCAAGCGCGCCAAAGCACGGGAGGATTTTAAAACACAAAGTTGAGGGGATTCAGTGAGTGGACAGCCTGGCCTGCGCGTCCCCGGCACGTCAGGGGTGGTGGGAAAGCGCCGTTCTCCTGGTGGTCCCTGCCCACCCCGCCTCAGGCAGGGCTGCACCTGGAACCGGTGTGATGAGAGCGAACGTGCGACGGTGCTGCCTCAGCAGAGCCTGCGTGTAGCTCCTCTAGCAGTCCTTGGCTGGCAAACCAGGAGAAATAAAACTCCACTTCACTATAAAGAAAGGTAATATCAGAGGAGACCATGGAGTCCTTTGGATTTGCCCCACATTCTGAAGCCACGAGCATTTATTTTCTTTCACAGTGCCCTCCTCATCCACCCGCAAAGTCGCTGCTATTGAGGAGGCTGGAATTGCCTCCTGTCACTGGTACACAAGTTCACATTAACCTCATTGTCACTACCTGTAGTTAATGCCCTGCTGGGGGG
>VYXH01011757.1:48068-96933 GCA_013397275.1 Burhinus bistriatus | reverse complement strand
GGGGGGGGGGGGGGAAGCAGCATTAGGAGGAAGAACCCAATGCTGCGTATACAAGCACCGATGCTTCCTACCAAGCAGCTGACTTGTTCATATTTTGTTATTTGAGACCTGTATCATTCTCTAGAGGAAATAACAAAGACAATTCTGCCAGGAGGTCCGTATGCCTAACCTGACCCTAAGAATAATTTATTTACTGCTGTCTACCTTGGCTTCCTACCAAATCCCACAAATTATCATCAAAATATAACACTGAAAAGTACTCAAATGTTTCCCTGTATGGTTGCTTTGGGGCTTTTCTTTATTTCATACATATATCTGCACTGAACAGGAACTCGAAGATAAAAGCTAACTTGGCAAGGAGAAACATTAACTATGCCTTATCCCTACTTGTAAAGCCATTATAGTAAATTACATTAAAAATACTTTAAGTAGGAACTTTATATAACCTCTGTTCTTAGCTTGTCTTTATAAAACTTCCAGGGTTTTAGCGTATTTGTTGTGTATAAAGAGAAAAGCCATATGGCACTGAATTTATAATTTTGACTGGATTATATGCATAAGCCAAATACTATATTTTCAAGACTCATATTCAAAAATGACACTAAAATTCTAGTAAAATGAAACATCCATATTGAGAAAACAAAGGTTCCAGAGACCAAAGGAAAATCCCAAACAATGCGGTCTGGACCATGTCACCAGTAACCTTGAGAGACCTCGATCTTTAATACCAGAAAGTAAGCAAGTCAGAAAGACTAAACCCTGTATGTACACCTTGTAAGGGTACAGGGAAGGTAAGAGCATCTGCTATATTAAGGTTATCTGACCAAGGACCTGATCTTTTCAAAGGAAAGGGGATAATAAGGGGAAGTGATAAACAAGGACACAAACCCTGGGGACAAGGGACAATGGAGACAATGCCAAAGACTAAAAGTCTCTGGTTACTGATTGATGGGTCACAGAAGAGCTTCAGGGGCAGTCTTGGAGAGGGTCACCTGGACTTTGTAACTGATAAGAAGGGGCAAACAAGAGGAACATGAGGATTTGGGATATTCAAGGGGGGTCTGTGGGACTCTGCAAAATTTAGGAAGGAATGATTAGGGGAAGGGGATGGGGAAGGAGCAAAGGGGGGATCAGACAGAAAGGGGTATAAAAGGGGTCAATTGTGTGTAAAGTACACTGACCTGACTCAGCCCTGTGCCTGGTCACCCTTTCTTCTTAAATCCTTTCTTAGCTGTCTCTCTGTGTACTCTCACCCTGCACGCAGTGGGGCGGGGGACGATGACACACGACTGCAAGGAGTAAGTGCCAGCTACTAGGGGGACCAGCATGAGTGAGGTGAGCGAGGGACCCAGCACCGGTGGCTGGAGTGGGACCATGGGTCACAGCCTGTGTGCCTGGGGCTGGCTGCTGGGGGGGGTGTCGTGGTTTGGGCTGGGCTGGCCATTAAAACAAATGACAGATGCTCTCTTTAACCTCTGTATTTGCCCCAAACTCTGTGTGTGTCGTATTTGCTTGCAAATGTCATGCTGGACCAGCTGGTCTGTACTTAGGTCTTCTGCGAGTCCTACATGTTGGAGGCACAGCTGAAGGCAGCACCTTGTCTGTGCCCATATGTGTAGCCATCCCTGTTGGTGTCTTGTGCCTGCAAATGGGAAAGCAGTAGCCGCATCCATCAGCCTGGGACGGGCGCAACAAGCTGGGCTCCAGCAGCAAGGCAAGAGGAACCCCAGGCCCTGGAGCTGCTGGAGGTGGCAGCCATGTATAACATCCCCCAGCACAGCTCTCATCTCTGTAAGGAGAAATTAACTGCGTGTCTTCTTTTGCTTATGATTTCCCATCAACGGCTTTAATCTGGATGTCCTCAGAAGTAAAAAGAAGGAAGAATGAGATTACTTCAGAGTAGTTTCCTGTATAATTAGGAATTTCCATTCAAAGATCCTGATGGGAAAGATCAGGAAGCACCAGGCTTCATGTCACACTCCTGATTTATAACCACCTCTAGGAGTCCAGAGAAGTATAAATCACAGGCAGAGCTTAGAGAAACGATGGAGTCCAATCTGCTCCTTTCTATTTCTGTTTCTGCGGCATACTACGTACTTTGCAGATGGAAGACCTAGTCCCTGCCTTGCAGCATTTATATTCTTCAGCTCTCCTCAGCAGCTGACTGTGCACAAGCACCAGCACTGCTGCGCACTTGCATGGAGCTCTGCTGGCTCTGGGGAGACTCACCCACGATCCCAGCTCACTCCCCTTGCTACCAGCTGCAGAGGCAAAGACGTAGGCCCAAACTGAATTAAAACAAAGAGATGCAAGGGGCAGTAAGAGTGGGGGTGGTCACAACACAGACTACAGCCGAGCGTGCAGCTTTCTCTGCAAAACCTCATCCAGATGAGAATCTGCTTTCCTGCCTTGCCTTCTGAGCAAGCTCTATGGAAGGAGGGTTGGCTGGTGGGACATCGGCACCAGGTGGCCGTTTCTGTTGGAGGCAGTTGCTGGCACCACGTTGGTCTCCTCCTTCCAGGCCTGACCACCAACACAGGCCCCCCTGCTGCTGTGTGCCCCTCCACTGGCAGCGATGCCGAACAGCCTTCGGCAGCCACCACTTAGCAGAAGGAAACCTACTTGCTGGGACTTTTACATGTACCTTTAAGGGCCTCAGAAGTTTGCTGTCAAGTGTGCATCAAGTGAGAAATTCAACAGAAAAGAAGTGGTCACAAATATGCAAAACTCAGTGTTTACTATTTTGTTTCAGAGCCCAAGTATTACCACAGCTACAGACCCATAACCACAGTCTCTGTAGTTCAAGCCTCCGTGCCATTCGCTTTGCCTTATAAAACACTTCTTACAGAGATGGCTGTGAGTCCATCATATCTGACCTTACACCCAAAAGCAACCAGAATGGTGGAAGGTCATTAGGATGCACCAGTGACAACTTCTGACTGGAAGACACCTGAGTTTTTTCAAGGCTCCTAGAGGTACAAGAGACACTCTGGATTATTATCTTGATACACCAAACTTGAAGAGGACCAGTATCACAGCCTTGCTCAGAAAGTGATATAAACTCAAGTGAATAAACAGCCTACTTGGAAGCACTTGTTTCAGCTGTGCTGAAAAAATAGCTAATCTTTCCAGTGGGATCCATGATACGGTAAGAAATTTTTCCAAGTGAACTTTGATTCTGAAATTGAACACAGCACAGGGTCAAAACCTGACACACCTATGCTCAGCCACAGATCGGCGTGTAGGTTGTAGGATGTATCCAGAAGAGAAATGCAGACTCACGGCTCCCGCCTGCCCTTCCTTACCGCAGCAGAGCTGTAAATTGCTAAACTCATTTCCTACAGCCACTTGTTCCCTGCAGCACACCCTGAGAGCTACGCCAGACAGCTGGGGAAGGACCCAGCCCAACTTCTGTTCATTGCCAATTCTTCTCTGTGTTGCAAGCTGTTAAAAAAATCCAGTATATTCTGTGTCCTGCTTCTGCTCTGTGCTCCTCCATGTGTCCCCTGTGATCTTCTCACTCCAGGGGATAACTTCACCTTCCTGCCAGAGGATGCTCTGATCCATTTGGCATTTTCGTGTGCTTTCTAGTGCTCACTAAAATGGGTTACTGGTACTCCTCCTCCCAACCTTTTTAATACCTATCTGAACAAGATTGCTTGAAGAGGACAGGTGGCTTGGAAGCTGCTTGTCATTCCCACCTTCTGCCTGTACTCACATTCCACAGAGATGGTGGAGCATAGTTCAACTGGCCTTGAATAACTCAATTACAGTGTTGCCCAGCACTGCCTACAGCACATACACGAAAGGGTAGCTCAAGGGAACCACATCTTCTGCTTATAGGATTAGCCACGTGCTCCAGAGTGAGCAAAGAAGTTGTTAATTGTTTTGTATTTGGCCAGGTTAAGACAAGATAAGAAAAGGGTTAAACATTGTCCAGAAACCAAGGTCTGGGTATTGTCCTTGGGCACAGGGGCAGTGACAACATTGGGGAATTGACTGTGATTGTAGTAAAGAGTCATTTTAAGAGTCCAAGTTGTTGTTTGGCTTGCTTCGGAGCCTGTGTTTCAGGATGGCTGCAAAAGATTCAAGTATTCAGGGCTACAAAAATATTTAATGCAACAAAGTTTAAAAAACAGTCGTGCTTTCATAAAAAAAGTAACCCTCCAATAAATGTCTGACACTATCTGTCTGCCACAAAGACTGGCCAACAAGTAATAAAATAGGACTGCTGCCACAATTCAAAATGGGTTCAAGAGGTCATTCATTCTCCTGGTTTGTGTAAAAAAGTTCAGAGTGAGAATAGCATTTTTCTCCAGCATGTTACAACTCAGAATACATCTTAGAAACCTATAAGAGAGCCATCGCAATGACACAGCTTGGTGCGCAGCCGCTTCCACAGAGCTAGTCAAATTCTCATGTTTCAGTACCAAACAATGGACAACAAATTATTTTCTTTTTCCTCTTTCTTTCTTTTTAAGTTGTCTTCTGACATTTAAAAAATTGTTGGCAGAAATGCCTGGACCTTTTTAGCTCACTTCTGAGATATTTTGTCATGATTTACCTTATAGAAGATAGTGATTCTAATCTCTTAAACAACTGATATACTTACACATTTTCTTTCATGATGGTAAACTGCATTTGCAACTCTAGTTCCCTTGGGCCACAGCTTCATAATTATTTCTTAAAGTTGCTGATTTTAAAAAAACATATCATTAGAATATTTTGATACATTGCCCTCATAAATCAGAAAAGTCAAGAGCTCAAATGTTCTTCAAGAAAACCTCACCTTACTGCCTCCTTCCTTTTCCCCTTCTCTGCCTTGAAAGCCTCTTTGTTTTGCTGTGAAGATGTAGGACTCACAAGAAGGCTGGTGAGCTCTGGAGTACACCAAGATCCAGCTTGCTCTTCTTTCTTCTGGCTTTCCCATTCATGCTAGCCTCACAGATTAATTTTAACATTTTGAATGAGAACAAGCCATCTGTGCTACAGTCACTAGAAACCTCAAAAACAGGTTAGGCGATTATCTAATTATTTGCCTGGCAGCAGATTTGCAATTTGGTAACATGTCCTGGAAATCTTTCTTCAGTGTCAGATACCATATGTTACCCATGGGCTGCAGTCTCCCCAGAGGCGTGCCTGCTCCAGCATGGAGTGCCACCTTCCAAAAGTACGTGCCCCATCATGCCCCCAACAATGTCTCCTTCCATGTGTCCCTTCCGTTTCTCCTCAGGTGGCTCTTTTGTGTCGTCTCCCTTTCTCCTCTCCCTTGCCCCTGCTGTTCTTTCTTAAGCACGTTTGCACAGGATTGCCACAGGCTCCCCTCACTGAAGTTTTGGCATGCAGAAGATATTGACACTGGAGTTAGAGCCATCTTTCACTGGCTGTGACTAGTACAGGGCACGGTGTCCTCCCACACAGGGCACCCCTGCAGCCCTCAGCTACCAAAAACCTGCAATTTATGCCCAATATGTTCCACCCCTAGAACTAGATGATGGGGTCAGCTCTATTACAAATTGAACATACACTTACCATGGACTCCGTCCCTCCTCCCTGCTGACCAGGCTACAGGGGTTAACACTAACAGACTGAACAAGTATCTATTACAATCTTCACCTCTTGCCCCTGCAAAACACAAACCCAAGAATATAATGGCTAAGTAATTTACTATATTTTGGAAAACAAGTAAATGATTCATACAGTATGAGTAACAGTTAAAACCACTGCCAAAGGAACCAATAGGCTTATGAATCCTATAGCAGTAGGGCTTCATCCAGACCTGAAGAGAGCAGTGAACAGTGTTCACTTGATGCCATGTGGGCATTTCCTTCTTTGGGAGTAAAATTATGAATCAGACAGATTTGATCTCTTGCTCCAATTCCTCCAACAGCATTAGCTGAGCTCTGACCTTTTCTCTGTGCAAGTCTTCAGCTCATGGTGCCAGATCTCTAAAGGATCTTCCACCCCACTCTGGCTTGGCCTCTCCCCTGTCTTTCTGGAAGATCTCTAAGTCCCAGAGCTGTAGGGTGAGAGCATGGATAGTTTTCAGCCTTTCTTGACACCTGTTTCAAGGTCAACCACACTATGGAATTTTCTGTGTCATTCTTGGCCATGCTGCTAACGGCGTTGTTCCTCCTGTGTGCTCCCCCAGTCTGTTATGTGTAGATCCCACCTTGACTGACAGGATGCCCTACCAGCTCATCAGGTCAAGCCATTTTGATAAATTAAACTTCTACCCATCAAACACTGCTTGCAGTCCTTTAAGTACGTTTACTGATTTTCTCACTAGTGTGGGGATCTAACCAGTTTGGTAAAAGCCTTTAAAACTGCAGGCGTCAGGCATGACAGTATTTATTTAATCAATGGACACAGAGTGTGTAACGTACCCCCCATTCCTCTTCATTACTCATTCAAACATGCCGGGATTTACGCTTGACCTTTTACTACGGTGACCCAGTGGAAGGTCATGCTTGGAGGTTTTTTGGCCTTTTGGCCTGAATGCTTATGCTGGATGCAGTCTTAAACTGACTGGTACAGACAGGTACATTTTATCCATAGTCTGTAGCCAATTATAGAACATGAAATACAGCATATGAGGGTGAGATGGAGCTGTTGGATAAAGAGGTGGTTGTGTTGCCAGCAGTATGTTACTGCTTGCCAGATTGCTTGAGCAAAGGAAATCTCAGTGACAGTTTTTAATGCTGAGTTGAATTTGCGGTCAGAGAGGTCACAGGACTTTGATTGATAGGAGAGGCAGACCTTCTAAGAAAAGCTAATATACATCAAATAGTATTTACTTCCTTTTAGTTCCATTAGTTAGATTAGTTAATGTTTAATTTATGGATTCATTTCAGTATGGCTCAATGCTGGGAATGTTGCCAGATTTTATTCCCTTTTTCATCATGCGAATATGGGTTCCCCCCCCTTTTTAAAAAAAAACCTCACTTTTTTTTTTCATTTAATATAGAAGAGTGTAGATATTCCCCCAGTTTTTGCTCATCGAGCATATTCTGTTTATATATTTGTTTGGATTTTTTTTAATTACATCTGGTAAAAGTCATGATCATTTTGACTTTTATTAACAATCTCAGTCTAGTGATAAATCATTTTCTTCCATCCTAGTGAGAACCAACACTGATTTTTAAGTACAGTCAAGAGGAATTAAAACAACACATCTTCCATAATTGTAATTTATTACTGCCTGTAAGTTACACAGCAAACACTTCCCAGCTTCGTCTTTTTAGAAGCCAGTCAGGTTTCAAGCAGTAACTCACCACTTTACCCGTGAGCCTGCTTAGATGTTCCCTTAATCCATTTTGTCCTTTAGCACATTAAGCGACAAAAACCTGAGCTTTGAGTTATCACCAATTTTAAAGCAACTGAATAGCATCACCATCATTACTCTGAGTATCTGTGGAGTTTTGCCTCTTTTCCTTCTCACTTCCAAGTTTGCTGGACTCTTGAGCAAACTCCAGGGCACGCCATCCAGTTCTTCTCACCGGTGTTCACCACAGGCAGAGGTTTGCCATGGAGCTTTACAGAAGCTTCCAGTCTCACCCATATCTCTTTTTTCTGTGCTAAGAAAAGTGCTTGACTTTCTCTTAGTGTCACATTCTCTGCCAATTCAGCCATCTACTGCTTAATATGGAGTCACCAATGGAGATCACTTGCTTGCCAGCCAAGCCTGAAGAACATGCCACGGTAGCTGGTGGCTTTATACTGTGAAAATGCCAGCTGGCTTTGCCACCTTCAGCAGCCTGTCCTGAATCCCCTTGAGGGTTGACTTGCTGAACATATGATAAGGATTCAAACACAGTTAGCCAATATTTGCCTTTTTCTGCAGCCCCTGCAGAGGCAAACTGCAAGTACTGTATGTGCAATGTAACACCTTTCATATACACTGGATATGTTATGGGCCCATGGTATGTCCTGCATGAAGTACAGAGATACAGCACATATGGATTTGTTTCTTCATGAGCACGGAAGACACTTCTTTCAGGTGCTGGTAGCACAGAAAGTTTAATTGGATGAAGTTTGTCCCGATTTATAAATCTTTTCTATGTATTGGGAAATGCAGTTAGGGAAATTAGATTAAAATGAGATGGAGCCACCAGTACCAGGTGTGTGTGCGTGTGACTGAAGCTGTCTAGTACTGTATATTTTATATTGTCTCTTCTAAAGAGAGGCAGATCAAGGCTGCTAATGTTCTTCTAACTATAGAAACCAAAGACACTCTGCACATTTTTCCCCTTTCCCTTCGATGTTTAGTGTATATGAGCCCTTAAACCACTTAACTGCCACATAGGGCACCTTAATTTTTGCAAGCTGGTCAGCACCCCTTGCTGAGGGTTTTTACCATGCTGATGGGGATGTCCTTAAAGCCCTGGCAGAACACCCGGCTGACAAGTCACTTCATTTGGGGCAGGGCTGAGCCACTGGTTTGCCATACATAAAGAACACAATTTGTAATTAGGAATTCTTCCCCCGGTTAACCTGTCAAAATACCTTTGAGGTGGACTGCTCAAGAAATGTTTGGAACAATCAAGTCTAAAGAGTTTAAAGCCTCAAACTGCATCATGTCCTCCATACAGCAGCAACACAAAGCAGCAGTAAAACATTTTCTGAAAGAGGACGTGTGGTGCTCTCAAGAGATGTTAGCATTACATTAAGTCTTTACATAAGAAAACGCGTTCCAGCACAACGTTCTCTGGCAGCACAGAGTGATGAATCCCAGCGGCATACTAGCGCAAAGTCAAGATTTTTAGTGATGGAATTATTAATGCAAAGTGAAGCACTTGCAATCCTGCTTCCACATGTTGACCTTGTGCTGCACGGCAGACCTTCTGCCTGGAAGTGGGCAGGCAAAAACCTATTTTCTGATGTGACACACACAACTTCTGACCTCAAGTTTCCCATAGCCTTGGATTCAGATTATGTGACTACAGAAATCCAAAACACATGGCAATCCTTGGGTATGTAAAACCTGCCCCTCTCGGTCACCAACGTGCCAGACTCTGGAACCTTTCAATTACGTGTCTCTGTCACAGTCCACAAAGTATTTTTTATATTCAAGGTAGTAAAAGCTAAAGTGTTTTTTTAATCATTACAAAACCAATCACTAAATCTGCTGCTCTGCATGTCTACTACGGACTTGCAGTAGAAGACACGCTCTGAAAACACCATAAAGAAGTTCCACAGTTAACAGCAGGTGCATGACTTGGATGACTTTGAACCACATCTCTGGAGTATCTGAATATAAAATAGCACAGTATTGATCTTCCAGCGCACTTCTACCAAGTGCTGAGCATCCTGAGTCCACTCCAGAAAAGCACTTAAATACATTTTACTATTACTAGTGTTCAAAAGTGTTCAATCTCTAGGTCAAATCTGAGTAACATTATTTTTGCTTATTAAAAAGACAAGTTTTCCCCTTTTTTCTTTTTTTTTTTTTTTAATTAAATCATCACATTAGTTCAGAGCAGACAGCTCTTTGGACCTCTGTCCCTGGAACCCGCAGAAAAGAATTCCACCAAAAAGGAAGAAAATATTTCAAATCTCTACTATGATTTAAAAGTTTTAAAAATCATCAGCCAAGCATGACTGTGACAGGAAAAAAAAAAAAAGTTATCTATGAGAGGGGGAAATCCCACATTAAAATCAACTCTGAAAGTCTCATACTTAAAGTAACCCTACTCTACACAGGCCACAGACTTGACTGTTCCGGTTTGAGGTAAAATAGAACCAATTCTCTGTTCAGTAATTTTACTTTTCAGTTAAGCCTCTTCTAACAGAACTCTCTGAAATTAACAGACACTGTCCGCTCCCAGAGTGATATGACTTGATTGTTTCTAATTTATGCCAAGGAATGGGATGCGGAGAGGCTCTTGCTTATACTTATTGCTATAACATGCAAGGCCAGCCAACTTTGCTAGGTGCCCCACTGGAGGGTGGGAAGCGGAAAAGCGTAGAGGGGTCACACCTGCGGGGAGGAGTGGACAGAACAGGCGACCCAAAACTGACCAACAGGGTATTCCATCCCATCTGCCTCATGCTCAGTATAAAAGCTGAGGGACAAAAGGATCAGCCCTCTTTCTTCAATGGCTGGCGTCCGAGGAGGACTCTTGTCTGTTCATCTGCCTTTGATCCTGATCCACGCATTCCTGAATCCAGATCCCAAATCCAGTTCCCATGCATCACTGAGTCCAGTCTGGAACTTTCCCAGTGTCTGCTGGTGATGTGATTGTCATCCTGGGAGCTCAAAATGGCTTTGTATATATTTCATTATTTTCTTTTTTGATATTATTATGTTTTCTTTTTATTATCAATATTTCATTAAAGTAGGTTAGTTTCTTTTAAACTGGTAAGTCTCTTTCTCTCTCTTCCTCCCCTTCCTGAAGGGAGATAGGTCAGAGAGCATCTGTTGTTCGTTTCAGTGGCCGGTCCAGCCCCAACCGTTACAGCAGAAATGGCTGGAGGGCCAGCTGCAGTAGGAATACCACCTGAGTACCACCCCAGCCTTAGCCTTCTTTAACCACTGATCTTGCGCCTTCTGGAGGCGAGTGACATGGGCAGTGCAGGTGCGGGTGAACTGGCACTGCTGCTGGAGGGTGCTGGCCAGGTGGTGGGCAAGAGCGCACAAGCCACCAGACAAGCTCAGATTTGGTTCTTCTTGAAGTGGCTGCTCAGAGCGTGCTGGCAGGCAAGGAGACAGAAATTTATCCGAAAGTTTCAAAGAACTTGAAAGACTCCAGCTTTCCAGCCAAGCTAAAGGCCAGTGTAGCTAAGACACAAAACTGGAACAAAATAGTTTGAGACAAATGAAAGATGATGCCAGGACAGCAGGGCTACTTGTATCATATCACTTGAAACAGGCACCTGAGGTAGCTGCCCCATCCTAAACTTCCTGGCAAAACTCAGCTGGGCCAAGACTGCAGCCTTTGTTTCACTGAATTTATAGGTTTCCCCCCCAACACACACACTCAGAAAAGTAAATACTGATGGATTACATTCTTCTGTAAGTCAGAAGCGTCTAGACTCTGTTGGTGGTTATGAAAAGGACACTGTCTAACACTGCATTAGTCTAAAGCAGTTGAGTCTTTGAGGAGAACACATGGATCTCCCAAACTCTCAACCAAATGTCTGGAGAAAACCACCTTGAAAAGTCCATGCAGGATTTGACTGACAGAAAATACAAGTATTGAGACATGTTTTATGCATACCACAAAAAATCTAAACATGTGGAAAGCCAGGTAGCAGTCATGTGGAATTTTATAGTAGTCTGTGTTTTCTATTCATAATCTTACTGCATTCATACAGTATGGAAGCATAACTGGCCACCCTAAGTATGGCTGTCTCTCTCCCCCCCNGCCCACCCTAGTTTTGCCTTCCCCCCCCCCCCCCCCCCCTTTTTTTTTTTTCTTTTTCTGAGATTGGACAAAGGGAAGCTTTAAGGAAAAGGTTATGGCTGCAAAAATAGTTTTGCCAATTACATTTTGCTGTTGGGATACTTCAAGCTTAGTCAGGAAGATACTACCTTGCCAGTCATCATAGCTTGCCCTTCCGTTTAGAATAGGCAAGACAAGGAACTAAAAGATGAACCAAAAATGAAGAAAACAAGAGTTCCAGCATATCCAGAGATGTGATGGGATCTGATCCCTAAAATACCTCTGATCCCAAGACATGGATTATTATGGATTCATGGAGTACCACCTATTTCAAGCAGCCCTTCTTTTCTCAGGCAAGCACAAAGCAATAGCAGTTGACATTGGTACAACCACATCTGGGAGCCTTTCAGGAGTTTGTGCGTGCAGATCAAATGGAGAAGGAAAAAAAGAAAAAAAAAAAAGAGGTGAGGGTGCTCAGAGGAAGGGAGAGTGAACTAACAGCCTGAGCTCCTCTCAGCCTTCTGTAAGGCAATTCTTTCCATTTTCAAGGTGATGAAGGAAAGTTTAAGGAAATACCTAAACACAGTATATACAAATAGGAAGTTCAACATAGCTGTTCATTAGCAAACTAACTAAAAGTGGAAAACTACTTAATTTGAGCTATAAAAAAATTTCTATCAGGATGACTTAACTCTTACAGCCAATGTAGAATCCCAGCCCGTAGCTCTTCATAAATTGCAATGACAGTTTCAGGATTGTCTCTTTCCCCTTCAGAAAGATGTTGCCTTGTTTTTAGTAACCAGGGATTATAAACCAGAAGGGGCCATCAAATTGATTTCACATACAATTGCACTCTGCTTATGCAAGGACTGGACTTGGGTCAGATCTGAACTGCCAATGATGGCAACTTCCTGAGAAAACTCATTCTGTAGTAATTTCAGACATGGCTGCGGATACTTTCCACATACAATAGCTGCCTATGGGTATAGGTGAAAATGCAACGTTACCCGTCTTTCATAATGCCTTCGGAGACTTCTGAGAGCAGAAGCAAAGCTTGTACATCTCCTTGGATATACACCCAGCCACTCAGCCCCTCAACAGCAGAGGGACCCTAAGTTGACACAGCTCCTATTCTTTTAGCTAACTGCTTAAGGCTCAGAAAGACACTCATCTCCAGTCCAGCACGCCTCTTCCAAAGACACATTACAGCCTGGCTGTCCAAGAGTGAGCGAGTCCAACTTGCAGTATCACACCAGAGTTGTCATCTCCCATCCAGAGCTTCACTAGCAGATGCAGCTCAAGGCACAACTTTCCTTCATCAGCTACATCGATAAGGACGGTTAAGGACAACCTCTGACACCCTTACTCAGAACAGCCCCTGAAAACAAAGCTCTCAGTAACAAAGTATTTGGTTTATATTTCGTCAGATATTTGAAGTACGGAATCACCTATGTCCCAGTCAGAGCCCATTGAACAGCTAAGTGGAAACATTGTGTAAGACCTGCTATCCCTGAGAAAACAGGGAACCGTCTTGAACTAGTCAGTTTTGTGTGTTCATTGCAGTGATCTGGTTCTGAGTGGTCCCTGACTTACCCACTGCCACGGACTGAATTAAAAATACCGAGCCAAGTTAAGAGGTCACTTGATGCTGCAATTAGGATAGAAAGTGTACTTGCTTTGGGCTGCAGATGTTCCTAAGCGTACTTTATTAAGAGCATTGTACAAAACCCTGAAACCAGGAGTTTCATGTTAAGAGTTTAAAATGCGTTTTTCCTTTCTAGAATATACCAAAATTAAAGACATCACAGTTTCAGTAAAGAAACTGATTTTTGGTGAACCAGAAACTTTCAGCTTGGTACAACTAACCAAATATTTAAAAGAACAGAAGTTCAATAGTTTCATAAACTGAAGGGACCCAATATGGAGACTAGACAATTTTAGCAATTCAACCAAGTTTCAATAGGACCAGCCTCTGAAGTATGAACAGCAACACGCTATTGAGTGCACGAAACAATGATTTTACCCCCTTGTCCATCTGACAAAATTCGTGTTCTCCCACTTCATTCCCAACATCCGTCCCAACTAAGAGCAGTTCTGTTATTCCCGTAGGGAATAAAACCTATGGTGATACCGCACTACTTTCAGGTTAAGAACTATTGGCCACACAGCCCTTCCTGGTCCTTCGCCCCACCCAAACTGACTCAACTGATGCTCTTAGTTCTTAAACAAAGCAATTCACTTGAAATTTTAACAGTAAAATAATTTTAGAAGTATCTTTTACGAATTAACTCAATTTTTTTTAGATTTTTTTCTTCCATTTACAGCAGATGAAGAAATCTTTCAGTACTGGCCTGGAAAACTGGAACTCTGTCCTTCACTGGCGCTGAGTAGTCACTAGAATGAGATGCACAGGTACAAGTAGCTGGAAGACATTTGCATTTTTTTAACAAGTGAAATCTTGACTGGTAACCAACTGGAGTCATTTAAAGGCAAAACACCTATGACTAACAATAGCTGAAAGTCTTGTTTAAACCATGTATTCTGATGTCTGCACTTTTCAAAAGCCTTATTCACAGGATCGTCCCATGGCTAGGAACTATTAATAAGGCAGTTTCCAATGAGATAACAGTTCAGTTACAACACAACAGTACTAGAAGTATTTCTATAAAGTTTGAAATGTTTTTAATATGTACATTCTTTCTTAGTAAATATTAAAGTAGTGCTTTTCTCTTGCACTTTTTTCTTTAGACTTCTAAAAGGGCATCAGAAATACAGCTTTCACCCCCCTCCAAACCAATGCACAGTTGTTACCTTCGTAACAAGCACATATGAATTCTGTACACCTTTCCCTCCCCACAAAAGAAATAAAAATATGCCATGACTATCCAATTACATATCATCACAACAAGTTTAAATTACGCATACAAATAATTCCAGAGTATTTAGAAAAACCCAACATATTTGATTTATGAAACCATTCCATGCATTCAACAAAAAAAAAAAAAAAAGAAAGAAATTATTACGTTTCTTTAAATGGTGTTTTCTCTTTCTATCCAAGTACCAAAGTCTGGACACAGTGTATCATTAAGACTAACCACTGCTTGAGTCATAGAAACATGACAGTACACAGATAACCAAGTTTCTATTTATAGACAATATACTATACAGTTACTACCTCTGTAATGAATGTCAAATAAAGCAAGTTTCGCTTTCTAAAGACATTGAAACTGCACATTAAGAAAACAGTAAGAGGTGCTGCTAAACAGGTAACAACATTTTGAAAGGAAGGCTATGTGAGCTTAGTAGTAGCTGTTAATTAGCAGAGTTCCTATGTTGTTAGCTAGTTTGTTTCTTTTTTCCAGAATGACAAGCTATTCAAGAGCTAGAGCTCACTAACCCAGAAATATCACCAATTTTATCTTCAGGAGGAAATAAAAGAATTTATGCAGTGAAAGCCTTTGGGGGCAGTCTCTCTCATTACATAAAATCTTTGTATTTTCTACAAGAGGCTCGTAGCACAACATACAGATTGGAAACAGACATTTCGGACATACATTACAAACCTGAATTCAAAGGGTATTCTTTTTACCTTTGCTATGAAGTAAAATTATAATTTTATTTACATGCAAAGGATTCTGCATGATTTTGCAATACCCTATTTTTGTGTTTGCCTTAAGATACTCCTTGAAAAGCTGTACTTCAGTTCCAAATTTATTTTACATGAATCTTGACAGGTATCGGTCTCAGGCATTACTCCCTCCCAGTAAATAAATCAATACTGTCAATATACTCAATTTATTTTAACAAACCAATTTAGAGAGTGTCACATGTTCCTGATACACAGGGGTTAATACCTGTGCAAGTTAGTATCCATTTATTAGGAAAGCTCTCCATTAGCAAGGTGCATTTTCAGTACAGTTAAAACCAGCTTCCCGCATTAACTATTCTCGCCTTGCAATACTGTTGAACTGCAGTCAAGTACAGTAAGACAGTACAAGGTCGTTGATCAGTACCACGTGTTACAGCTGTTAACGATTCTGTTTGTGCCACAAAACCAGAAGTCAATCATTTAAAAAAATCTTGGCTCTTCTTTAACTGAATTTACCAGGTGATGTTAATTACCATCCTTATCAAACAAATTTTCGTAAAGGCTATTTACAGTGTACATGGCTAAGCATGCACCTTACAGACACAAACACATCTGCCAGTTTGATACCATGTAATAACACAGTGCCTGAAAATGACAACACATCTTAAACACCATTTTAATTAACAGTTTCAAGCGGGAAATGGTCTTTATTTTACAACTGCTATACTTGCATGAGTTTTTATTTTTTTATATAAAAACACTAACTCCTGTCCAGAAGTCTAGACACATTCTACATACTACAGGTTAAGGCAGTAAAAAAATGTGTTCCTGATAACTGGTCTTGACAATGTCAATTAAAGCTGTCTGAAGATACTCCAGTTCTCCAACATATCTTTGAAATCCCAAATAATTTGTGAGCGAAAAAAAGTTTGCTTTGCTTTCTTCAGTTTCAGTAATAGAGAACAGAACAGAATTGGGTATGGCAGAACAGAATTGGGTACGGTAAGTTAAAGTGTGTTAAGGGAAGGGAACATTTCATTTCAATTCATTCCGTCAGTTTAAAAGTTGAAAGGATACAGTTTTAGATGGGAGTTTGAATCAATCTAGAACTGTAGGGAACGAAGGATAAAACCAATTTTATGCACATTACTGCAATTCTTAAAAATATACTGTTATCTTCAACAATTCAAGTAAGGTAATAGACATTATCAAAAATAACTTCATGAACCATACTCAAGTTTCAAATCACATTCTCAAACTTTTAACCCAAAGCAGTTTTATTATGTTAACTTCATATAATAAACCATGAAGGTCTGACTGTACAAACGGTTAATGATTTGCACTTGTGATTCCTGTAACAGCTAGCAGGCTTGCTAACCAACTTACTGTAAAGATATGGCAGATTACGTATTTAATCAAAGCACTTTGATTTAGGCATGAAACAAATTCAAATGGTTGACATTCTGTGCTTCTAATGCATCACTCGTAAGAGAGGCAAGAAACACCCACTATTGTACAGACAATTGTTTTTACAGAAAACCCTTCCTTGAAACCAATCCTTTATCCGCAGCTGTAGATGAGAGTATAATCTGTTGTAAACAGGGCACTGTGTTGTAAAACCAGTTTTTTTTAATTAAGATCTCTCTCCAAAAGTTGGAAAAACAGACTCTTCAGAATGTCTTTCAAATGTAGCATATTCTGTTTGCTAGATCATAGTTACTTTCCTTTGATTCCTTTGTTTGTGTTCACAGCAGTTCTGTTTTTAAAAATTGTTTGCAATTTATATAAAATTCTGTACATGTTCACAAATTATTGCATAAACAGCATAATCTTCATGACAGTATTCAGCAACACATGTCCATCTCAGGAAGTTCACGTTTCTCTTCTTGCTTTTTTCTTCTTTTTAACTTGTTTGGGGGATTCCCAGCTTTCTTCAGACTTTGCTAAAAAAAACAAACCCCGTAACTACAGTGTTAGGACTGAGAAAGTTTAAATGGAATTGACTTTTAAAATCTTGGATAGTGCACCCCATATTATTATGAAGTAATTCAGAACAATCAAGTAGCATGATTTTTGGAGGAGAGTTCTATTTACCTGCTTCTCCCAAATAGTCTAACTTGAAGTGCATCTAAACCAACATTTGCTAATTTCAACCTACTTCTTTTACACGACAAATACTAAGAGTGATACACAATGAAGGTTATTTATTGTGTAAATGAATTATTTACAGTAGGCTCATTATTATTTTTTGGTTAACGAAATAATGTACATGTACACAACTGACATTAATTGTTCGCTCTTATATTTAGTGGCTAAAAACAGTGTAATCTGGTAAGTGACATGTCAGAAGAGTATTTTTAAAAATAATGAACTACTTGAAGATGTGGTTACATGGAATCCATAATCAAATAAAGAAGCAGTATGTTATTTTATTAGAACAGACTGCCTTAAAATATGCTGGCTGCCAAAAGTGGTAAATCAGGTAAAGTATTTTATATACTGAACATGAGATGTTCTTTCAATTGCTGAGGCGTGAATCAGTCACAAAAGCCTTCATATTTTAGAACCAGAACCAAAAGTTGCAAGTTGACACCTTGACTTGAAAGATTCTGTTGTTTAATGTATTCAAAACCAAGACACCAATTAGTGCAGTCTAATACTGTGAAATCACCTAGTTTCTTCCGCAATCATTAAAAACTGGTTTAGTACTTCAACGCTTAGCCAGGAACTTCTTATGAAATGTCAGTATTTATTAATCTCATTAAAAAGTCTAATTCAAACAACTTTTTTTTTTTTTTTAAAGCAATGCCTTTCACATCCTGACTTCCCTTCTAATTTTTCTGTGTTACTGGGTGAGTGCTTCAGTATAAGCACTTCTGCTGAGTATAACAGAGCATACATTTGACATCTCTAGGCACAACATATTTTTAAAAAGCAATATACCTGCAGTAGTTCAGCCTGATGTATGTGTTGTTAGGCTACAACAAAAGTAAGCGTATCAGCCAATACCTTTCTACTCCCAGATTAGCAACTGTTTTCCTGCATGATTACTATGTTTCATGGAAGCATACGGAAAAAGATGTTAATGAGCTAAGTTGAGAAGTTAAAAAAATGCCAGTAGGTTGAAAACTGAATTGCTTATATTTTTTTCCAAATTTCTGGTAGCTAAACATCCTGTTAACTGCTTTGTTAGTACCCATCTGTTCCACTGAAGACTCCCAAGCAGACCTTTGAAATAGTATTGGCAGAACTACTTAATCACAGCATGGAGCTCCAGTCCTGATGGCGAAGAGTACGTCCAAACGTCTGTTAAGGACTGGACAAGGCCAACAGACATTTTCAGTCATTCAAGCATACAAAATCAGTATTTCCTCATAGTGAAAGCACAGTTGCCAAAGTACTTCAATGAAAGCTAAAATATGGCAAGATACATAAATGAAATACGTAAGTACCTGATACGGTGCTCTAAATCCAAACCTCAGGGCAAAGCATTCTGACTATATAGGGTCCATGGGAAAAAAGTACACCCTGAATTCAGATGAATGAATTGTACTGAGAGATACTTACTCTGTGGAGGAGGCACACTGTTTTGCTTAATATTGGGACTAGAAACATCTGTCTCTTGCAGCATCTGTGGCACTTGGGAAGCGATCTTGTCAGAATCGCTCTCTGATACAATTACAGATGGCTCAGTAGAAACAGCAAGTGAAGGAGCCTCCTCAGGCTATTTGAAAAACAGAAAAAAAATTTCGAAAAGTTTATGAAGTCAAACAATAGTAAAACATTCTTATACAATGTTGTTTTGGCAGTATACTTAGCAGCTGCTGGAAAGATGGCATTGAAAAATTAAGCCAATATTGAAATCCTTCAAAATTTTAAATCAAGGCTGCAAGACTATGACTGCCATCTAGTGCCAAAACTCTCTGTTGCAGACAAGCACAGATAAACCACACAAACGAATTCTTAGAATACATGACATGCAAAGAAAGGGAGAACAATCTAAAAATCACTAAGATCCTAAAAAGATTCTAGGATACATATTCAGAAGAGATGCAAGATGGTGACGCATACGCATTTGGTTGCAAGGCAAGCAGGCAAGCCGTATAGGAGTAAATATGCAACTCAAACCCCACAATAAATCAAAAGTTTTATAGTATTTAGGAAGCATTTGAAGTCATTCCTATCAACTGCTCAATACACTCTGTATGCTTATATTAGTATAACAGATATTTGTGAGAGCAGTCAAAAAGTATTTCAGTGGAAACTACCATAGGAAGAACTGCCAAGTAAAAGATATTCCTAGTATTTTCCAGTTACCTGGTCTATTTTGAAAGTTCCCACTACAGAGACAAGATGTAACTGTAGCTTACTGTGTAGCACTTACTGGAATTAAAGTACAGTAAAACAGAAGTCAAAATGCAAAAAACATTTTGACATTCCAATAGGAAAGTCAGAACATAAAAAACGTATGATCCCACAGCAGGTGACCTACTGACAAAAGGCTTCAAATAAAATTGAATTAGGAAACAGTCTCAGTTAGGCAATAAACGCCAAACTTTATGATGTTATTAAGAAGTCATGGCTGTAGCTGTGCCACAACAGCTAGGACCTGGAATTATCACAACACAACAGTGAAGTCTACATCCAGCCCTTGATGTGGATGTACACAGATCCTATGTTATAGTCACCAATTTGTACTCTTTCCATCACTGTAACGTAAGCACCTCAAAAATTTAGTCAAAACACACAAAAGAGCAAAAGGAGACACTTCTTTGCTTTTCTTTTTAATCATACCATACTGAGCAAGAAGTTAAACAGCTTTAATTAAAAAAAACCAACATATGAATTTAGAGGGTAGGGGGTTCTTTAACCTTTTATGAAGAGTTTGCTGTGCCCTTATACATCAACTGAAACAAATTTTTTAATAACTATAATTGCAATATTTCCTCTTAATCTACTGAAAATATGGTAATCTTGAATTTTTTTTTGATACCAACCATGCTAATAAAATGAACTCCCACCCTACAGGATTTCCAAGCTTAGCCAATTCTAATGTTGTCTAATGGTTAGCAATCATTAGCAACATAAATACGTGAACTCTAACAAAATGGATGTGGCCTCTAAAACAGAAGGAGGACTTAAAGCTCTTAGTTATACAAGGGAATTGATGCAGGTCATTGGTATCAGTTTTGTTAGAGAGAGTCACTCTCCACCTGCAGGTAAAGCAACTCAAGATTTAAATGGCATACAGCTGTCTCAGGCTGACTAACACACACATTGCAGCTTGCATATTAACACATGCAGTATTACTGCAAATGTAATGATACAGGCACATCCAATGTTATCTGGACGTTTTTCCAAATACCATACTTCTGACTGAATTTTGAATGAGGGGAAGTGGATAATGATATCAAACATTAAGAACTGGGTACTACACTTCACTAGGATATTCTGTGTTAACAAACAAGTTCAGAAAAGAAACTTGAAACAATGAATAAAGCCTATTTGGTAATATAAATATTTACATGCATAACACTACCATATATTAATGAAGCAGTGACTTGTGACACTGTTACAAATTAAGGATTTCCAAAGATACCTCTTCATTTAAAGCCTGTGCCTGCTGATAAAATGCCAAAAGTTTCCACACAGTCCAATGTATAATATGGGCAAAAAACATCATCACCAGGTAAAAACCTGAAATGTTCAACATTCAGCTGTTTCTGGTCTTTAAGAGGGTATTCTGGATAATAACTTATTTGTACTCTAATGTCAGTTTATTTTTCCTCATATTTGGTTCCCATGTTTTGGAGCATTTGCTCAAGACTACATTACCTACCTTGGAAACTTAAGTCATCCATTTCACACACCAGTCACAGACTGTTTCTAAAACTTTTTGAAACAGCCAAGTCAAACAACATCAGAAGGCATCTTTGCATGTGTGAAATTACAATAAAGCCAAATCTGATGGCAAGGAGACTTGATAAAGACTGACAGACCATCTGTGTTGTCAGATACAACAATGCACAAATTGTCCTTTATCAAGTCCTACTAACTTACAGGGAATGTTGTTAATATTAGGGGGTTTTTTTGTCCTTTGTCCCCAGAGTTTAATACAGACTATGTCTTGTTTTGCAAAATGGCCACTTACACAGCTATACAGGCACATACATGAGCAGATTGAATTTAAGATTCAAGAATAACAGGAGCACTCAAGCCCCCCAAAAATAGTGCACAGTGTAGGTCTACATCAGAGCTGATGCCATTAAATCACCTGGGAAGCTTGGTATGGTTTTAAACACTAAACAATTGATCACAATCTACTGAAACTGGGCTGATATTCTGGTCGCACCAACACCTTGTGAGAAAAAAAATAAAATATCTAACTGCAGATCAAAAGAATCATTACGTTTAGCTGAAAAGTATTTCTCAAATCAATTTAGATTTCTAAACAGCAAAAGCTAGCCTTTTGGGATGCACCAGTACACCTCTTTCTAGATGTCAAGAAAACCACCTTGATGTCACAATCCAGGTATGAGTTTTCTGTCTACACATTTTCAACTATGGCCTCCAACACAAAACTATGTATTTGCTTTTAAGTTCTTTAAAAAACACATACTGCCAGGAATAAAGCCACTTGCACACACAGGCAGATGTCTGTTTTTTCAGATACAGCTTTAAAAAAAACCCACAAAAACCAACTTTGCACTAGTCAGAACAGGTAGCTGTCGCTAGCCTTGAATAAAGGTTGAACTGAACCTAAACTAAATAATTATAGTAAAAGCTCTACTCTGATGTAGGATATTTAGAATAAGCTAAAAGTATGTCTGAATGTGCTTTTCAAGGCACATGTTCTCAATAAACCCTTTCTGTACTTTTTCTTCGGTGACCTGCAGCCTCTTATGAAAGATTCCATTCTAATATTTTCATTTGAATCTTAAGACCTTGTTATCTTGATAAAACAAATGCTTAGCAATTAAGAAGTAACACTCACTATTCTGACAGATATTCTGCAGTACCAAACGGCTGCCTCACTGGTACTGTTCGCTCTATGGAACACAAACCCAATACCACTAGAAATATTAAATACTTTATTTCTTCCTACAATATGATGCTTGTAGGATAACAGTATCTAAAAAAGCTGCTAGTTGGAGAAAGATTAAAGAGAATTTGTATTCTCTAGAATATTTGTTTCACCTGTGAGCTGAAGCAGTCAGTGAATTGTTTCAAATAAAAATTTTTCTCATTCAGTCATTAACATTAAGCTCTGCACAGCCATTAAAAAACAAATTTACACTGCATTTAAGTCAGAGTATAGTAAGTTAGTAGCACTTCATTCTGTTGCAATGAAACAGTAAAATACGCTATCACTTGTGCGCTCAGACCTATTAATTCTTAGGTTTCCAGATTTCAAAGTTTTAAACTATTGCTTTAGTATCCAAACAAGAAAATAACCTGACAATCATGAAAGTGACTACTGATTTAGAAGATACTGCTTTTCAGAGCAGACATCCTTTTTAAAACTCCTGACCCTTACCTAAAATGCAACCTCTCCATTACCTTTATATTAATAAACATATAGCCTGAAGCAGCATTCTTATTGTAACCTTACCTACACAAATTAATGTTTCAATGGACTTTGAGCACTTCCAAATCAGAAATCGTAACATAAACCAAATTTTGTATCCCTACCTTAGCTGGTTCACTAGTACTTATGGTCTTCAGAGAAAAAGCTATTTCCTGCTGTGGTTGAACTTTTGAGGTATCCTCCTGAAATTCCTCTCCAGGGTCTCTATCCAGTTCTTCAGTGTCCTACAAAAGGAGGGGTGGGAGAGGGGAAAAAAAAAAAAGCCCGTGTTTGCAGTAAAGTTCTGACTCTTCTTCCCTGCACATCATTTTTGTTGCCATAATCAGCTTCTATAACTAAGAAAATCTATCTAAAAAAAATTTGTAGCAGTGAGTTAATATCAGCCTATGCTAACACTGAAAAGGTACAGAACGCAACACAAAAATACCCAATAAAGCCTAGAAGGTAGTACTCTTCATGCAATTTACTAACAAAAATCCCAATCTCTGAATGAATTGCAACTTCACAGTCCTGTGAAATTTTAAGGATGTGAAATTAAATAGTATCACGATGAGACAATTGCTCTCAATTCTGTGCTTTGTTACAAGTAAAGTGTTTTTAAATGCAAGCTCTGCATGTTAACCTGTACAGTTTTTCTATCGTGTATTAAGCTTTGGTAATACTTTTGCAAACCAGTTTAATCTGCCATGATGCCTGTAAAACAAACCTCTTGGTACAGAAACTGAAAATATATCCAAAGTATCCAAGAGTCTCAACCTTCACTCCTTAGACACTCTAATGGTGGAAAGTTTTCATTTTACATGAGGAATTACAGTGACTACATTTGTTTACAGCACCAGAAGAATCCTGTGGTGGTGAACAGTAAATAGAACACAGGTCTCTGGTTTTAAGCTGGAAATACCTCTTGAAACATTGTTTCTTCACTTGTTTCCCCTGGAACCTTGAGAAAACAATCACGGTCTAAGTGTGTTGATTCTTGACGGGAAATAATATATATTGCCTTATGTCTAGCTCTGAAGGTAGCTTCTGCTGCCTTGACAAACACAAGTCAACAAATATGAGTGTGAACTTTCAATGAGAAAGATGACACTGTTTAAATGAACATTTTCAATTTTCAGAGGATAAATATACAAATTTTAAGTGAGTTTGAATTAGGACTGGCAAGTCAAATTACTAAACTGCTATAACAAGGATATCTCATGTGATGTATTAGCAGTTCTGCCTGCTCCTATCAAGCAACACCCCCCAGTTTTCCATAAAAGTTTAATACAGAGAAATTCTCATCTTTAAACTGTTGATCTCAGACTGACAGAGGACTGAAAGAAAAAGTAACAAAACCAGAATGGTTGGAGACCAATGGGTAGAATAAATGAATCCGATTATGTTAATATGGACTGTAGGATTCCATTCAACATATACAACGTAAAAGGCAGCTCACAGGCAACGGAAAAAAAAAAGAATATTAATTTCAGAACGCGTGCCCTGACCATAAGATCCATGCAAGACATCCACAAACACCTGTTAACCATAACCTATTAATCTTGACTTACACTTACAGTCATTGTAGATAGCAAAACATAACCTATTTCAATTACAAAAAAGCTGCAGTCCTAGTACTCTCAGTTTGAATTTGCCTCAAAAGAAACAATGAAAACTGACACAAGCATCCATCTCAATATGGACAACTCTAAGAGAATTCTATGTAATAGCAATTTAATCTTTTAAAATTGTTATAATAAAATCTGACTGAAAATATGATAATCATAAAAAGCAAATCCAAAGCAAGAATGACTGAAGTAATGCTTTCCCCTGTCTCCAATTCACCTTGTCAGATTCATCCGAGCATTTAACATTCTGTAAAGAATGTGAATTATGAATGGCTGTCACTACAAGCAGAAGCAGGACATATTCTGAGCATGAGCTATTAAAAGCTTTTTCCTCTTAGGAAAGTATTTGTTTTCAGCTACTCAAACGTGATTCAATTGCCAAGTGAAGTGCAATCTGCCTTTGCTATTTTTACAACAAATCTGGTTCAATGTAATTCTTCAAAAGCTATTTAAGTAACACAGAAAACTCCAACCATCCTCAGTTTGCAAATCTGACTCACAGAGTAGCTCCACCTACTGAGTTTGCGGCATTGATACTTATCATTTCACGTAAATCAAACTACGACAGTACTTCAGAAAACCACTATATTCTCATAGAATTGTACTTTAAGACAGCCTAAGAGAAAACTTCAAATTCTCCTGTTCTCCTAGCTCGCTACGTCCACCAAGGCAGCTGTCTTTCAAAGGACAGGAGGAGACGACTTCCCATGCTTCCTTCTGGAAGCATCCCTAGAGTACAGAAACCTGATTTGATAGAAAATAAAAAATTCAGGATAAATACTTTCCACATATTTCATGCTTTCCATAAATCCAGAAAAACTATGTTGCATTCACACATCAAACATGGAATAATTCAAATTAAAGGAAATATTAGTAAGAGAAGGATTACTTTAACTCTAGAGAAGCAATAGTGGACAATCCAATAGCATAAGGAAATGAATTTCCCCAAAATAATTTTTGCTTAAGACAGTAATATACAAAAATAAGGTGATTTTGTGAATTCTTCACAATTGCTGTTCAGACTATCCAGATTTTGTTCTATTTACCTGTGCGGGAGAGTTAGCTTCTTCACCCTGCTTCTTCTTTTTCTTCTTCTTCTTCTTGGATTTGCCACTTGTAGAACTCTGAAGAATTGGCTCTGCTTTTTCATTATCTGAAGCCTTCATACAGCAATACAAGGTATTTAGCATTTAAGATGACAATGAAACATGCCTTCTACAAACTAAACAAAAATTAACAGCTATAGGGAATTTAGTTGCATATAAAAGTATAAATGAACACAATCTTATCTGTTCAGTTCATTTTAGGAAGACTACATTCTTCACATGCTACCTGGTAATATAGGTAGAGGAGATGGGAATGAAAAAGGCAGACCGACCACCACGTACTGGTTGCACAGAAATGTTGTTTTTCATACAAAGAATTAAATATTGTTAAGAAGTATTTATGAAAACAGATCTAAATCCTCTCTTAGTCTACAATAATAAGGTAAATCTTTACATTATGGTGAGACAGTAAGATTTGACATGGCTAAGTGGCTTCTATTTTCTCAATAATAGCATTCAGCATATTCCTGCTCTGTGTACATATTAAACACAATTGTGCTACTCTTATCAGCGTAAAAGAGATAAGAGATTACCTTTATCATCACCCTTAAGTTACTTTAAGAAATGGCAGAGGTTAAGGGCAAAGTCTTGGAGCTAAGGAGAAAATATCACCTTTTACCTTCTGAACATCAGATATCTCTTCAGGTTGAGGAACAGAAGCAGCTTTTTCTTCATCTACCCAGTTTCCCCACTCTTCTGCTGGTGCATTCCAATCAGAGCTGGGATCAGCTGAAGAAAGTCCATCTACAAAGATCAGAAAGGTTTTCAGGAATGTCTCCTTCCTTTACAGATGCTTTTTGACAGTTTAAAAATGAAAAAAAAAATCTATGCATAAAACCACTTCTTGATATCAAGATATAAATATTAATTTCCGGTATTTCTGAAAAAATATGAAGATTTTAATGATAGGTGGAAGACTTTTGTAAGTAACGAGTAAGACTTGGTTATTTTACAGAGCAATTGGATTACAAACTAGTCGCAGCAGCAGCTAGCTAGATGCAATTAAACCACTTCGAGATACATCTTCTAGACTATGTGAAGAGGGACAACTTTAAGAGTTGTCCTACCTTAAACCTTCTTCCTAGTTTGTGAAAAAAACTAAGATGAAATGTAGCAATGATCAATCCTACCTTAGTAAGAATCCTTTACAAGTGATATAGCTGAAAGTGTAAATCTTACTGAGCCAAAAGTTAGCTTGTAACATTGACATTTTTAAATGATCTTATTTTTTCTAAGACTAAGTCCCTACTCCATTTTGCTATTGTTCTTTTATGATGGCATATATTTATGTTGTCACACAGGAATGACAAATTTAAAGGATCAGTTATATAAAAATCAAAAATAGCTGAAGGGAAGAACTAAGCCTTAGGCTGTTTAGGAGAAAGTTACAGCAAGCTGATTTTAAAACAGAACACCTTGTAAAAGATCATCTTTCATTTCACATTTATATTAACATCACAAATATTTCTCACCTTTAATCTATGCCAAATTGAAGAAGAGGCAAACTTGATCTGCCAACTACAGCGGGATTCAGTTTAAATATTTGAAAATTAAATCAAAGTGAAAAGCAGTAATAAACCCAATTAAATTTACTGGTAAACATTATGAAACCAAAAACACGCTAAGAAACCTTAAGATTACTTAGAATACTTTTCCACCTCTTGCTTTCATAGAAAAGTATTACCTCAATTACACTTTGGACACTAAAATTTACTGATTAGAAAAAACAACTACTGCCCAACATAACACTTTACAGTTTATATACTGCCCTCTCACTAGTTGCTTAAAGAAAAAAACCCAAATTTAGCAGTATTTGTAAATACAGTTAATTTCCTTGTCTTGAACCTGATAATGCAGGTGTATCTGTGTATCACACTGGCCTAAACTTCCATTATTTCCCCACTTCTATTAGTGTACACTTCAATTAGTTGACACCTATGACCGAACTACTGTATTAACAGAAGCTATAGCCATAAACACTTTATGGTCAGAAATGTGAATAAATTATGCTTTGGATAATGCGAAACTGATTACTTCCAAATGATTAACTGAAATGTGCTTCCCTTATTCTTAAACCAGATAAAAGACAAAAGATAAGTTTCAAAAGGATCTGGTATCAGAGCAGTCGTGCCAAAACTGGTAGAATCAAGGACTGCATCAATTCATTCCACTTTTGCACTCATTAAACAAGAAGTTGTTCTTAGAGAGAAGGTAACATGCAAGGTAGCTTTTCTGGTCAACTTCTTGACCAATTTTTCAGGTCAACGACACAATGAGAGGCACTGTTTTTCTTGAACATTTTTAGATCTGACTGAATAAAAATATCAATTACAAGGCAGTTTTAAGGCTGAAAGCTTTCATCACAGGTACAGTTTCACTAGTAAATATTTAGGAATGGCTGTAACTTTATTATACTACAGCCCTGTTTAGGGAGAGATTGTGGCAAGAACTACAAGAATATTTTAAGATTGACAGGGAAAGGAAAGGGGCGAGCAAACACCAATTTTACTACAATTCCCAAGTAATTTCAGTGATTTCTATCCTGCATGTGCTCTCCTCACGTGTAAGAACATTCCTAACATTTGCTAAATGATGAAGTAAGTTAGACTAATTAGAAGTCTTATATCACATTAAATTTTCAGTAAGGTACAAACATGTGACTCAAATACAATCTGCTAAACACATCTTTTGCAGGCTTGCAGTAGATTTTTCTCATCATTTGCAGTAAAATTATTTCAATTGATTACTAAGGTCTTCTAGCAAAAGCCAGAACTACCTTAAAATGCATGAGCTCTCTTTCACTTGAGTTTCAATATCCAAGTATTTTTCCTAAAAATTAACCATTTTCTATTATCATTTGTCAAAATACTTCTTCCTGCTTTCTTCAAACTGTCAGTTAGCTTTAGAGAAGTGAAACTTCCCAGGTTTTTCTTCAGATGCTCACAACTGGCTAATACAAGTAGCTAATATAAATACACTTGAAAATAAGGGTAATTAACAAAATCTTGTTAATGAATATTTTAGAGGAACATACTTAACCCAGACCATTCGTCATCAACAGGGGCTTGAGCATGACTTAAATCCCACTGAAAATCTGAAGTACCAGCCTGAGAAACTGACTCGCTGTTGGATCCTGAAAGGGAATAAATAAAATTGTACTTGTAAGTTAACAAGCTTCCTGAATTTTCCTGGGTAAATAAATTCCAATCAAAGTAGGAAAGACAGACAGAAGGCTAAAGAAAAAAAAGCCTGATTCTAAGGACTGTACAGAACAGGAAAACTACAAGGCTCTTGAAAATGACATATATTCAGAACATAAGGGAACTGAAGAAGGGAGACAAAATTAAGTCAGGAACAGAAAATGGAAAAAAAGAGATTAGAAGCATGAATAACAGCGGTCTATAAAGCTTATGGTAGTCTCCTCAAACTGAAAATACAATGAAATTTTATGGGTAGTAAAATTACTGTGTATCAGTAAGAATTCTTACAGGGAGAAGCTTAAAAGAAAAGGGTACTAGAAAGAAACCTCATCAATTACATTGCAGATATAGCAATTAAATTATTTGTTACTAAAAATCTAATTCTCATTTCAAGTAAAAGGTTTCAGAAACATAAAAGCAGCACAAAAAACAACAGTAAGGTCAATACCTGTCATGATAGCAGAAAGTGTTAGACATCTAACATCGTTATTTAAAGAAAAATAAGGTATCAGCAAACAGAAACCATTTTATTAAAAAAAATTAACCCCAAACCCCTTAATTATGCAACTTAAAGAAATTAACATATTGCTTTATGATGAGACTTACTTTTGAAATTACGTTTAAATTGGACCATAGCTACCTGGGCACCTCTATTTTATACGGACCTCTACAAAAGATACCTCAGATGACAGGAAACTTGACATGTTCTCATTTTTTGCTAGCCAGTAAGAAGTAAATATTTATTAATGTGGTCACTTTGCATTACAACAGTGTTGGCTAAGGTGCAAGAAGATGAATATACGTCACTGCCTTCACACTTCTCTCTCAATTAAAGTTAGAATGGTGGTATTGCAGATGAATCTCAGATCAGTCTGTCGTCCCACTTTAATAAGTAAACTTTCTTAAGTTTTAGCCTAGAAACTGAACTTGAGTTGAGGTGGCTCCTTGGGAAATGTTATTTCATTAAAATGCCCTGTATAATTAAGACTTTGTTCCTTCTTTTTCTTTAAGACAAGGTTTCTATAAGTTTTCATTAAGTGAACTGCTCTTTGGAAAGTCTGCTAAATTAGACTTTGGCATTCATAACTTTTGTTATCCTGGCTCAGATGTGCACAGAGAATGAAGCACTTGCGAACTGTAGGACACTAAGCTTGAGTTCCACAGTTAAAAGACTAAACTGCAATACAAGTAAACATAGCCTAAGTGCATAAGCACTTGGCCAACTACTTCCTAAAAGAAAATACACATGACAAGCTCATTAGATAACTGGAGTAAGCAAGCAAGAGCAGAAAATCTGTCATGTGATACCTTAATTGCATAATAAATCACTGTAGCACATATGTCAGTAGTTTAACACAAAAAATTTGTTATGAAGCCAGGTTTGCAGTCTATAGCAATTTCACCCTTCAAAACAAGAAAACCCCAGAGCTCAGCTTTCCCACCCATCGTACAGAGAAGAGACTCAAGACTTCAAATCCTGCCTATGGAACATATTTTGAAAGTACTGCTTCAGTTTCTTGAAGGGGAAAAACCCAACCATCAAATAACAAAACTCCCAGAAGATCAGGGTAAACAAGGCTTTCCTAGAAAGCAATCTTCAGATCTTCAACTTGAGACATAGCAACACTGAGCAATCTCATATGCCCCTTATTTAGACTCAACACACAAACAGGAAGGCTAAATAAGAAGTATCACCTTGTCCTTGTTCTTACTGATCTAGCTTTTGATTATCAATTTAAAACAGTTACTTTATTGCATAATTTCAGCATAACAAAAAAGCTTTCTAGGCTTTCATAAAACATGTCTTCAACCTGTTTCCAGTTACCAGTATTATTTTGAAAGAACAATGAGAACGATGCATCTTAGTAACACTTGGCAAATTCTATTTCCATCTGGTAGAGTTGAAGAGAGTGGAAAAATCTTTGGAAGGGCACACATACCAGAAACTCCAGGAGTTAATCCAAACGAAGAGAAAGAAGTAGAATTCTGTTCAGAGGTATTAATCCTTGCATCCACATTCCAAGCAGCTGTGATAAAGGGGGGAAAAGGAAGGAAAAAAAAAAAAAGAGAACTTCACACTACTGGCAATGTTGAAAAGTTGGCTATTTAATTATGAATAAAGCCAGAAAAACAGTGGACATTCCAGCCATGTTAACACTTCACATAACTTGAAGGCTTTACTTTGCTTATTACATCAGACAATCACTGCTGATAGAGATGTGGCTGTATGAACACTCATCTTGAAACAAATTTCAAGATTTCCAAGATCATCTTCCCTCTACAGCCTTTTGTACATATAAACTTCTCACAAAGGAACAGTAAATTGTGGTTTAAGCCCCATACTATTATGCTCCTTCTCATTATTGCAATCTAAGTTATTAAAAAGCATATTTATTAACTCTGTAGATGAAACCTAGCTTGGAGCAAATTGCATATATGTTAAAGAACAGAACTGAGTTTAGAACAATTTCTGACAAGTAGGAGATACTGCTTAAAAATTAAGATATACTTGACTGTTAAGTATAAGGTAGAAAATAAGCAGAAATAATCAGCGGCACCAATGTGTCAAAAGAAAAACCTGGTTAGAATGTGATTCTAAATAAAAAGTACTAGTAGCTTTTATTTAGTGTTACATTTATTTAATTGGGGGAGTGGGCACTTGAAACTGGACAGAGTATTCCAGATATGGTCCAAGAAGTAGATAATCACTATCCCCGATCTACTGACTCCTGTTAATACAGCCCAGAATACTGTTGGTGTCCTTTGCTGCTGGCTCTTGTCCAGCTTGGTATCCACCAGGACCCCTTATCCACAGAGCTGCTCTCCAGACAGTCAGTTCCCAGCCAGGGGTGCTTCCTACCCAGGTGCAGCACTTCGTATTTGTCCTCGTTGAAATTCCTCAGGTTCCTGTTGGCCCATTCCTCCAGCTGGTTTAGGTGCCTCTGAATGGCACCTCTGATCTGGACTGTATCAACTGGTTCCTCCGTCCCCTCTCAAGTTTGGTGTAGTCTGGGAATCTGATGTGAGTAACACTCTGTTGCCTCCTCCAGGTCATGTATAAAGATGATAAACAGGACAGCTCGAAGGACAGACCCCTGCGATAACCTCCTTGTTACCAGCCTCCAGGAAGAATATGACTCCCTAAGCCCTACCTTTTGAGCTGTCAATTTTTCAATCATCCTAACTCATATACAATAATACTGTGAGAGACTGTGTTGAAAGCATTAAAAAAGTCATCATAGAAGACATCCACTGCTCTCTCCTCACCCACAAAACTAGCCATTTTACCAGGAGCAAGTCAGCCTGGTCAGGCATGATGTATTCTCGGTAACAAAACCAACCACAAGCTAGTCACAGTCACTGAGACTATATAGCAGAATACAGCTAACTGAAATATGAAAAAAGCCCTTTGCCTCTACTTGGCCATAGTAAAGCTTCCCATGGTATAGCAGGTCCAGCCTCAGGAACCACATTTCAAGATATGCGAGACAAATAAAAGAGGTCTAGACTAAAGCAACGTTGCTGACTACAAAGGAACACTGCTTTCCAGAAGAAACTATGATCACAGACTGACAGTGGAAAGGACCATATTACAGCATCTACTAATAACTTGAACATTGTTGCCTGGACAGAAACGAACAATTCTCTTCTCCATTATTATTATTATGGACAGCACAAGTGATAGAGGCAAAAAATGGTAGCAGAGAAAACTAAAAAAAATTTCTAATGAGAAAAACAGTGCAATACTAAATGTCACAAGAGCTGAACAAACTTCACGCCCGAAGCTGAAACAAACNGTGCCGGGTCCTGCACTTCAGTCACAACAACCCCAGGCAAAGCTACAGGCTTGGGGAAGGAGTGGCTGGAAAGCTGCCTGGCAGAAAAGGATCTGGGGGTCCAGGTGGACAGCCAGCTGAACATGAGCCAGCAGCGTGCCCAGGTAGCCAAGGTGGCCAACAGCATCTTAGCCTGGATCAAGAATAGTGTGGCCAGCAGAAGCAGGGAGTAGGGAAGTGATGTCCCAGTACTCAGCACTGGTGAGGCTGCAGCTTGAGTCCTGTGTTCAGTTTTGGGCACCACAGTATAGGAGGGACACTGAGGTGCTGGAGCGTGTCCAGAGAAGGGCAACAAAGCTGGTGAGGGGTCTGGAGAACATGTCTGATGAGGAGTGGCTGAAGGAGTTAGGATTGTTTAGTCTGGAGAGGAGAAGGTTGAGGGGAGACCTATTGCTCTCTACAACTACCTGAAAGGAGGTTGTAGTGAGATGGGAGCTGGTCTCTTCTCCCAAGTAACTAGCGATAGGACAAGAGGAAGTGGGTTCAAGTTGCACCAGAGGAGGTTTAGGCTGGACATTAGGAAAAAATTTTTCACTGAAAGAGTTATCAATCATTGGAACAGGCTGCCCAGGGAGGTGGTTGAGTCACCATCCCTAGATGTGTTTAGAAGTCATGTAGATATGGTGCTTAGAGACATGGTTTAGTGGTAGACCTGGCAGAGTGGGGTCAATGGTTGGACTAGATGATCTTAAAGGTCTTTTCCAACCTAAATAATTCTATGATTCTATAAACATCTGCCAAAGCCAAACATAGTTGATTTCGTCGTGTTGGATCAACAGAATAAACTTATGATCTGGGTTTTAAGACACTCATTAGAAAAAGAAGTTGCGCTTCAAAATGACTTAGTAATTACTTTCAGAATTTTAGGAAAGTGATATAAAAATCCGATTCCTTCACAGAAATAATTTTTTTTCAGCTAAATTCCAAAAACCCAGTTGAACTGTAAACAGACACTTAGATGTTAAGCCATCAGGACTTAGAGTAAACATAAACTGCTTAGTTCACATTTCACTAGACCACTCCAAGATTTTTTTAATACATAAACATAAAGCTATTTAAAGGACTCACTACTAAAAAAACATACTTATGTAAAAAATACTTAAGTGAAGTAAGTTTTCTTCAGAATAGCTTACCAATAGGAGTGAACAAAGAACGCTCTTTCCAGGGCCTGCCCACCAGGGTTACACCCCAGTCCTTTCCGTTTCCATTAGCGTCTCCAGTGTCCTGGCCCCAAGCTGGTGTCTCAGTCTTCCTCTTCCCAGCTGCAGTTGAGGGAACAGATGTCCATTTCTCCTCCCCTACACCAATCTGTGAGGCGATTTTTACAGACTTCTCATTCCAGTTTCCTCCATTTACTGTATGGCTTTCACTCAATCCTGGAGAAACTTAAATACAAGCATAATGAAAGCATTATATAAAGTAAGAACTGGATGAAGAATTAAAATATTACTTACATGCACATAGGCTTAACAATAAAAAAAAAAGTACAAATGAATAGCAGCTTTGGTACGCCAGTGTGATATAGGAGAACTGCTCCTCTGTCTCAGCTCATTTTCCAGTTCAGATGATACGTACCATCTGCCTACTAACTTGAAGAGTGAGGAAAAAAACAGCACCAAACTGCACTCTCCTTCCTGCATCCCTTTCTTTATAGGGCTGATATCTTGGTGAACCAATCCCCCTAGATTACAAAAAAAAAAACAAAACCAAAACCAACATAAAAGGGGGTGTGGGTGTTTCCAACACTGCCAGATAATTTCTCTTACAGAGTTATGTTGATGATTTGTGGAAAGCCCAATGGACTAAGTGGAGAATAATTTCTGTTTCATACCTGCACACAGCAGTTCTCTAGGCAGGAAGTAGAAGTGACCAAGGATTACAAAAGGCTTCCCGAACATTACACAGAATTTGCAAAAAGTACAGCTGTCATACTGACTATAGAGTCCATCCAAGTATAGAGGAAAAAAAAAAAATCATGATAACACTCTCAAAATAATTCATAAGGAATATTTTATGCTACATTAAGGTAAAAGACCACGAGCCTATCTGCAACAGTCTGCCCTGCTGAGAAATTACTAGTCATAGCAAGTTTAAGGTATACTTTGAGAGAAGTCAGTAAAACACCAAGACAAAGATCCTTAAAAAACTTTTTTTTAAATTGTTTTTAATTTATGCCCCTATAAAACATAAAAGGCTAATGGTGACCTGGTACACCCAGCCTGACCTCCTATATATCACAAATATTTCTCAAAGAGCTCTGTATATCAAATCCTCCCTCTTTTTATATATGCTATATAAACACCAGAAAAACTTCTCATTTACATGATTAAGAAATATCTGCATATCCTGATGCACAAGTCAATATCATATGCCAACAAAAACTACAGACCAAATATTTAATTCGTTAAATGAACTCATAGCTCAGGCAGCATGAACATGCCATATTCAAGGTGGCCTCATCAGAAAGGAACTAATTAGGTGAGATATGCCTAGATTTTCTTAGACAAATAATTTCCACAGATATCTGTAAGGTCACCATTGCTGTACCTAAAAACACTGCCCTTTCTCTACACAACTCCACAGCACTAACATTGTTTATGTCAGTCAATGTCCTTTAAGGGTAATAGGACGTCATAGGGGAAAGCAACAACAACAAAGTAGCAAAGAGACATAAACCAAAGTGTATCTGATAGAAAGTCTTGTGCAACCTTGCAAAAACACAGCTGAAGTCCTGAAGCAGGAGCTTGGTTATTCTGTGTTTATCACACTACTCTCCCATCACAAATATTTACCTTCTATATGACCAGTAAGATTTCATAGAATACTTAAGATTGGAAGGGGTCTCTGAAAGTCACCTAGTTCCTCCACCTTCTGTTCAAAGCACTACTATCTCCAAAATTATACCACTTCATTCAAGTTGTGGAAGTCATAATTGGCGGGTAGTTCAAAGTATCTCTGGGCAACCTTATGAAGAGCTTTCTTCCTCATGGCCAGTCAGAATTTCCCTTACTGAAGCCTGATTATTGCCTCCTGTCCTTCCGTAATGCATCTCGGAAGAATACAGCTCCCTCCTTCTGTGCTATGGCCCAGGAAGTCCGCATGTGAAGTAAAGCTCTCAAAAAGTAGAAAGTAGTTCACTTTCTGGATGTGGGTACTTTTACTAACTCATTTGTTGACTTGCTTAATTGCACTGAATACTTTCCATTACAGCAACACTACTAATGTTGTCTATGAGTAAGAAACAACCATTTTGATTTCAATGTACCAAACTAATTCACTTCAAGTATTACTATAGCAATGTCTTCTAAGAAAACCGCTAAGATTCACTAATCACAGTCTAACAATAGCTAAATATTTTATGTGTATGACACAGATAACATCATGTATATTTATTTATAAACATACATTTATATTTACTTACTTTCAAAATTAATGTATTTGAAGTATGCCTCTCAAAGGAATATGTAAAGAACTGAGTGAGTCACGTATACAACCTGAAACAAGTGCAAACTTTACAATAATCGATTGGTATCTCAGCTCTTTGCAGTTATCTATATTAAGGTTTTCTTTGAGCAAATACTCAATTCATTAACACAAAAAAAGTGAGTAAGTTTGAAAAGCTAGCATAAAGAAATTTTAAGTGGAGCTTGAGAATAAGATTTACTGTTCTGTAAGCAACAATTTGTGTAACGGGTAACCTGGCTGAAAATTCTAGATACTGAATCCTTTTTCTACCTATAACAGAGACTGTTTTCAACCTATTAAGAAGTAACTGCAACTTAGAAGTGTAACATTTGCATATCCATTAAAGCCACCTGCTTAATAAAGTTCCAGATCAGTAACTGCATAAAACCCTGCACTGACAATTTGTGTTTTCGCTTCTGCAAAATACTTTTCTAGTTAATTAGGATGCCTAATAATGAAAGCCTTTTACCTTGTGGAATTGATGTCTCCCCCTTTGCAGGCTTAGAGCTGCTAACTTGCGCGTTCAGAAGTGCATCACCTGATTAAGAAGTAAGAGGAAAAAGAGCTACAGTAAGTTTTTTCAAATAGCGGCACCTGTAAAAATCTTCTAAAAGAGTACCCATTACTGATATTTTGAGAAAAAAAGCTATCAATACCTCAAAGTAAATTAAGACATTTTCAGAAGACTTAAGAATAAAATGAAAATGCTCTGGTTTTTATTATTTGTGTTTATTTTGTGGACAGAATGAACTCAAAACTGATTTGGGGCCTATAAACCAAGTAACTACAGATTTCAGAGAACTCTAGCAGTATCCCCAAGAATGCCAAGCAGAAGTCTAAAACAGAGGCTGTAATCTTCAAGCAAAGGGCAGCTCTAAGTATTTCAGAAATATATAGCTATGTCTAACTTCTACCTTAATATGAAAACACTAGATACTGCTGAATTCTTTTTAGATTAGTCTGATACAAGGTGATACATAAGAACATATGTGGCATAAAGGACTCTGGCTAGAGAGGTTACAGTAGTTATGGCTAGCCACAGAGTATGTAGACCATTGGAACTACCATTTCGTGAAGCTGTTTGTGTGTAAACAGACAGAAAAAAAGATGACAGGAAACAATGGATCTAGTCCTTAAGGAAAAGAACCATGCAGTCAATCAAGATGCAAAAAAGTGTCAATAAAAACCCTAGGTAAGGCATGCAAATTTCAATATATTGTTACAGGGTACCAGACAGCTGCTAGGCCCAGCCTTTTTGCCACTTTGCTAGAATATCAATTCTCATCAAATTAAAGCACCGAGTGTATCAGTAGGTTAAAAGCATGTCAGAATGCTAAACTGTTTGTGTCTTCAGATTCTTTTAGCTTCTTAAACCATTTCACAGTTGCGGCCAAAATATGAATTCCTGTGCCTACACACAATTTAAACCAGCCCATGCAACCTTTCCCTTGAACAGTAGCAGCCATAGAAGCTAAAGCCTACATTTCCTTATTGAAACCTTAGCTATAATAATTGATCACCACATCTCAGCCAGATGTGCCCCACCATTATAAACAGCTTTAGCACATACTACTAAATCAATGTTGGAAAAAATGTCTGCGTGTTAAGCAGCGAATTATGCGTAAAGAGAACTCATGGGCATAACCTTCCCACAGTGACGCGTTCAAAAAGGTAAGGAGTTAGTGCTGCCTGCAGCAGTGCTGAGGGCGCCTTTGAAGTTACCAGAAACATAAAGGGCAGAGTCAGCAGAGCACAAGTGAAGGAATGTGGACATATGCCTATGCAGCTGTGAAGCTACTGACAGAGCACTGTCTCAGTCACTTACTCCAGAATGTTCTCTGCTGAGCTTCCCCAAAAGTGTGGCTCAGAAAAGGGGGAGTTTTGCACCATAAGAAGTACCTTTACATGGCTTGAAATAATTTCCTCAAGAGTTACACCTACCATACATCCAAAACAGAGTCATCATTTAAGCATTCAAGTAAAGTTATCTTTCTAGATCACGTTCACAGACCTATTGACCATCATACCTTTATTTTTTCTGAGACCTCCTGGAAGCGATGGTGTAGGCATCAGCTGCTCAACGGATACGGTAACTGTATTTTCCACCCCTTGGAGATTTGATTCTCCTGAGCCACCATCAGTCAGCACCTTGTCTCGCTTACGTTGCTGTCGCTTCTCTCTGTTACTGATTTTAGTTTCCCAGGTTCCTAAAACAACCCCCAAATGAAAACATCACTAAATAAGTCAGAGAGCAAAAAGAAAAGAGTTTTAGCTTGTTTCATATCAAGGTGAGTTTGAGTACAGGTTTAGTTTAGAAATCATAGACATGGCAGTCAACTTCAGCATTAGTTTGAAAACACGAACAACTGGCCAAAGGTAAGTTTTTCTGGATGCAATGTGATAATACTTTGCTTCACAGAACAAAACATGAACTTGAGGGCCCTACTATACACAACTTTTCTCAGTTTTTCTAAGTTTAACTTAGCATCAGTTGAAGTTACTAAATACTGTTGTTTCAACCATCAGATTTCCAGATGTAATATGAGACTGTGGAGATAAGACAAAATGAGTTTGTGTTTCTTTATGAAGCATAAACAAGTAAATCAAACAGCATTTAAGCCAAAAATAGGTCTAACAGCATTTTTTTGTGTGTTTGTGTTCAGTACCTTCATCAACTTCCTTTCCATCTAGACGTGATGTATCCTGAACCGTTTTAGCATCTCCCTTTGATTTCTTTTTTTTCTTTGACTAGAATAAAAATAAAACATTACTTTAATAATTACTTAGTGAACACTTGTCACAGTGATTTAAAATTCCTCCCCACCAAAATACAGGAGTACATTTAAAACAGATTTTCCTGAACAACCTTTTGTACGGACAGTCCCTTGAAAGGAATATTAAGCAATACTAATTCCTAAACATAAGTTAAGGCTATTGAAGTAACATGAAAGACTTATGCCATACATAAATGGCAGGTGGGGGGAACTATTACTTATGCTACAGAGCACAAAGCCTGGTGGAAGAAGCTATGCTGATGGCATCACAGTCACAGAGGAGTATGAACTGTCTGGCAGGCAGATCCCACTCTGCCAAAATATGTTTTGTGCAGAAGCAAGTATAAAGTTATACATGGAGAAATAAAGAATGCTAGTGATGCCTTTAAAAAAAAGTCAGTAAGAGAACTCCAGCTTGGAAAATGACTCCAGAACAGGAACTGCAATTAGAGTCCATACTACAGATACACAGGGTTTTTTTCCAAGGTTTCACTAGTTATGGCTTCTTGGCTATACAAGCAGAGAGAAATGAAGAGAAACAGAGATGACTACTGCAAGCAGTTTTGGTGCAACAGGTAACAATATAAAGTGTTAAAAAGATAATGTTGACAAAAAAAAAGATTTAAAATGACCAAAGACATTGGGAGAGAGTATACTGCAGAAAGCCTTGGTGTTTAATCTTTTGATAAGCTGAAGTGATGGCAAATTGACTTGACTACCTTCTTAGAAAGAAAATATAGTATTGAAAAGCTGTGCAATCCAGTGAAGAAAGGTGTAAGGACTACCAAATAAACCTGAACGAAAAAAGAAGAGGCTTTTTAAAGAAAGATGGTTATCCACTCAAATGTTATAAGGGGAACTATTCACTGATTCACTGTCTCTGTAATATTCGAATAAGGATATTCTAAGAATGCTGGATGTCTTTCTGGAATACATGCTTCTGCCAGAGTAAGACTAGTAATTGCCAGCTTTATACCAGAGTTCAAACTATGTGATTTTCTAGTCTTAGATGTGCAAGAAGAGTACAGCAATCCCTCTAGAACTCAGAATTGGTAACAGCTAAATTATCACCACAGCTGAAGTAGACATCCTATGGGCCCGCAATGATATGCAGCTCATATGCCTTTGAGGTAGCACGCCCAAAAAATATCATGTAGCTTCAATACAGGTACTGAAAGCAGTATAGCTTGTTAGTACAGCACCAGAGATTATAAAAATTGCACTGCATATATGCAATACTCTGCCAACACACCTAAAACACTTTGGGAGCTTACTTGAACAGTTGACTCATGGTTTATTGCACTAGAGGAACCACAATACAGATGCACCCAAACTGAATTATCTCACTTATTTGCTCAGTAATCTACCTTTACCCACACATCAGCTATGTAACTTCTGAAAAGCCTCCAAAAGAGAAGAGCCAATTTCAAATGCAACACAAGAAGAATTGGTTCTAAGAATATGAACAAGCCAGAGCACCTTCTAAGGAAAGATTTAAAAGGGAAAGTGAAAAACAGCATGAAAACCAGTTCCAAATTGCTTCTTGGAGCTCAAGCAGAGGAAAGATTAATAAGGTTGTACCTATGTCTCCCATTTTCAGCTACATTTAGAATGGAAGTTGAGGTCTTAGAATCTCCCACCCACAAAGCCGTAACTACCCAACTGTCCTCTGGCACTAACAGAACTCCTGAAATAACTTCAGAAGTCTCCCAGACAGCAGCTTAAGATGACTGCTCCTCCAAGTTATAACTCCAGTTTCTTAAATAACTAGCTCCTAGAGATAGCAACATGAAAACATCACTGTTTAACAGTTTTAAAAATAAGTTACTAACACATGCTGTTTTTAAAAAGAATTCAAATCTTGAAAATATATTTACTTTCCTAACCTGAGTTACTAGAACCTGATCTGAGAAACAAGAACCATAATTAGTTATCAGATTTACTCATCTCCTGCCAAACTTAGCACTGTAACCATCGCTATCTCAGTAACAAACTGACTGAGACAGCAACAGATGTTAAAGGTTATTGATCAAGCTAGCCGATCATTTTGCAGAAGCCTATTCATTCAAAGTGTCACCTTCTGCAATACAGAAAGCTGCCAGTGTTGGCTCTGCCACCAGCCAAAGAGCACATAAGGAACTCAGAAAGCTTGCCAAAATTTTTTAAGTCTTTAAGATGCACTATCCCCCATGCAAGAACAATAGAAAACGAAACCTTTCTTCCTCATCCCTAATGGTCTGTTTATTTCTAGTATTCAAGACAAGGCAGTCATGTCTTCACAAACAGAACGGGCAATGAAGTTTTAACATCCTGCTATCTCATCCACAGAGTCACTTCTTAGGTACAGTCCTTTACACTAAAACCAAAAGAAACTCTGTACTGTGCAAGTGACTAAAATGGAAAAAAAGGGAAGAAACTATTCAAAGCATCAAGATAATCATAAACCTATGAACAGCCACAATCCAGGTATTACCCAAAGCTTCCCCTCCCCCGAAGCAGAACACCACAATACAACATAAATCACTATCCTGAAAAAACAAGCATGAAATTCACAACCCTGAAGCAGCTAAGAAATACAGAAACACAAAGGGAGTGCAATTTTCATTGAAAGCATATATTCAAGCACAAAAAAAAATACCCTTCAGATCATAAATTATATATATATTCATGTATCTACACACATGCACATAGTACTTAAAACCCATCCATTGACTTATACCACTCATCCCAAGCTGTACAAAGACACAAACACAGACCCATTACAATCTTCTTAGCAGGTTTATAATGTTACAAATGTAACAGATGCCCTGAGAGGCTTAATCAAATAATTAGATACCTGTAAAATTACCTGTAGTTTAAAGAAAGTTCTTGGGGATGCTTTTAACTGAAGGGTAACAATCAACTCCTGAGGCAATCGTGCTTTGCCCAGGGTTCTCCAAAGTGATACAAAAACATAATTAGTTGAACAAGCATCCACATCCATACAGTGGTACCGACTTCCTGTAGCTGCAATTTCAACTTAATGTTTTTAAAATTCACATCACTACGTCTGCAATTTTAAGGTAAAGCTTGACTTTAGCATTTAAACCCCTTACCTACTTGGAAACCTGCTTGAAATAAAGTGGAAGTTGGGAAGAAAAAAATATGGTTATTCCTTCAGGATCAAGTTTTATTATGTTATTTAAAAAAACCCACAAAGCCAATCTGATATGCAACACACAGAGAAGAGAAAGAAGTGTGTGGCATGAAATTTTAAGGCAAACCCATTTCACAGAAAAGTCTTTGTATTTGCCAATGCCCTATATAACCAACTATAATGGGCTATATTGCCCTATAGTCAACTAAGAGGATACAGTCTTTTAGCCAACATACTAACTGCAAAATAAGTTACTATAGAATAGTCAAGTAAGTTAATTAAAGCTTGAATGAGCTAAACAAATTACAATAATCAACTACTGTTTTCTGGCTGTTTATGCATAGTCATTCATTTTTCCAATATTCCTTAGTATAGTTAGAACAAATGCATTTTGAAGAAAATAAATCAGAAACCCATGACAGTAGGAAAATTTCACGCACAATGTTATCAAAAGAACCAAGCCAAAAATTGTCAAATGCCTGTCATAACTATATCCACACTGCCTACAAATGATATTATTTATGATAAAGCTAGAAGATATTAGCCCTCCCAGTGCAAAAAATAACACTGGCGTTAGTATGGGTAGCTTTTAGATAAAGCTACGGACCAAGCTTTAAAAAGATGTTTTTATTGTAGCTGTTCAATTTGCATAAGAAAAAGCTCACACCAGACTTCAAAGCCCATATTTGCCATCAGAAATTAAGAACTCTAATCACTAATGGATACATCTGACAAAAGAAATAAACAGGCATATGGCCTTAATCCTTTGAATAGTAGTCCCCCAATTGTTAGATCATTTACAAGCCACTTAACAATACTATCATATTGCACCTCCATAGAAGACAGCAAAGATGAAACACAAACTTAATTTTTGTAGGCTTAACATTTTCACATGGCAAACAAAAATATCAGTGTTTAACAGGGGGTGGGGAGGGGGGGGTTTGCTTGATGCAAACATTCAATGATAAGGCACGATCTCAGAAGTTAAGAAAATACTACTTTTGCTCTTTCCAACACCAAATTAGATTAGTACTCTTCGTAGTAAGAAATATGCCTCTTCACTCATGTAAATAACAGGATTTCAAACCACAACTGGAGTTATTAGATATTGAAATAACATGCAATAAACTTTGACATTGTCATTTCATATCCATAACTGACCTTTTCATTCTTCTTTTCTGTGTCCACAGGCTGCTTTATATTTTCTTTACGGACAGTTTGTATTACTTCATCCTCCGATACGTCAAGGAAAGACCGTCCATTAGGCTGTGTAAACAATAAGTGTGAATAATAAAAAATTTGGAGAAAGCAGATGAAGCAAAGCTCAAATTACACTGTTACTGAAAACTGATTCAGAACAGCTACAGTTCTACGTTCCATAAATTACCTAATTAAATTAATGCATATACCACTTTGTAGTAGTTCAGCAAGGGGTTGAATTTTTAAAATAATTTCTACCTCGGCATATCCCTCACAGCTCACTTCCTTCAGAAGTGACACTTCATAGTAGAACAGAAATTAGAAGTCAAACACGAAGCATGACTAAGCATGACATCCCATTGTTCTTTTCAGACAGATTTGATTATAGGTGTTACATTAGTTTACCATTTTCCCCTCACATAATAAAGGAAAGAAAATTAGCATGCGTTATTTAACATATAAAGTTAAAACTCTGGACAGTCATTAAATTGGTCTTTATCATCACCTTTGACAGCAAAGGCATACACCTTAACCTATATATTCACTATGCAAAAATGTAATAATTTTTAAGTCATGTTTATTGTTAACAAAAAGCTATGACTTAAGTTACTGTGCTTAATTGCGGAAAATATGAAAATAAGCAAAGCATTATATGACTGTTAGGCATTAACTTCACTGCGCGAAAAACCATTGTCAAGAGTAGTAATTGATACTGAGTCCACACAACTTTCATACCAATTCATATTCATAATGATTCAGACAAATTAAAGACTGAAAAGTAAATAAGACAATAAGCATAAATAACTACTTCATAGTTGCTTTAATTTCTGCAATCTCTTTTCAAATAAAGTTCAAACTATATTATCTTTAGTTATTTCTGTTATTAAAAAAATCAAAAGCTACTTTAACTCTGCATCACACAAACCTGATTGCTTTAAAGTAAAACAAAGGCCATATTACAACTCAGTGTGACCTATCCCTTCAAATATCAGATCTGATCCCCAGTTCAACTGGTACAGGTATTGAAGTCTCACATGCTATAGTATGCTTATGAATCACCCTTAGCATGATTTCACCAGTGCGCAAGATAGTATTGCTTACTGTAGTTAGCGAGCATGCCAACTTCTTATTTTGTAACTATTAATAGAAATTGAAAGATCAGGTCACCTAACCCCTCCCCTCCTGCAACAACCAGCTTTAAACTAGATTTTTTGTATCTAAGATGCAGTACGTTTCCCTCAGCATTCTCAAAATGAAGTATATTTTACAGATCTGTGTCTCAAAACTCTCTCTAAAAGCTCCTCTCAACAAAGCTCACAGTACTCTATTCCACAGGGATACCAAAGACCTGATATTCAATCTTTGAAAAGAACATGTTGCCAAAAATCAGTTCTTGAACGCCTCTATTTTCTCCAGATCCTGCAGAGCCATGTTATTAGTGGTGTGACATCTTTCAATCCATGTTAGCACCTGTGACGTTTAAGATCTTAGGCTAGAGAAAGAATCACTGTTTCTAAGTTATTTAGCATAGAGTTAGATAACAGATTTGCTGCATGTAGTATTGGACTTGTGTAAAAAATGTTTACAGCCAGCTTTTTTAATTCTGTACCTTGCTTTTCTTCTTTGCTGTTATAGATATACACCTTAAATTGAAAACCACTTTCTTAATCCCTCTCAAAAATTCAACAGACGAAAGTTTTAATCTTTAATTTCAAGCAAATTGAGCTGTTTCTCTGAAGTAATAAACTAATTCATATCCATTAAGAACCCTCTGGAAAAATTCATCCTCATGACTGTTTAAAATGCTGTCTGATCATCTGATTATGTAAACAACAACCATAATAAATATGTTTAAAAACTTGTACTTTGACACATTTCTCCCTGAATGTATCCCTGAATTGTAGTTGTCTCCTTTTCAGTGGAAGCTTTCCACATTTATTTTCTGCCCACAGATGAATCACAGAATTTTAACCAAAATTCATGTGACCATTTTTGGATATACCAAAGATAGTAACAGAAGCGGGGGGGGAAAAAGCTTTTCTATAGTATTTAGAAATGTTTCTTTTAAAAGACAACTATAGCCAAAAAGACTTAGTTTAAAATTTTATGGTAATATATTAAACATGCACTGACAACATTAATTCATTCAAATTGTGCAATTTATTTATTTGCCATCTTTTTTTTCCTCATCCTAAAAGCTACAGGGAAGATGCAACAAGGCAGAAACAGTGGTGTCAATAACACTACTGATTTCTGAATGCATTTCTTGCCTACTGACCTTAAAATCCCAATATTTAAATAAACCTTTTCCACACATGTTCATTTGAAGGCATTAAGGTAACCCAAAAGTAGAATAAAGGTTTTGCTGAGATTGTTAAAATGAAAAATATTGTTCTTTAAACATGGTACAGCACAGATAACTCAGTTTCACACTTCAAATGGCAGTAACGAAATTGCTATCATTTGAGTCTTACAAAGGCTGTATTAGCCAAAGTCCTTAGTTACACGTTATAAAGATATGCCTACTTAGAATACCTTCGGCCAGTGAAAGACTCTGTCTACCAATATTATTTTCTGTGAGCTTCTCTTAAGAAAGAAACTAAGCAATTTTCTCTTTGAGCACTCCTACAGCCCTACTTCTCCTGCAATCTGACTAATATATACACAAAACCAGCATGTGAGTATCAGGTGAAAGTATGAAAAAGTCTTTATGCAGTCTATTTCTAAGTGCAATAAGCATACAATAAGTGCAAACAGTCATAGCCTGAAAAGTTCTTTCAAGCAGACCAAGAAGGAAACTTTCTCAAATGAATGCAAATATTTTTACTAAAATGTGTAGCATTTACTGTCCAGGTGTACTTCAAACAATAGGAACTACATAGTCAATTTGGTATTTTCTGCATCTACAAATAGATGGTATGAATTGCTTTCTAAAGCTGCAGCAGAGTACAGAAGATGGTTACTCTCAAGTTTCTATGGTGTTTTGCACATTGTACAGAAACCATGTAAGAACAGTTTCACCTTTTTCTGCTGAAGTTTTAAAAAGTAGGAAAGGGAGGCACAACAATTCAAAAGGAAAAGGAATTAAAGTTACAGATCCAGAGATTTTTGCAAAGAAAAAAAATTCTCAACAGGGGCCAAAGAAATCCAACAGGAGACAAAGAGCTCTGCCCTTGCCAGGAGCTAAAAAAAAGATTTTTTTAAAAAAAAAAAGAAAGAAAAAAGAGAGAAAGGGGCTTCAGGTTTACTGCACAGAATCTAAAGTAAGCATACCATGATATTACCTTGCTGCAACCAGCTGGAGAAAGCCAAAACTGGCTCTGTAAACTACAGTGTTAATGAACACTATACTGTTTCAGCTTCATTTTTTTCCCCTCAGCCTGCCCATAGCAAGTAAATAAACAGAATCTCATAGTTGCTACTGTATCCAGTCAACACACTGCTATTTAACTAAACTTATTTTACTAAAAATATCAGGTAAGCTGTACCCTACCTACAGGAACTGAATAAAGCCATGTGCAAGCAACAAAGCAGTAATACTCTTCCTCAGAAAGGAAGAACATTTCTAATCCTGAACGATGAGAGTTACACATCACCTGCCATACAATGATCTCAGTGATTCTGTATTAAAGTAACCCTACAGCTTTTAATTAGGCATCTGTAGTGTGCTCTTTAATGCTACAGACCAGTTGCTCTAAGCTTTCTGAAATGCTCGCAATGGAAATCTAGACCCAGGCATGGCAAACCCTGTCGTAAATCTACTCATAATAGGCTTACTCTTTTCCCTTCACAGACCTCAGTATTAGCATCAGAGCATATAAAAACACAAGACAAAAATTACTAGGCAGCAATCAGTAAGAATTGTTGTTGCATTTTTAAATTCCAACATTATTTTGAGAATTTTTCATGTGAAAGTTGGAAAATACTGGGACACGCTAATACAGGTCTCTATTAACTTATCTTGGAAAATGAGCATGAGGCAGGCCTATTAAACTCTGCCACTTGTATAAATTTGCACTACAGTCAACGGTTGAGTTTGTGCATTTTCTTTTTGGAAAAGGCGAGGTGTTTTTTTTTTTTCCCCCTCTCTGCTTGGAAATAGTGAATACAAAGTACTATAAAAATAACTTTAAAATTCTTAACAATACAGAATGACAGCTTAACAGCTGAAAAACTATATTACTGTTGATTATGAAAATATTTGCTCTTACATAGTCTTATTTTTCATTATTTTGTGCCTGAGTAAACCAAGCTTGAAACAGTACAAGTATTTATATCCACCAAAAATGTCAGTTAATTTTTATATAAAATTAATACAAAGTTTGCTTTTATGAAGGCCTGCAATACAGAGCACTGTCAAGTTAACTGTCTATCTCTTTATTTTCTGTTGAGGCATTTTTTAATGTCTTCAGTGATGACTTGCAAGAGTTTATGCTTTGTTTTCCTACTGGAGTCTAAAGAAAATAAATCAAGCAAAACCTAAATTATTTCTAGGATTAGTCTTTGTTTTCAAGAAGGCCTAACAGATCTACTAAATCTTGAAGGATTTGCTGTTCAAGATGGTAAAAAAAAATAAAATTGCATCTTTAATATGCCTTCTCCAAAATGGAGACCTAGCTACACTGGAAACATTCTGCACCACAATGCTTCCTCTTCTTGGTGCTCATCGTTCAGTCTTTTGCAACTTCCAGAATCAACTTCAGTAGTTCACTGCTCAAAGACAGGCTGGTGGCGTATGCAGACTTGTTTTCTTTTAAGATATTCTAGCCTTAGTTTCTCACAAAAAAAAAAAAACAACACACCCAAACTTCTCAAGTTTTAATACTGCCACAGACTCAAACGAAGGTACAAACCCATTTTCTCTCCTTTTCTGGTCATTAGGTAAACAATTCAGATTTTACAGAGCAAGATATAATTAAAAGACACAGTTGTAACAGGCAGGGGACATCTGCTCCACTTTCATTCCTATAATCCATTTGGACATAAATAGGATTACAAACATACTAACAACATAAAAGCTATAGAAGCAATCCCTTCAAGCCCCAAAACTATGATAACTGGAAGCTTTAAAAGGACAGTTGATAATTTCTGCATTCTACTAATTTCCTCATGAAGTGCACACATACTGCAAAGATGGAAGGTTCCCACACCACATACTGAGGATTTAAAAAAAAAAAAACAACAAAAAAAAGAGACATAGAAATGAGCTGTTTTTAAGGGGCTGCTAAGGCACAGACTTCCTTATTAAAGGAGATGATCCTTACTGTAACAACTAAATCAGACATACTCCTACTGAGGCAAGCTCACCACAAGATTGATGTTAACAAGTTCTGTCAAAAAGACACAGCAAAAAGCCTTACTCAAGTTTGAATCATCACAGCATTTACGGGGCTTACAATGCTACTTCAAATAGTCCGTACCTGCCTGGACTGCAACGCCTGGCTTGAAAAACCTAAGCCGTACTAAGGTCTCCACTACTGGCTCCTAACCCTGCAAGCATTCGATTACTACTAATAAAAATATAACGCTTTCATACAACTATTTCCATTTAAAATCTTCTAAAAAGAGACGAGCGTTTCCTTCACCACCCAGGACTATTAACGTGTAATTTCCGTGTGTGTGCGCTGCTCCTCCAGGTTTTCAAAGCAACCGAGTAACGCAGACGACACAAGTCAGCTCCAGAGCAGCCGGCCAGCCAGGACACCCCCCCCCCCCCCCAATCTCTTCAACAGGCAAATATCACCCAGGTGAATCGCACGGAGGCTCGAAAAGGCGGGGGGGTGCGTGTGTGTCTATGGCCTCCAGACCCTGTGGGCGGTCCTCCTCCTTCTCACCGGTGCCTATCTAACCTGCAAGCATTTCGCCGAGCAGCGGGCACAGGCGACAAGCCCTGGGGAGAGGCAGCCGCGCTCGGGCGCCGCTCGCCAGACACGACCTTCCCCCCCGCCTTCCCGCGGGGGACTCGCCGCGCCCGGCCGGG
>VYXH01011757.1:20632-47543 GCA_013397275.1 Burhinus bistriatus | reverse complement strand
AGGCCCAGGCCGCCCGACAGGACGTCCCGCACCCGGGCCGCCGCCTCCTCGGCCTGCTGGGCCGCCGTCTCCTGCCAGCTCCCCGCAGCCATCGCGGCCCCCTGCCCCGCAGAGGCCCAAACCGGGCGGGGCGGCGAGGGAGCGCTCAGGCCGAGCGCATTGCGGCCTCAGGAGAGCCGCGCTCGCCTGCCCGAGCCGGAGCCGCCGGGGGGGGTGGTGGTGGGGAGGACGGGACACGAGCGGAGCCTCAGCGGGACGCAGCTGCCTCAGCCCCGCAGGCGCCCGGGTCTCCTCCTCTTCCTCCCCGCCCTCCGCCTCACTCGCAACGTCACCGCCCCGCCGAGCGCTCGCCGCTGCCGCAACGCGCCGCCGCCATCACCGCGGGGCGAAGGGTGACGCCTGAAGGGCGGGCGCGGAGCTCCCCGCCTCCCGCCCCCTCAGCGGCCGCTTGGCGTCCTCCTCCTCCTCCTCCTCCTCCTCCGCCCTGCCCTGCCCTGCCCAGGGCGGCGCCGGCCGCGGGGAAGGCAGGGGGCGGCGCGGAGAGCAACCTCGACGTGGCAGCCAGCGAGCGGGGCGGGAGCGACGGGGGTGGCGGAGGCCAAAGGGTTGCTCGGCGCCGCCCGGCGGTGGGGCCGCGTCGCCCGTGCGGCCGGCTTGGGAGACCCCGCGGCGCTTCACACGGGGCGTTGAAGGGGGAGGTGGCGGACGGGGGTGGCGGCTTGAGGCGGCCAGGGCTTCGGGGGCCGTGTCCTGTCCTGTGTGGGCACCCCCTGCAGAAACATGCCCGTGCTGTGGTACATGCAGCGGGCCTCCCCCGGTCGGCCTGGCCCGATGGTGAGGCGGCGGGTGAGGGACGGCCTCGGCGCTGGTGTCCCTGCCTCAGCGGGGCCTTCCCACACCCGCGACAGCGTGGGCGCCTTTCCACGGTGGCGGTCACTAGTCGGCTCTGTTTTAGTTTGCGGTTGCCCCAGAGAGGCGGCGCAGCTCCGGTGCGGGTACGTTAGCTGCCGGTTAGTGGGCGCCGTTACCACCGGCGTAACTCCAGGAGCAGCCCTGGGGCCGTGTCAGGGATCTCTGGGACTTGCAGGTAGATGCGCCTCCCTGCCAGGCTTTACAGGCCAGGATCAGGGCCCTTCAGCGGCCACCTCTTCTGCAGAGCAAACATGTGAAAATTTTGCGAAAAAAAACCCAAATCGTTGTTCTAAATACACTAGACAAGGTAATAAAACCACATAGTCTAAGAGTCGTGTTTTTGAAGATCTTAACTTCCACAGACTGGCTTGATAAATTAAATAGCTTTATGGAAAATACAGCTGTGTGTATTATGACAGTGGGAGTTGTTCGGTCGTTAGGAACTCCAAAACTGTATTTCTTCACATAATTTTAAAATGACCCCTAAAAAATTTGACCCCAAATGCATGTCTTGATTCTTCAGAAACCCAGTCTCATAGCATCCAGAGTTCCTGCAGAATTTGAGCTGTCAGAACCTCAGAGCTGGCATTGCTGAGTGGCTTTACAGTGGCTATAGTCTTCTGCAGTGGTGCATTGCTGGAAAGCAATGTTGTGTTCCACTCTTTCCATTTGCAGTTCTACTTATAAAAGATGTTCTTCTCACGTAGCTTGCTAGAAAAATATCTGGGTTTACTGCATAGGTTACGTGAAATGTAAAATGTAGTAAAGTAAAATCAGTTTGTTTAAACAGCACAGGGATAGCTTACACTGTTTTTATATACTTATCGCTTTGCTTTATTTTGTAAAGTCAATATATCTTTCACGTACAAGTATTTATGTTTTTACTGTTCTCAAAGGTTTTTAGTAAAGTACTCCTACAGCGCTACTAAGTCCTAATTTTTTTATGATACCATCAGGCAGTCAATTCCTGCTTTTCCAGTTGACTTCAGTTGGAACAAAGGGTTTTGCTGGAAGTAGTGGTAGCAACAATCTTGGGCAGAGCATTCTACTGGTAGACATTTATATACTCTTAGAAGATTAACTTTTTTCTTCAAAGTCATAATACTTTGGGTTTTGTATAAGCCTTTTATGCTTCAGCATAGACCATGCACATTTATTGGAAAATATTAACTATCATTGTACTGGTTGTTGCATAACTCAGCCACCCTAGCAAGTCAAATAAATTATTCTGTAAGTAGTTTCTTTGTTTAAGATGTTGCCCTACATAGATAGAGGTGATGAACAGTGATCCCATGGGTTTAGTTCAAAATACATTCACTGAAAAAATATGGCTAACAAATTTGAAAGCATCATTCAGCTACAACGGATTTCTTTTTAAAACCTAGGTCATAAAACAGTAGATATTATTCATTTTAAAGAACACACTGCAAGAACCTGGTGGGGCTGAATTCCAGAACGCATGTGATTAATTGAATTTAAGACTTGCCGAAGCTTTTTAAATGCAGCACCGTAGCACCACCGAGTGGCAGCATCGTGAATAGCCGAGCAATCGTAGGAAACCGATTTATGTGGAAAGCAAAAAAAAAAAGGTAGCAGGGTAGCATATCCTCACTTGAAAATAGCCACTTTCGGTCTGATTCGGCTGGTGAAGTAAGTTAATCTGAAAATAAAGAACTATCTTTTTATTCTGAACTAATGAGATACAGCCATAAATAGGCATACAATTTGTAGCAAATTGAAATGTGTTGAAGAAAGGTTGTGTGACATTAGAAATGGCAGGAACATACATGTGGCTCTGGCGGTATTCATCAAATAAAGCAAACGTTCTATTTCATACTAATTTCGATACTAATATTAGTTTAATATTAATCTTCAAATGTCTTAATAGATTTGACCCAAGCTACCCCAAGGACTCTTTCTGACAGTGCTGAATATAAAACATCTTTCTCATGGCATTCTCCCAGGGGTCACAACAGAAGGTTGAACGACATATTACAAACGAGAAAATAATGACAAACCCCAAAATAATGAAGACAAAGCTTTAATTTTTTTTAAAATGTAATCTCTCTTGTCCCTGCAAACATTCCTTGTTTTACTACAACTGCTATTAGACATACACTATGTAATATCTTCCCACAACCTTTCCACAGCCATATTTAAAACTCAGCACCTGCCACTTGGCATGGCCTAAGGAAAAAGGAGCTATTGCTTCATACATCTCAAAATACCTGTTCCATGCAGTTTTTATGGTTATCTCAAACAATATTGAAGCCACGTGTCTTGCAGCTTTAGATATTCTTTAGATCAGAAGTCAGATGGATAAAGCAGAAGCAAATTAAGCCTCTCAGCATTAAAATAAGCAGAATCCCAATAAAACACATTTAAGCTTTCTCTTGCGCTGAAGTTGAAAAAGTCTTGAACAGTAGGTAATTACACTATCTCACATAGATCATGACTCCAAATTGCTTTAAGGTGAACTTGGTACATAATTCATTGAAAATACTAAGGCAGATACTTATTATTTATCCTGAAGGAGGGAACAACAACAAAAAATCCCCGATCAAACAATTATCATCCTTGGCAATGTTAACAAATAGCCAGAAAAGGGATGAGTAGTCTGCAGACAGAGTTTTCCTTGAGAAATGACTCATCTGGGTCATGGCTGGGTGCCTGGGGCTAAGGCTCAGCCCAGGCTGAGGATTGGGCTTAGAGTTAAGGGTTGGAATAGGGGCAGGAGAGTCATCACGCCTAAAGATGCATTTGGAGTGGAGCTACCAAAGGCAGCCAAAGAGGGGTAAGACATGGAAAGAATTCTTCCCTGAGACATTTTTCATCCAGGCCGTGGGTGAGCATGTTGGGAGAGGCTCAGCTGATGTCTGGGGTTAGGGTTAGCATTACCATTACATATGTGGTTGGGAGAGAAAGCCTAGAGCTTTATGGTGTGGGGCAGAAAAGGAACTGCCGGAGTAAGGGGCAGGCTGCACAAATAATTCTTCCCTGAGATCTTTTTAATCTGGATGCTAACTCAGGGTCTAGAGCAAAGGCTCAACCCATCCTTTGCCTTCAGATTAAGTTTTAACAGGGCAAAGCCTAGAGCTCCACTTTGAGTCAACCTGAGAAAGAGTTGCTGAAGGAATTATCTTCTGAGAACTTGATCATCCTGGTTATGGCTTGGGGTCTTGGGCTAGTCTCTGATATCAGGTGTAAGAGTTGGGGCTACAGTTAGGCTCAGGGACAGGGAACACACAAAGTTTGGATCTCCATTTGGAGTGAGGCAGGAAAGGGTCTGCAAAAAGAATTGTCCGCTGAGAAGTTTCTCTGATTTCATCTGATTCATGGTTAGGGGCCTCGGGCTAAGTCTTAGCTCACACCTATGGTTAGGGATCTGGTTTTGTTTAGGGTTGGGAGAAGAGAGAAAGTCTAGAGCTCCACTTGGACTGGGATTGGAAAGGGACTGCCAAAGGAAGGGGCAGGGGACAAAAAGAATTGTCCTCTTGAGGACATGTTCACCTGGGCTATGGCTGAGGATGTTGGGCTAGGGCTCAGCTGACACCTAGGTTTGGGGTAAGGGTTAGAAGAGACACAAAGAGTGGGAACTCCAATTTAGCATTCTGGAAAGGGCCTCCTAAAAGGAAGAATGGAGCATCAAAAGGATTCTCTCCTGAGATCTTTTCTACCTGGGCCGTGCCTGCAATCTTGTGCTGAGCTTCAGCTGACATGATGACATATTTATCTGAGTCATGTCTAGGATATTTTAGTCTTGAGTCTCATCCAACGCAATGTTTGGGGTGTTTGGGGCTATGTCTCCACCAACACATAGGTTTAGGGTTGGGAGAGAGGCAAAGCACAGAGCTCCATTTGGAGAGAGGCTTGAAAGGGGCTGCTGAAGGAAGGTGTAGGTTGCAAAAAAAATTTGTCCCCTGAGAACTTGTTCATCTGGGCTGTGGCTGGGGGACTTGGGCTAATGCTCAGTGACCTCTTGTTCTCTGAGCAGCGAATTATTTCAGCAAGTCTTTGAACAATTTCAGTTTTTCCAATGCAGTGCTTCAGGAAGGATTTCTTTCCCACCTAAGCATAGAAGAAGAGGACAGTTCATTTAGAAGATTAGTGATTCATGTCCCGCTTGTGACCTTGGAAGTTCACCTTATTTATTTTTCCTGTTGACATGATCAGCTTTTTGAGCTGACACAGAATCCTAAGTCAAAATTCACTGTTAAGGAATACTGTGTTCTTCAAAGTCTTCCTTAATTTTACGTTATTTTTCATTATAGTTCACATTCTTGTATGTAACCATATCATTCAAATATAGAAACATTCTGACAAAAATCATAAACTTAATTCCCTGTACAAAGGATAAGTCTGTTCTCATTAAAGCTTTGACATAAATAGTGTTTAGTCATCAAAGCTAAATTGTTGTTATGACTGATAGAGCTCATAAGTGTCTTGGGAGGTGAAGAACACTTTGGCAGACTGTTCACATTCAAATTTCTATCAGCCCTAAGCACTGAGAAAAGTAAATATGCAAAGACTTGCTATCCAGCTGAGAAAAAACCCTTCGAATTAACGGAAAGGAAACACCAAATTGTAGGCCTGTTAGCTCATATCACTGGTTGTAGGAAATTGTTTTCTGTATTTTTTGATGTGTACATTAAATATCTCCTGTAGTATGTCTTCTAACATTTATCTTTGTAGAGTTTTCACAGCTTTATTTTACAGGCAAGACAGTTTTCCTGATACAGCATTTTAATGGAGAGGTGATTGCTGTTCATACAGATGGCACCAAGTTAACTTGAAACCATGTGGTTCATTTATTAGCAATACAATTACAGAATCCAAGTGTGCAGGCTCATTTATGCATTTAGCCTTTTGCACTGCAGTCTACATTACTGACTCTCCTGCGCTGTGAATACCTGAGCTAGTTAATGACAGAAGCAGCAGGGACATCAGTGTGGACATATTCAAGCTCTTTTAGTTGTTCCTGTATGTTCTACTGTAAATAATTTTATTATAGGCTTGGACTGTTTTCTGTCATTCTGACCTAGATGTAGGCGTGAATATTCCAAAATACCAAAAGTTATCAGAAAACTCCAATTCAGGGAAATGACAGTCATGGAGGCAAATGTGTCTGTTTCAGTAGGCTTTCGATGCAGCACACCTGGGGCTCCCACAGGAAACTTCACCTGGTCCTGTTCTCCTGGTGGCTCATATAGCAGGGTGCTGTGAAGCCCGAGTGTGCTGGGCTGTGAGGTCTACCACAGACAAGACCTGTTCTGGGCAGCTGTACTCTTGGAAACCCAGAAAACCCAACCAAATGCATTGTGGTTTTCAGTCCCTTTTTTAGTAGATGGAAAGCTGTGTAGTCCCATGGCAGGAGGAAAAAAAAACCCAGTCAGTTATGGAATGATGAATAATACATAGAACATATGTGAATTCAGTCTGCACTGTCAATGCTAGAAATGGCATTTCCTAACTTTTAGGTACTTGATTTGGCATTCTTAGTTACTCTTAATGCGAGAATTTACATACCAATTAGACTTTTTAGAAAATCAGATAGGTAGAAAAGTTTTCCCGATTTTAAAATCTACTTCAGATTGAAATTATTCCTATACAGAGTAAAAACCTGTTATGGTTTGAGAAGCCCACAACAATTTATTGTGATTTACTCGATGACCCCTCCCCACTCAGGAAGGGGAATCGGGAAAAACAAGGAAACCTGGGGGTTGAAATATAAACAGATTTAATAGAATAATACTAAATAATTAACGTTAATAATACTAAAGAACCAATAGTGATCCCAATACCAATATAAAATACACAAGGATTATACTCAACGCATTCTATTCGTAGGAAGCTGTGCACTCCCAGCAGTGGACAGCAAATGTGGGACACTGAGAGCGCTATGGCTTCGGGGGGGAAGGGGAGGCCTCAGGGGTCTGGCACCGGGGCAAAGAAGTTCTCTGGATCACAGCCATCAAGGGAGAGAGAGAGCACTTTGCAGCAAACTTTCTAATTTATGTTGAATGTGACATTCATGGTATGAAATAAACCTGTTGGCCAGCTTGGATGAAGTGCCTGGGTCTCACTCCTCCTCATCCCCACACCTGGCTGGCTTGAAAACACAGTGACCTTGAAGCCCACACACCACAGCTGCCTATGAAGTAAATATTTTCACAAATTCAGATGTTAGAGTCTTCTAAAAGTGCAGTTTTCCCAAGCATTAGAAGAGAAATTAGTCCCATGTTGCTCAAACCAGGACAAAACCTCAGCCTCATTTAAGACTCATTGAAACCTGACTCCCTGAAAGACTGCACTGGCTGTAGTGTGTATGTCTCTAGTGCTCAATAAATAATCCCAGGGATTGTTTCAGTTCCTGGCCCTGGGGTGGCACACGCTGGCTCACACACACGCTGCGTAAGACTCTCCTATAGCTGATGGGCTATGTCCATACTGAATAGGTTGTGCCTCTGGGTTTCATTTGAGTACCATGTGATGTTCCTATGACCCTAAGAGATAACTGTTATTTTTGGTATTTTTTTTTTTTTTTTAGGTCAAACTGTCTGAAACAATGTGAGGGCTGTGTTGCAGCTTGCCAGAGTGAGGTTTTTATAGAATGAAATTGAGGGGTGTATGCTTTGCTGTGTGCCGTAAGGATCTGTGAAGATGTTTCAACACATGAAGACTGTGTAGGTCGAACAAAGCCAAACCTTGTCAACAATGCTTACAGTAAACTATCTTGAGCATGCTGCCTGAATTTTGGTTGGAAAGTTAGCTGGAGTGGTCCAAAACAAACCCAAGATGCAAACTAATGGTTAAGGACTGTGAATGCTCAGAGTAAATGATTCAAATTTACTCTTTGTCCTCTTTTATTTACATAAATAGACCTATCTATCTAAAATATCTAACATAGGTACTGAAAAGAAGTGTTTGCTTTTGAGTATTTCCTTCTAGACATTAGCCAAGCTCAACCTGAAAGTCTAAAGTAGAGCATGGTAGACCACCTAAATTTCTATGAAGTTTTGTACGTTAGCTGCCAGACCAATGCTTTTTGGTAATCATGTAGTTGTTACTTAATCATTCCATGTATGGTTTTGCTCTAAACCAGAGCACTGCTATGCAAAACATTCACGTTTAGAATTACAGAGTAAATTATGTTGGAGTGACCCATCTGTGCCCATCTGCTGCACAAACAGGGCTAACTTCAAAGTTTGATCAGGGTGCTCAGCCTTGTCCAGTCAGGTTTTGAAAGTCTCAAAGAATGGAGATTTTTCAGGTTCCCTAGTTTCAAGTTTCAGTGCTTGGCCACACTCTTGTTGTAACAAATATTATCTTTATATCCAACTGGAATTTCCTGTGATGCAGCTTGCAGCCGTTGCCTCTTGTCTTTTTGCTGTGCCCATCTGAGAAGAGTCTGGCCCTGTTTTCTCTATAACTCTTCTTTAGGTAGCTGAAGACAGTGATTAATTTCCTCTTAGCTGTCTCTTCTCTAGGCAAACCAAAACCAACTCTCCCCCATATGCTCCAGCCTTCAAAGTATTAAAAAAATACTGAGAAAACAGTGAATTTTTACACTGTGAAAATACATTATAGAGCCTGAAAATCAGTACATAAATAAAAAGAAAGCTGGGAAGTAAACAGATATTTTGGGCTGAAAGCTAAACCAGAACAATGGGGACAATGGCAAAAATTCCTTTCTGAAAAGGCAGAAACAATTTTGACCAATCAAAATGTGAAACATGCCTTTTTTTCCTCTTTCATTTAGAGTTATGTCTTTTGCTTAGTCTTTTTCTTGTTTTAACTTAGGCTATTTTTAAAATGAGAAAATGTTCTTTTGAAATGAAAATTTGTATTTTAAAGCTTTTGGCATTTCTGAACAGAAATATTTTATTGCAAAGAAGTTGAACTGTTTCAACTTATATGGATTTTCCACCCTGTCTTCTAGCTAAAAATGCTAGTCAGCAGTTTGACTCAAATTCATGAACATTTCCCTTTAGTTCCATTTTACTATATTCACTATTAATTGATTCTTCTGTATGTTGAACTTTAAGAAGCATTTTATAGCTTCCAAAAGGTGAACAGGCCTAAGTCTTTCATTAAAAAAATGAAGACCTAAAAAGTCACAGGTGTTTAATTCCACATATTTTTCAAAGCATGTTCATGATCATGAACCAGTATGGTGCAAACACTGCAGACTGCACACCAAATTTCTGAGCAGCATCACAGCTTTCTACCTGCAGCTGTGCTGTCTCCGTGCCATCAGTACGTCTTACTGGCCTGTGGCCTTTGACTTTAAGAAAATTCGCATGTCCCTTTGTCTTCTTTTTTCCATTTTATTTTTAAAGTCACTTTGAAGGGAAAAAAACCCCAAAGCCAAAAAGCAGTCCCCTAACTTAAGAACTAACTTGTATGATACTTAAGTTTATTACGTGTCATTTATGGAGACAATTCAACAATTGCTGCTCCATTTTTACTGTGGCTAAAATAGACATTCTATTTCCTGTATTAAAATCATGCTCTCAAATCCTCTCATGAAGTGTGTGATATTCTTTGAGGAATTATATTGAACAATAATATGAAAATATTCTCAGGATATCAGCAGTCTGTGTGCATTAGGGAAGAAATAGCAGATGCTTAAAAATCTTTACAAGACAATGGACTCCTATTAAAATCCACGGTGATACAATTATACAGATGCCAAAGTGCCTCCAACAGTTACATGCAATTCCTGATGCTGATGTCTGGATAAGCTTTTAAAGTATTTCTATTTAGGGTGACCATTTTTGCCAAAGTTCTCTGGGACAAATCCTTCTGAAATACTGCATTTCTTGCAGTAGCATTCAAACAGTAATGAAGAGAAGAAATTTTATTCAACAGGGCACAAATGACATACTGTGTGCTCCAGAGTGGAGACTAGGTGTTTTTTCCTTCTTGTTGGCCCTGTTTCTTTTACTGCCATTTCTGCAACCTCATCTATTCACCCTCTGACTTACCTTCTTCCTAGCCCTTCCTGTTCCCCTGGATCCTACCACGTTTTTTATTCCAGAGTTATGCTTGCACTCTTGCCCTTTCCTAATTCTATAGTTCCTGTAGCTCATTCTCTGATTTTATTTTTTTTTTTTAATGAAACATATGCCACTATAATATACAACATAACTGAACAAGAAACAAGGTCTAAAATATAATATAGCTAAAAAGTTTGCTAGCCTTTACTCCAGTTACTCCATGTGTATATTACATCTTGCTTTTATCCTGTCTGTGTTGTAGTGCAAACTGTTCAGGGCAAGACAATACCTTTTTTGGTACATCATTATCATTTTTTTGTGGGTTTGGGTACACTGGCGTCCCCTTCATGACGTGCCTTGGAGCACCTCTGCAACATTGCTTTTAGTTACTGCTGTAAGGACCCAAATACTTGAATGGATCAGCCTGGCTGGGGAAAGTATGAAAGAGGCTCCATCTGCTACATGTGTTAGAGAGGAACAACATCCTGAAATAAAGAGAATTTGACTTAGTGTACTCCCTTTTTGGCTCTTCCTTAGAGATCTCCTATCTGTCTTGGCTGCTAGGGAGCACCTGGCACATTTCCAGCCTGGTTAAGTTGTCTGTCTAGGCTGATAACTATCCAAGCCTCAAAAAATTACAGCAGAAATCGCATCAGCTTTTGGAACTGTCTTCTCCTAAAGAAGGGGAGAACTAGAGTAGTTTAATTCTCAGGAAAGAGGAGAAGATGCTATGGTGCTGGAGAAGGGCAGCTCAGGAGAATGAAGAGTAGTCAGAGACTTACAGTGTCGGGAAATTGTCTGAGATGACTTAAAAAGAAACCTTTCCTCTGGTCCCCTGTGCTTCCTTCATCAACCATGGTAGCAACTGCTTGCAATATACTAGGTTACACGGGAAAAGTGACAGCTGCATTAATAGTAATAATGACACTAAAAATGGCTTCTTTCCATGCATTATCAGTAGTCCTAATCAGTTATGTGACATTTTAACAAGAAGTCACTGACTGGTTGTTAAGATGCTGCAGTAAAGTGTTAGAAAACAGGATTTCCAAACTGGCACACATGTAATTAATTTTGTCTGCTGTAAGACTGTCAACAGCTTTATCCAGCACTGAAAATTTATGTAGATCACCTAGAAAGCTTTGCACTGTGGTGTCAAGTAGAAAAACCGGGTGAGCAGCATCTGGAGAAAAATGCCAAGACCAAAGTGTTGGACAAGCGTAGTTCTCCATGCCTTCCTTGCATTAATCCTCTCAGCTAGAAGCCACTAAAAGGAATAGCAGGACTTCACACTACTTTCTGCTTTCTGAGGAGCATGCCAATCACACTTGTTCTTTTACTCAGTATTAACAATTCTGACAGTGTTGAAAACATGTAGTCTTTTCCATTCAGCTTGTCTTGAGACAAAATTCACATTAGACTTGCACATCTTGAACATTAGGTATTGCTGAAGACTCCTTGCAGGTGCAGAAGTAAAAAAGGAACAAAACGTGGGCTACGATTTAACTGCTTAAGTAATCCTTGGATCGTCCAAGTTCTTCACCTGCTCATTATTTGTATTGTGCGGTGAATTCCCTTGAGGAACCCACTGAGATGTGTAGTGTACAAACAGAACAAAAAGACAGTTCCTGTCCTTGCAACCTTACTTTCTTTATGATGAATCTTGGTAGGTATCTCCTATCCCCCCTACTTGGCTCAAAATTATTTATTGGACTTATAATCCCTGGTCATGTTATCCTTGGTCACAGGCACAGCATGCAGAAAGCTTGAATCCTGTGCACATGCAGTCAGTCCTTCACACAGGTACTCCATGCCCTCTTCCAGAAATATTTGCCATGCCCGTGCCCCTTTTGTGCCTCTCCCCCAACTTTAGCACTTGTGTAGCTTTGGAAATTTGGCCTTATGATAGCAAGTGGGAGGAGTTTAAAACAAAGATGATCTACCCAGAGACCAAGGAATTGAAATGCTTCTTAATGGAGAGGTGTAAAGACTTGCCAAAACCATGAAATTCATGTCAAGAAGAAAAGTGTCACAAATGATCTGACTGAGCTCAATATGGGGCTTTGTATTGGCATGTGCCTGAGAATTGGAGCTCAAACATCCAGAAACAGGGCTACAGGGAGGCAGCAGCAAGTTCCAAGTAAGTCTCAAAAGATTTTTTTTTAGCTCTGCCTCAATGTTGCCAGCTAAGAGGGGGAGGGAGAAATTTTGTGCATGGGGAATAAAAATACATCACCCCACATTTGAAGTGTATTTACATGATTTGGATTCTGTCTTTCTGACACCAGCCCAGGAGAGTGAAATAATTTTTTGACCCTAAAAAAAAAAAGAGTATTTTCAAGTTGTTGTTTTTTTTCTTTCTGATTTTGTTCCTCCTGACGCTAATTAGCTGCAGCACATAAGACAGAGCAGCTATTGCGCAGCACAGCTTTTTCTGGGCACTAGGCAGCAATACCACAGGACTCTTTCTGCACTCACATGAACCCAAGACAGGAACAGGCAAGGGTGGACTGAGAAAGATGAAAGAAAATAGCTTAGAATTTAGAGGAGGTTGAAAAAACTCTGTTTTTGTCCAGTCAGGAAAGGTTTGGTGTTTGGTGCCTGGGAACCTTTGCCACCAGAGAACAATGGAAGCCTTTAAGTACACACATCACCCACTTAGTTTAAAAGACTTCCTTGTCTGTCACTGAATAACATGGGTTGTTCTTTCATATTTGTTCTAAATCCAGTCTAAAGAGACTAAAGATCAGTTGTGGAAACTTTAGTAAGGCTCTCTTAAAATTATACTCCAGATACACATGAAGGCTTTTAAATATTTGAATCCTTTTTCCTTTTTATTTATTTTTTTTTTTTGCTACTTAGCAAAACACATTTTTACAGGATGTCAGAGATTTTATATGCAGTTTTTCAGGGAGCAGCGAGTCAGTACCTATTCTAAATCCACTTATCCATAATGTTATACACATGACTAAGATTCTTCTGTCTCATATGTATTTTATATTTCCTTTTGCGCTCATGGAAATGGGCATTTTCACTACAGTCTTCAGTGGATAGGGGCAAAACTTCTGTTTGTCTCTGAGTTACTGCTCCTCAGTTGCATGACAAAATGGCATCCTGTTTACTGCTGAAGTCTCAAAATAACTTCTATTCTAACCATGATTATGAAAATCTGAAAATAATGGACTTCTAACTGTCTATCAGTAGAGTGCCCCTGAGACCAATGCGGTCTTCAAAAATTATGAGTAAATTGGTGGGGAATTCTTGAGATTAGGTTTCTCAACAAAATTAGTGCATGACCAGGGACGCAGCAGGATCTTCACACGACCCAGTGCAAGAATGCAGCAACTTCCAGTCAACCATTGGTGCTCGCTGCCAGCTGCCCACAGTTCTGCCCACGCATCTTGGCCTCTCCAGGCTGTGGTTCTTGATATGCTGACTCTCTGAACATGAGATTATGCTTTTCAGCTCTTTTCATACCAGAAGAAGTGTGAAAATACTTGAGGTTCATTCTTAAAGCAGCCTGCAAGAATGAGGGAGGCACCTCTACAATAGGTTGAGATGATAGATCACTGTGTCTCCTCCTTCATACCTCCCTCCCACTCTGTGAAGAAAAGGTAACCTAAGAAAAAGCATGCATACACACACATGTACAACCTTTCTGAGGGAAGTAATAAAACCAAGTAAAAACATAGTCTTTGATAGGCGGTATGTTTACTGAAATGAATGACTTCAGCCACCTCTGTACACAGCACATCTTGGCCAGCAAACAACACGGTTTCTTTTGCTACACAAGTAGTAAATGCATCGTCAGAGCAGCTCAGTGGATGAAGCAAGAGGAAAAGATAGTGTGTAATGACATCATTTGGGGATGCCCATGCCTCGTACATTGTTCACTGAGACATATGTCCCATATTGCTCAAGGAGTCTTGAAATAAATGATGGCTGGGAATACTCAGTCTGACAAACTTCTCAAGACAGTATTAATCTCTGATCCAACTAAATCCCAGCTCTACTCCCACCATATCTCCTTGACTGGCCACTTTGCATTCCTCAGGTCACGTGTCCATGCTTGCCTTACCCATACTGTTTCTTCTCTTCTAACTCCTCATCTAGTCTTTCTTCCTCAGCTTCACAATGATTTCTAATCTCCTCCTTTAGATTTTTCAACTGATCTCAGCTTCTTGTTCTAGTGTCTTTTCCTAGATGTCTCCCACCATTTCCACCATATCTTATCACTAATTAAACCCATCTCCTTTTCATACCTTCTTCCTATAAACCTATTTGTTCACTCCTCTAGATCCTCATCTCAATCCCCTCTCAAACTGGATCCTAAGCTACCCACCCCAGCCTTTCCTTTCCCCTCAAATATTCCCATCCCACTGCTCTCAGCACCTTTGCAGCCCATTCCAGCTTTCCTTTCTCATGCTGCAGCTACCATACCATACCATACCATACCACCCACACTCACCACAGCATTCCTGTCCTGAGCAGCTCCCTTTTCTCTCTCTTGTACCACCAAGACCTGATGTTCTGACTGTTGAAAGCACGTCCTTCCTCTCAGATCACATGCCCAGACTTCATCCAGCAATGACAATAGCTCAGAGTCAGAAATGTGGGGAAAGGCGTGTGCAGCCTGAGGATGGAGTCTGCTCAGGGGGATGGACTCTGGGGGAGTTTAATTCAAAACTGGGGGTCTCTACTGAAAACACCTGTTATGTACAGGCTCCAAGGTCTATGACGTGGCCAAGCTTTGGTAAAATTTCATGAGGATAGCAAGAAGTTCATCTTTGATAAATAGGCCACCCAGCTTGCAAATGGAAAGTCCCTGTACCAAAGGGTGAATGTACTAAAGCTATTTAAAGAAAAGCCTGCCAGAATTTTTTAACGTGGTCAAAACAATGTATTTTTTTTCTTAGTTGTGTTTTCTGAAACAGCTGAAAGCTTTTGACTGAAGTTTTCTAGAAAATTGTCTGGAGGCAAACATCCAGCATGGAAAATTCCAGACTGAACAATTCATGTGTGGCAAAATTATATGCAGCTGATAACAGGGCTGTGGGTTCTGAAGTGATGGATAATTGTCATAATAGTCCGACTACAACACACTAACGTATTAACCAAATCAGGTAGCGTATTACTGCTCACCAAAGAGTAGCAAAGACAGTGTGCAATTTCTTTTAGCTCAGAGGTGATTATAACATTTCAATCCGTTCATTCACGTAATGGAAATGTGATTTTGAAGCCTAATGGAATACTTTCAAAGTCATTATGAAGCACAGCCAAATAACATTGTTATGTGTGCAACATATATGAGTGTAACAGTAGCCATCTAGATCAATAATACCATTACAGGAACACTGGGTTTGATTCCCTTTTTAAAATGTTTTATCATCAAGGTTAACTTAAATGCTTTATTTCTCATGTAAAATCAGGAGAGAAGACAGAGACCCGTTTCTGTTGGAATGTGCAGTATTTCTGTATTCTATGTTTCTGGCGAATAATTGCAGAGTGGATAGAGGAAGATTGTTCTGTTGAAATGCTATGAATATAAAGATGTTTTTAGTGGGGTTTACAAGCTAAAATGAGAGCCATGTGGAATATTGTACAGAAAAGTGTCTTAGGACGTAGATCAAGTCTCTAGTCTTCTTCCATTAGGTCACTCTGTAAATCACTTCTCTTCTGTGACCCATTTCTCCACTGGTAAACAACATGTGAAGGTCTTTATTAAGTTGCAGATTAAGTTTCAATTTCTCAGCTTCTTCTAAAATGCTATTAGTTCAGTTTTCCTGTATTTGGCCACCTGAACAAATAACGCCAGCCTCATCAGTGCTAGAAAATATCCTTCCAGCAGATGGCAGATATTGCTTATCCAATGTAATCCTGCCGTTCAGATCAGTACGGCTGCTCTGGGACCTGGAATATCAATAAAAGCAGGAGCTAAAACCTGACTAACTGATCCTCAAGATACACGTTTCAAAAAGATCTTGGGTAGCATGATTAAAGTTTGCCTTATTTCTTATGTATTTAATTAGTACAGAAATCCTAGATGTATGCTTCTCTTTTGTTAGGCTTTCTTTACTAAAGTCTTGGAAAAAAAATAGTTAAGTGAAGTAATGATAAGTGATCTAGCTGTTCAAAAATAAGGGGAACTGTTCTCATGTGGGCATGTGTTTATGATGTTTGAGTACTAATATTTCCTGAATCATGTGAATTACCACTGATAATGTGAATTAATGAGTGAGAATTCTTTCAGACCAGAAGGCAGTTGGGCATTTTTTAACAGGAGCAACTCATACAAGACTGGCCAATATATAGCAAGTTTAAAGCCCTGATATACTTCACAGTAAATCTTGAACATCAGCTCTATTTTTACTGCCATTCATCCTACCGTACTCATTAGTTCCCTCTATCCTTTATGTAAGTTCACAGAGTCAGAGAAGTTACAGTAAAGTTCACCTCACAGTGTAAGAAGGATAAAATACACTAGCTAACAGAGCGCTCTAATTTCACTGCTATGTGCTTCATTCTATTATTATTTGTCCTCTGCTTAAGAAAAGTGTTCCAACTGGGGAAAGACAAGGCAAAGGAAATAGTAGAAAATAGCTTGATATTGGCAAACAGTCACAATTCAGTGACCTCTCCTGCAGACCCTGAATTACTTTCCAAATCTGAGCTGTGGTATGAAAGACCATCTTCTATATGAATTATATCAAATTTGCTTTCCATACTAATTTTTCTTTGGCACTTTCTGAATCAAAGCTCCCAAGCTCCCACCTGGGAGATGTTATAACATCTAGGCTTTTATTCATTAGCCTTTCAGCTGAGAAGACCAAAACTTTTCTTCCTTGGTATCCTAGAAATGGTATGCAAAGGAAACTAATGAGCTTTGTAACTTTTTTCGCTTGGGATTTACTGTTTTTTTTTTCTAGCTGGCTGGGTTCTTTTGATTATATGGTACTCTAGGAGGCCATTTCTTTCCAGTATTTTTTAAAAAATTTTCTTCAGTCCTGTTTCTGATCTTTTCTTTGGTGAAACACTCTTTAGAGAACGATCAGCTTGTGCCAGGACAGGGACCATTCCCAGGCAGTATCTTCACTCTTAATGGGAAATGTTACATAGCTGCTTAGTGAGGTTCTGTGATTATTAATTTAAATGTGCCATGAACACCTAGAAATAAACAGGTCTTTAATTTATTATGCTAGCAACTCTCTTGACAAAACTAGATAATGCCAGATGGTGCTTTGTTGATATCATTACTATTATTGCTATTGATATTATTGTTATGTGGGTAGGAGTTTTACCCACACTTAATGTTGAAGCCATTCCATACAGCAGAAGGTATCACAAAGGGATTGTAAGACCATTTTTTATATTGGTTATCCACCATAAACTTGAGTGACACACCAACTATTTATGTGGAAGGCAGTTTAATCTGAATAAGAGTTTCAGAATTTGTTTCTGAATTAAGGGAATTTTCTACGAGGTGTATGCCAAAGGTTAATTATTGAAATTGTCCACTAGCAAGTCTTGTTGTCTCCTACTTCATAACTGACAGGGATAAGTATGTCCAGGAGAAAAATGTAACACTTTGCCAAGTCTAGCTTTCATGCTAGTGTGAAATACAGCATGAAGTGTTTAGTAGCACCTACATCAGTATGTAACATTGGACTGTTAGACTTCAAACATGAATAACAAGAATTTACTATTTAGAATTTAGAATTCAGTATTTCTAAATGATCTGTGCAGTCAGATGCAGTGCACACCTAAGTGGCAGTGATTGCACTGTAGGTCTTCTTGCATGATACAATTTCTTGTATGATACAATTTATATCAAGAATAGGAAGCATAAATAGGTGTCCCAGGAGCATATATACTTGTTTGCAAAATATTACCATCTATTCTTCTAAACATACTGTGCACTGTGTCATTGCCGTGATAAGGATCAGGAGATTTGCTTAGGTTTTAGTCTGGTTTGTGTGCTCTTTTCCTTTAATGTATCTGGAAGGAGAGAAAGACGAAAGCGGGGAAAAAGATAAAGGCTGACTGACTTGTGCTTATCATTCCTTCTACCCTGTTCATTGCTGTAGGTGCTGGGAGACTGAAACATAAATGTTTTTATGCATCAAATGAATCAACAATCCTCTCCTTAGAATCTCAACCTTAGGAGATGTAATTTTTCCTTCTTCTTGAATCAAAACACGTAAGCTAGATGTGACATAAATAGTGGTGTATGTAGCACATGTATCATTTCACCTCTTCACATCTATACGGACCAAAATGTGAAGCAATATAGCAAGAAAATAGCAGTAAGAGGAATTATTGAGGTTTAAATCTGATTTAGCACTGCTGGCAGTTTTACTCTGTGGGATTATAATCAGCATTGCTTTACATAAAGTTGTTTATACCATCTGATATATAAAATTAAGTTGGGACTTGGTCATGTCCTGGACGCTTTATTTTGGCATGGGATCTCCAAAGCACAAAGTTCCTGTATCACTGCATTGCTGGAAGTTAATGTACAATATTTCCCAGGTTGGGTGTACGCGGGAGCAAGGAAGGATGGAGAAAGGACAGTCTGAACCTCTTATGACTTAACACATAGTATGAACAATGCAATTTGAATCCAGTTGAGTGCTCGCAGGAAGGATGCCACTCTGGTTAGCATACCTGAGGGTGTGAAGAGGCAGGCTCAATTTTCTCAGCCATGTTCCAAAGCACTTTGATCATCAGACACCCACATTCTCTTTCATTGGGAGCTCCCATGGGAGACAGGTACCTGAAAACTTTAAAGGTCTATCTCTATCAGTAACTTAGTTTCTCACGGTACGGAGGATAACAACATTTTGTTAATTAGTAGGGCTGTGAGTATAACTGTGAAGAACTCAGAGTTCACAGTACACAAGGCTATTTAAAAAACATAAATTGATACTTCTCATTCATTATGGTGGGTTTTTTAATAAATCAAAGTAGAACAGTTGGAACCAAACTATGTGAATGAATTTGTACTGCAACTGCTATAATTGAAATAGATGCTTAAATCAGCCCTAAATAGAAATGCAGAGCATGAAAACAGATTTTTAAAACTTGTTTTTGTTGAGTTTCACTGCATGTAAATTTTCTGTGAAAGCACTTCATAACTGAGTTTCTTGTAACGCTGCTCTTCCTTCAGCCATTCACTCTGCCATGGCTGCCTGTTTGCTGCGTGTCCCTTAAAGGTGCCCCTTTATCTTTTCTGAATTGATTTGCAAGAAAATACTCTTCTCTTTTACACTCTTTTTGAAGGAGGATCTCGGATCTGAAACCTGTGGGACAGCTGGGAATGATACAAATCTGCAGAATCATGGAACTGCATGAAACACTTTCTCTCCAAGCAATCTTTTCTACATTATCCATACCTTTATAAAGTATTTCTTCTTAATGTTTAATCTTCTTTGAATCTTTAAGACTGCTTGTAGTTACTATGTAAATATTTTGTTTTATTATTTAATGTTTTTCTTTTCTCCCTTTCCATCTGGTCTTCTCCCAAATTGGGTTGTAAGAGTGTTAGGGCAGGGGCAGCATCTAGCTGTGTTTCTGCAGGGCCTGCTACAACCGGGTTCATACGTTGCTATAGGTGTGTATACATGACTCAAAACTTCTTAAGTGTCTGGGCCCAAAACATTTACCCCTGGTAAGCCGTGGCTGCCATCACACTTTCTGTCTGCATAAACTTGTAACAAAGAGTTGTCTCAGCACCCCGTGCAGTGAAGGCAGAGAACCTTCAGAAGGATCCTGGGTCACAAGTACAACAGCAGCATTACTCAGCTTATGGTACAACTCAGTTTATCATAGTGTGAAAATGCTTGTGTAATGAGTCCAAATGTCCATTTTTTTGTCCTGAACCTTCATAAAGGTGGCTTTCATCTTCACTTGACCCATCAAAGCTCCATGTTTCTGTCACAGCAGAAAATCCTGACACTGTTGCTGGGAAGTCCTTCCTGACCCTGCCAGATTATCTGGGAGAGAACTAGGGCCTCTTCCTGTTTCCATATCCCTTTGCATCCTGGAAACAGAGATGTTTCCTTTTACTGTCTGAAAAGCACAAATAGAGGAGGGAGTAAGACTGGAAGCAAGAACTAACAAAAGCTGCGGAAGGGCTAGGCAACTTCACAGCACCCAAAAATCTGTCACTCTGTAGCATACTGATGAGGGTTTCTGGTGTGGACTGAGGACACTCCAAGGCTTCCAGTGTCAGAGGAATTGCTGGTGGGAGTGAGCTACCTTCAGTCACCGTATGGGTTTTTCTGTTTTTCTCTAGACTGGAGCTAGTCCTCCCGCCCTTGAGACATGCTGATTCACATGTAGAGTGAGAGGCTGGAGAAGCAGGGTCCCAGAGTGCTGCAGGTTTCTGTCTAGCCTGGTGGCCTGGGGTCACCCCAAGGGATGCAGAGGCTCAGCATCACTGCAGTGGGATGTCCCTTGCCCTCTTAGAGGGAATGGGACCAGGAAACCAACTTAGCAGAAAACCAGCACTGGAAAATGCAAATAGCTGGGTGTTGCTTTAGCTCCCCAACCTGGTTCCTTATGGTGGTGTGCAAGAGAAGGTATGAAAAACACAGCTGCAGGTATTTGGGAGGTATGAGAGGAGGGTGTTCTTGCCCTGTTTGGCATCAGCTGGCCAGATGTGCTGCACAGATGCTGAGCCTGTGGAGAAGCTACAGCATGGTCCCTCCCTCCAGGGGAGCCCATCTGTCCTGTACACAGGGATCTTAACTTCCCAGCTTCCCCAGCCTTCTCCTCAAACGGCACAGCGTGAATGCTTCCTCTCAGTGCGTACCATATAGACTACACGCAGCTTTTATCTCAGATGCAACACATCTTGACAAAAATAGAAACAAACTGCATTCCCATGCATCTGCTGTATGCAGATCTGATTTAAGAATCTCTTGCTCTTCATGTCTGTCTTTGTCATGGGACCAGAGTCAGCTAAAACTGGCAGTTGAACTCTCCTCCTAGGTGGGAAAGACATGTGAGTAGCTGTAGCTGATGGGGTAGTGGTGGCTAATACTTGAAGTTATGGCTAGCTTTTGTGGCTGAAATGCTAGTAATTATGGCTAGATCTTCAACCTTCAAACAATAAACATTATGGAAACGGGCATCTCCAGAAATCCATGGTGGGAAATACAGGCTCCCTAAGTGAGCTGAGGGGAGATAAAACAACTTCTGCATGAAGAATCACAAAATGAAGAAACTGAATAAACACAAAATCTGCTGAAACCACATTTGCTGCTCCCCAACTTGGACTTTTTCCAATGAATACAGAGCCACTTGGAGCCCCAGGGTCCTCTCCACGTCTGTGCCACCAGCATCTGGAGGAGCTTTCTAAAGTCCCAGCTCTCTGGAGCTGGTGCTGGAGCTGGTGCCCTCTCATGGTCTCTAACAGCAGCCTGCCCGCACCTTTGGAGCCAGATGCTGCACTCCTGATGCCTGCAGCTCTGTTTACATTACTGAGGCAATGCACATAACTGCGTTTGGTGTTCAGCATTTCTGTATTAAGTTGCCCAGATGGCCACAAATCCATCCATCCGTACTATTACTGCTCCACCTTCTTAACCTACTGATGATACTCGTTCTCTGATTCATTTCCAAGATCCTCCTGCTACAATTCCTGTGTTGTTTATCATCTTTTTGTCCCTTTCTACCTTTCACTTTCTTGATCTCAATACTCCAGCTTCTCCTTATGTGATTGAGAACAAAGTAATAAAATTAAGACATTTGAATTTATGTAAATTCTAATATAAAGATAATATTAATTGCATTAGTGTAAGAAAAACTTTAATACTGTGAACTGTTAAACATTTTCAAATACTTCAGTGCTTAACATTGAATCCACCTTCATTTAAACTTGGGATATATACAGGAGGGAGGAAGTGTGTTCCAGTACACAGCATTCGTATTATAAACAAAGAGAAGCTAACACCAGCAGGACTAGCACAAACCACATTACAGTCCAGAGCAACTCCGCTTTGTCTCCATTTTGTACTCTCTAACTCTTTAATCTTTCCTCTTGTTTCTAAATTCACTTATTTGATCTGCAAGCACTTACACTTTTCATAGCTTCCCACATGGAAGACATTCCACAGGATCCCATGTTCTTAAATACAGTAGGATTACTCTGTGTTTAAGAGGCCCTGGTCCGTTGAGATGTTACACAGACATAGTTAGCATTGGGTATTGCGATTGGTCCCCATGATCTGTGAAAAGCACAAACTTTTAGAGGATTGTGGCCCTAAAATGTAAGAGCTTCAGAACAGGGCACATGTGTTCCATTTGTTTTGAAAATGCTATGGTGTCGTGCAGCTAAATAGACGTGATCTGTGATAGTGGTCATAGCATTCCTATTTGTGAAGTAATCACGATCGTGTTTTCCTTATAAAGCTATATTTAACCAATATCCCTCATTAAATTATGCCATAATTTCTGGTTATGTTTTGAAAATCTTACCCCACATAAGAAGCATTGCTCACTCCTTACAAAGTGGCAGTGAATTTGGGCAACAGGCTAAAGGGTAGAACTGATATCTAGAAAGTGTCAGAAAACCCAGTGCTACTTACATAAACATGCTGCTGCATGAAGGCCCGGGTTGTCTTTGTTCTGCAAGTTATGAGCTCATACGTCAACATGGGAAAACAGATGTTTAGATGAAAAAAATAACGAAAAGGCAGAATGAGGAACATGTCCAAGTTCCTTTGGCTTTTGTTCAGGTGTTCCATGGACTAAGCTAATGGGGATCATGTGGAGAGGCTGATTATCATTGGAGTCAGATGGTCTTTTTGTAACTGTAAAAAGGAAAGAAGCAATTTTACCCTGTATACACACATCTGATTTACTGCTGGGCTTCGTTAAAATAGTTTTTCACTGCTTATTACGAGAAGAGTACAAGTTAATTGACAGAATGCACTTAATTTTCTGTGGAAGAAAAAATTTGTATCATGACATTGGTAGAAGATCATCAGATCTCTTCTGTTCCTGTCTATCGAGATGGAAGTCCTGATTGTCTCAGCCTTTGTTCCTCAGGTAGTCATCTGTGCAAAACGACAGCACTTTTTGCGCTTTTTTTTTCAGTACAGACATAAGATTCTGCTCAATGTGCAAAACTCTGGAAAATAATTTCCTGTATTGTCCATTCATTAATCTGTTCTGGGCCCAGTTCTTACTTAGCCTTGACTGAAGTGCTGCCATGCTCTTTTGCTTCAAGAGATGTGTCCCCCATCTTTTTTTGCCTGCATTTCCTCCTTATGATGCTGTGGGCTGGCTAGTTACTTCACAGCCTGTGATGTGATTTGCCATGTCTCTGGCTGGGAATCCCATGTACTCCTAAGGAATAATTTTTTTATAGGGATGCTATTTTCTTCTTCCCGTGAACTATTTTTCTTTTCATTCCTATTAGTTGCTTCATGCTGCTCTCTTGCGGGATGATTCACATAGTTGCTTTCTCCGACCAGAGTGTAAAATGCCCCACCTGTTCCAATTGGTTAGATACCAAATATTATTTTTCTTCTCTTGCTCTCAGCTTCAAAGAGTAAACAGAACTTTCTATTGCAGGGAATCATTTTTATTATGACTTTGAGACCCCATTTTTTTCAGTCTTGAATCCTGGTCCTCTTATACCTCTCCCAAACAACCACTTTCAGATGCTATCTGAGGGCATTCTGCTTGAAAATTATATTAAAGCAATCAGTTATATCACAGTCTTTAAACTGGAGAGTTTCATGTGGCAAACCTTGCTGAGTTTTTTGAAAGATACAAATCCGCAGCCTACAGGGGACTGCCGAGTGCCTGTGCTGTCTGTAAGTTTATGCTGAGAAATGACTTAGGTATATTTATAAAAAGTAATTATCGAATAATCTGATCTAAGGCCTCTTTTGCTGGACTCGTTGCCAAAAGATGTTTTTATAGTATTACTTTAACATTATTTCATTTTATGAATTTCATTATTAAGTCATTTTTGCCCAAGACAATTCATACTGACCTTAAAATGAAATGGAAAAAAATGGTGCCAGAAGTAAAAGTCAACAAGGAAAGGATGATACATGGCTGTCATCCATTTATTCAGAGAAACAGGATTAAGGGCTAGGTTGTCAGCTGCGCTAAGGCAGTGCTCAGCCCAGCTGGGAGGGTGGGGAGCACGGCTGTGAGCTGTGTTGATTGTTCTTGTTCCTGCGAAAAAATGGCTCCAGATTAGCTGGGACTTAACATCTGTTAGACCAGCCCTGCATCTCCTCACACCACCATGCTGCTTCCTTGGCCTCTGGGGATCACGTTCTTCTGCTCAAATTGGTTTCAAAAGAAGGAGAGAACAGACTCTCCATTTCTTACCTGAAGTTTGCCAGATTTTCCTTCTCTTTCTCCTCTCTTTGTTGGACCAACTGGAGTAACTCTTTAGTCTTCTGAAATTTCTTATTTCTAGTTCTTGGGTTTATCCCCACCTCAAAAGCATCCCTTTCCCTTTTACCACTACCTCCTGATCCCAGCTGTCCCCAGCTCCTGGCAGTTGTCAGTGTCAGGATGGTATGTCTCCTCGGGACCTGCGGCAGAAGGCCAGAAGCCAGCAAAGATGTACTTGGTCTAAAATGAGTGTAACAATATCTGATTTGTCACCAACTATACCCAAAATGTCTTCAGGCCCATTTCCACAAGTTCTCTTTATTTGTCTGATGGCCCAAAGCCTCCTAGAGTGGTTGACTCCAGCTATTTTAAAACTCAGTACTTGTTTCCTTGAGCATTTGATGCTTGCCAGTCAGCATTCATGACAAATTGCCCAATGCCACCACCCAGAAAGCAGCTGAAGCCACATTTGGAGAGGTGGCAGCATTAGAAACCCAGCCAGTGATCGAGTCTGGCCAGTCTTGGGATGTGTGCTGGAGGGAAGTTTCCTTTCGGTTCAAACCCAGAGCATAGTTGTTTCAGAGTATCGGGAATGGTAGAACTGTGAGAGGCCAAAGCTTGCTTCACCTTCCTACCAGGGAGTAAAGACCAGCCAACAGGGTGCTCCAGTCTGCCAGGAGAGAAGTTCTTCCTCTCCCACTGTCATAGATAATCCAGCACACAAAACTGTGTATTGAGGATGGGATTAGTTCTTAAGTGCTCGAAGACGTAAAGCACTGAAAAGCTACTCAAATGCCAGTGCGAAAAGATTTATATTCCCAGGTGGCAGAGAATGAATACATAAAGTACTAGTCATCATCTAAGGATGAAATCCAACTTATCTCAAGAAGAAAGAGTAAAGAGCTTCAGTGAGGGAAACTTCTAAGATTAAACCTTCCCCCCCCTATCCGAAGGGCAGCTGCATACTGATTTACAGCATAGTTAGAGGACATGCTTATAGAAAATGACTTCATGAGACACAGCTATAGGATTCGAAAGGAAGCCGTGGATTTCTCTATGCTACCTTACTGTTCTTCAGCTCCTCCCTCTCCAAAGTGGAATTGTACAATTTCTGCTACTCCTGGAGACTCTCTGGCTGCAGGATGAATGTGGGTTGTGTTTCAACGTAAATGATCTCATATAATAAACTACTAAAAGCTGGTTTTAATAAAGGAATTAAAGAGAATGAGACTGCTGACAGACGACTTGATGAACCTTCTCAAATTCCTTCTGCAATATTGATTTGATTCCAGTTTCTCATTTACAACATTTGCTTGTTGTATACATAAACTATTTCTGCAACAGTTGAAGTCGTCCAGTGAGCCATGCACAATCCAAATGTAAATTCCAGAGCTCTGTTTTCAACAAGACCATTGTCTTGGATGGAAACCCCAGTGATGTCAGAGATTTAATAAGTCAAAGCAGGAATAGCACACAGACATAAAACTGGAAGAACTTTGGAGAGACTTCATTTAGTAATACCACCAAAGCAGTCAGCCCAGCACAGGAAAGTGAAGCAGTCAATGATTACCTGCTGTTGGCATGAGATTATTGGCACTGGGATTATACATCATCTATGAGAACTGGTTAGTCCAAAGCTAGGCATCCTGTCCCTGACAGATGGAGAAGTTCTTTAAAGAATGTATAAAAAAGAATAAGCACGAGATGTTTTTTTTGTTGTTGGGGAAGTTATTTTCCTTCCAACCTTTGGCAATCAAGATTTGAATCAACTACAATGTAAGTGGCAAAGGCACCCGAGGGAGTCTCTCTAACAGACGTGGGTATCACTAAAGGATCATGTGGCTGTTCTTTCTAGGGAATATTTAATTTTGAATACCGAGATTTGGGGGGAGAAAAATAGAGAAAATGCCAACTAGTTTCAACTTTCAAGGGTAATATTTATTTTTAATTAACAAATAGTATTTCTTAAAGTATCTGGTAATGGAATTCTGATTGATAATAAAATTGGAATAATATTCAATTTTTATATTGACTGGAAAAATGAGAAAGGCATCCCTGCATAGGCTAGTTTGTAGCTAGAATTTAATTATGACTGGACTTTGTGTGATAAGCTTCTTGTGTTATACTTTAGTGTTAAAATAGAACATTATTTCCCAAACATGGGAGTTAAAGATGTATCTTAAGGAACATTTCAAATAGGGTAACAGAGAGTTGCAAATTAAATTAGCAAAGTTCCTACGTAATCACATTCAATGATACCTTAGAGATTTCAAGGAAAACACATGGAGACTGTTTCATTATTTTATAAGTGTTAATTGACCTTTTATTTGCTTAGAAAACTAAATGAAAAACGTTGGCTTAAGATAAAAGATCAAATTAACTACTCCTCTGAGAAAGATTTTTCCTTAAGAAACTTTATTAAGCTTAGAAATAAAGGCATTTTTGACAAATTAATGACAAAAAAGACACACACAGACAGTTCCTGAGGCACAGGAGCATCGAGAGTTGACATGCTAGAGGACCACTGTGGTTTTTTATTGGTATCAACAGTATTTTAATCCAAGAGATTCGCCAATATTAAAATTTAATAACAGGGCTTTGTTTTTGGGTTTTGTTTTTGGTTTTTTTTTTTTTTTTTT
>VYXH01011757.1:0-18536 GCA_013397275.1 Burhinus bistriatus | reverse complement strand
GGCCTTAGCCTTCCTCATTGCATCCCTGCATACTCTGACAGTGCTCCTGTACTTGTCCCAAGTGGCCAGTCCCTTTTTCCACATTCTGCAAACTTCCTTCTTCCATTTCAGTTTTTTTTAGAAGCTCCTTGTTCATCCATGCAGGTCTCCTGCCTCCTCTGCTTGATTTCTTGTTCCTAGGGATGCACCGATCTTGAGCTTGGAGGAAGTGGTGCTTAAATATTAACCAGCTCTCTTGCACCCCGCTTCCTTCTAGAACCTTAGCTCTGAAGAGGCCAAAGTTAGCTCTCCTGAAGTCCAGGGCTGCAATTCTACTTTTTCCTCTGCTTCTTCCACGTAGGATCCCGAACTCCACCATCTCATGGTCACTGCAGCCAAGGCTATCCCAGCCTTCACATCCTCAACTAGTCCCTCTTTGTTTGTCATCACAAGGTCCAGCAGTGCACCTCTCCTCATTGGTTCCTCCACCACCTGTGTCAAGAAGTTATTGTCAATGCTCTGCAGAAACCTCCAGGACTGTGTGTGCCTGGCTGTGTTGTCTTTCCAGCAAATGTCAGGGTAGTTGAAGTCCCCCATGAGAACCTGGGCCTGTGATTGTGAGGCTATTTCCAGCTATCTGTAGAAGGCCTCATCAACTTCCTCTTCCTGATCCAGTTGTCTGTAGTAAACACCCACAAAAGTGTCACCGATATTAGCCTGCCCCTTAATTCTTACCCATAAGCTCTCAAGATGTTCTTCATCCACCCCTAGACAGAGCTTGACACATTCCAGTTACTCTCTCACATAGAGAGCAACTCCACCACCACGCACCACTGGCCCGTCTTTCCTAAAAAGTACATAGCCATCCATGACAGCATTCCAGTCATGTGAGCTATCCTACCAATGTCCCTGTAATTGCAATGAGATCATGGCCCTTTGGCTGCACACAGATCTCTAGCTCTTCCTGGTTATTGCCCATTTTGCGTGTGTTGGTGTACAGGCATTTCAGAGAGGTAGTCGAGCATGCGGGTTTCCCTGGAGGGGAGCAAAAGGATCCACCACAGCGATTCACACCCTTGAGGTTGTTGGCCTTCTGGATCTCATCTTGGGAGTCAGCTAAGGAACACTTGTCACTGCTCTGGTTGGCCTGGCTTATTTCCCAGTTGGCTAAGTTGGTGTGAGCATTGCCACCTTGGACCCCACCCCCCAAGTCCTTCAGTTCTAAGCCCGCCTCACCAAGTTGGCCAACCTGCTGCCAAAGATTCCCTTGTCCCTTCTAGACAGGTGGATCCCATCCCTCTCTAACAGGCTGTATTCTTCAAAGAATGTCCCCTTATCATAAAAGCCAAAACCCTCACGACGGCACCAGCCACGTAACCAGGAGTTGACATGCATTACCTGTCTGTTTCTGGCTGCCCCCTTTCCGCTAACTGGTAAAATGGAGAAAAAGATAACTTGGGCACCCACTTTTTTCACTTGCACCCCCAGGCCTTTATAGTCTCCCTTAATTCTGCCCAGGTTCCGGCTTGCAGTGTCATTCATGCACACATGAAAGAGTAACAATGGGTAGTAGTCTGTGTTCTTGACAAGTTGTGGCACCCTCTCAGCAACATCTCAAACCTTAGCTCCTGGGAGGCAGCATACCTCACATGACTCCCTGTCAGGATGGCAGATGGGCGCCTCAGTGCCCTTTAACAGGGAGTCACCCACTACTAGCACTTGTTTTTCACCATGTCTACTGTGTGCTGCTGGTGCAGGTCCTCCTGGCAGACCTTGCTCCTGGGTGTCTACAGCTGTTAAAACTTCATACCTGTTTTTTGTTTTGATGCCAGAGGGGTCGGGCTGAAGCGAAGTCCTGCTTTTGTGGGTCACTGGGGTCCAAGGTACCTCATTCTCAGTGGTATCCGCTACAGGAACATGGTTATGAAACCACCTATCTATCTCTGTCTCAGCTCCTCTGATACTATGCAGCCTTTTAACCGTTTCTTGCAACTCAGCCACGTGATGTAACAAATCATTGACCTGTGCACACTGTGTGCAGGTACTTACCTTTCTGCCAGGAGAAGGACAAGGGTCTGAGCACACACTGCAACCTACTGCCTGTACTGAAGTCTCCCTCCTTACCAGTTGCCTCTGGGTGGATGCATCAGACATCTGAGGGGCTTTCTGTGTAGGAATACTGGTTTTAGCTCTGAGGCGAGTGCCAACCATTTTGGCAGAGACCTTGAGCACTTCCCTGGGCTGTGGACCAACAAGAAGGGTACGGGACCCATCCTGCGTGCCCTTCTGTGCAAACTGCCGCGCCACTCCCTGACTGCCATGCCACGCCCTGTTTGCCCACCCTGTTTGCAGCGCTGCTGGTCGCTTGCGCTCCCTAGGGCCATTTACATCTCCCATGGTTGTCTTCTGACAATGTCCGCTCCGCCACGTCAGCCTCACTCGCGAGAGCTGCCAGCTCCCAGCAGAGCTCTCTGCCCTCCCTCGGGTTTCCCTGGCTTTGGGAAACCCCCGTCCACCTTGATCTAGCACCCAGCCGCAGAACTTACCATGTCCACCGCTGGGTTCCTCACCGACTGAGTGAGACACCAAGCAAGCTGTTGTATCTACATAGCATAGCACAAAGCCATGAAAAGATACTTTTTTGGATGCTGAAAGCAGGGGAGACATGTCAGTGTGGCATTACACTTGTGCCAATTTGTTAATAGAACTATCGTGCCTCTGGCTCCAAGCTAGGTCACTGCCATTGGCCCATGGCATCACACTCCATGGACCAGACTAGACGTAAACCTGAGACCACAGAAATATAACCATCAGAACTATTGGCCAGATTTTCATGACCATAGGCTGATGCTCAGGAAAGCACTCTAAAGCAAACTTCAGGTTCAGTTTCAGCAAGGTTGGAGGCAAATATTTTGCCTTGCTCCAAGAGGTGTCTCAGACACCCACTCATAAAACCACTGCTGCTCCATGTAGGAAAAAAACAAACAAAGAAGGGATCAGTATAGTGAACTGATAAAAACAAACCCAAACAAATTGCAGCTTCACGTTTTGGGTTTATTTTGAACTCTACATTTTTTTCAGTGGTTTCATCCATCAGTTAGATGAGGCTTAGGAGGTTCTTACTGGAACTGCTGAATATCTTGTGTTACAGTTTTGGAAAAGTTACTTGGCTGTTTGCCACTCTTTCCAGTACAATGTTATGGTGTGACAGATGGATTCAATAACAGTGCCTAGCAATCAAGAGATGTGAACCACAGGGTGTGGGGGAGTTAACTGTCACCATGACTTGTGAGAGACTGTGCTGTCCTACATGTCAATACCTGTTTTTGTGGGGAAGGAAGTGGTCACCTGGCTAAAAAGGTGTACCACCGTGTTTTTTTCTGGCCTCACTGCTATTGGGAGTAACTCATCTTTTCAGTCCCCTTAAGTTCACAGCCACTCTAGGGTAGCATCTCCTTGTCACCACTAACCTCAGCATGTGGGGAGAAAGAGGAAAAGGTGGCATGCAGCTTTCTGCTGCTGGAGGGGCCTCATCCAGTCTGCAAGCTGAATTTGCCTAATGCTTTCCCTAACCATCATTGTTGATGTCTGTCATCCTGGGTCTGACCTCCTACGTACGCTTCTGGCTGTGTTTAGGCTCTTGTCTTCCCTGGCTGGAAGCATGTATATGTGTGGTGGTCTGTCAGCCCATGCATGCTCTCCTGTTCTTCTGAGTGCCAGTGCAATATACTCGGGGTCTCTGCTCCAGTCTGAACTGCAAAAGAAGACAGATCTTCATGACTATACCTGAGTGAAGCACGACTATCAATCAGCATTTTGATAGCACCATGGGACAGGCTTGCTCTGTGCAGCTGCAGTGGTAAAACACCAGTGAGGCAAGAGAAAAGCCTTCCTCTGTGCTCCTGAGTCCCTGCAGACCCAAATTGAGAGGCTGTTTTTAAGCCATTTGACCCTAAAAATCAAGTTGCTGTTTTAATAAACGAGGATCAATTTACTGAACTCTCATGTACTTTCTGTGCAGGACGTGATCAAGAAATGTGTTTTCATCTATCACCTACATTTTCTTACCAGAGAGGGCATTTTAATTCTTCAGCTTCATTCAGTGTCACCTGAACTAGCTGTTACCACCTCCGCAGTGTGCAGTCCCCAGGAGCAGAACTAAAACAACATTTATTTTCTTTAGAAAGAAAGTAGCCGCTGAGGCTACTTTAAAGAAAATAGTCTCTGAAGTTGTGGAAGCAAAAGGTCAACATCTAATTTACAGGGGCTTGTAATGTATATAGAAGCCTGTCTCTGTTCCACGGTCTTTTATTTTAGGCCAAATTTGATGCAGTTACATGGACTCTGCAAAAAACACTCTTGTGATTTGTTGTTGTTGAGATGCTGACTATAGAACAGTTCCTTGTGACTTTGACGTGAACAAGCAAATATTTCAGCTAGCACAGCAAACCCTCTGTGTAAGGCTGATCTGCTCTGTGTTGTGCTGCTGCATGTTATGGGATGTGATTACTGTAAAACTGCAGGACCACTGAGAATCAATTCACTGTAATCTAGGAGTAATAAAAGTGGTCTTAGAGCCTTATATATATAGCAACGGTACAAAGACATTCCAGGATTTGCTAATCGATTCTTCCTATTCCACTGTAGAGGCAGACTACTTTAGCTAGAGGATAGCATATCTTCAGCAATCAGCTCTCTTTTAAGTGAGTTATCTATTGTTATCTATATCTATAGATAATGCATGCCAGGGGTACAGGTACCTTGGCTGGCTCCTTGCCATGTGAAGCCATATCTCGCATGCTTGCTCTTGTAAGTGCTGGTGAGTGTGTTACAGACACTGAAGCCATCTCAGGCTGAGCAGCCTGGACTCAGAGTGAGCCATGCTGGACCCAGTAATGCCCAGAGCCACCCAGGTGGTTCTGCCCCAGGCTTCCCATCACAGCAGGTTCCAGGAGGACTTGTCATCTCAGAGATGGCACTGGACCCTGGCTGGCTCCGTGTATTCCCATGGCATTGCATCCTGCATCCTGGCATGTTCAGGGAGGGAGCCAGGATTGGCAGCAACACATCACATATTTTCTAAGGTTTTCTGTTATAAGGAGCATCCCAGTCCCTCATCATGCAACATCAATGGTAAGTGGAGCTCTAAATTTCTCAGATGTCTCCCTGACTAGCCCTTTGGTTTCAGGCTGTTTTCATCATCTGTAACCAACCTTCAGCTTCCCAAAGGCCAAAGCAGCCTGATCTTACAAATTGCTAAGCAGCCTTGCAAGCTATACCTTGGACTGCAATGAAAATGGAGTATGTCATCGTGCAAAAGAAATCCTGCTGGAGGGCGTCTTTAGTAGCTCAACCAAGCCATTAAAGACTATCTGTCAAGAGCACTGTTCTAAGGAATCTAGAAATTTTGTGGGGGGAGCTGGTGGCACTGCATATGCAAAGCAGAGCTGCTGTCTCCATGCCAGACTCAGTGTGTGAGGCTTTGATGGACATACACAGATCAAAAGCACAGTGTGCCTGTAGATGTGACATTTATGGCCTAGGAGGTAGTCTTGTGGGTTCCTGCCATAAAAGAATAGTATTTACTTTTTTCCTTGTCTTTTGGCATTTGACCTTCACAACAGAAATTAGTATTTCTCTTTCTCTCACGGGAATGTGAGAAGACAATGGTGATATTAATATCAACTCTTATATATCTGTATTCTTGAGAGGAGTTGAAAGAAGATTTATATTATTTGGAAGAAGGCTAAACTGGACATCAGCTGCCCAACACATGTTGAAAATCAAGTACTGAAGGAATCCAAAGACGCAAAGGTATATGTGTCTGTAGAAGGTCTATAGAAGGTATATGTTTCTCCACAAGCAAGCAAATAGCTTCTGAAAGAAACACAAGACGCCAAGTCATGTAAGGAGGACTCAGGCCTATTTCCTCAGTTTAACCTGGTCACTTGTGCTTGGAGAAGACATGAAAGGTGAATAAGCTATGCTGCTACACTAAATTGGACTTTCCAAAGCTAGAGATGTATTTTTAAGTTAGAAAATTTTTTGGCTACTTTTACTAGATGAACACATTAAAGTCACATTTCCTCAACTTTCCTGCCCATGGCTCTTTCCTGAAAGCAGTGCCACCTTTATTCATTAGTTGGCTCACCAAGAATGGTGTGGCCGTAGCTGGCTGGTTGCTTCTTTCCATTGCCACAGCCTCTTTTCCTGGCAGACTTTTTGCTACAGAAGCCTGAATTTACCCTGGAAGAAACTGGCAAAAAGCTAGCATGAATTTAAATTTGTATTCCTTGAATTGCAGTGAAACAACCCACAACAAATTAAAAGCACTTTCAAATAAGCTGTAACAATATCAGCTGCTAGCATTCCAGAGCCCTTCACTTCTGGAGTCAAAAGTGTCTGCTTAAATTGCTAATTAGCTTTCTCTTGTTATAATTTTTCTGACTTAAATACTGTGCTTGAAAGCATTTTTCATACCTGCTCCGTTGCCATAGCATCCATCACTGCACAGTTGGGCTGCTCTTCTGCCCCTGTTTCATTATCAACTATAACTATAATTTCTTGAGAAAAAAAATTTGGTTTTTAACAAAACGTAGAATACAAATTAAGAAGGCCCTAATAAAGGCTCAAATAAATTCCTTATCTGGCAGCATACTGAAAATATCTTGATTCCTGGCACAGCAAATATACTGTGGAGTTCACTCTTCATTAAAAAACGCAGGCAACCACAGTACCAGGATGTGGGTAGTCTTAAAGACTAATGTGTACATTTATGCAGATACAGTCTTCTGGGAACCAGCTTGTTTCAATCATAAAAGAACCCTTCAAGTAAATTTAATGAGGAGTTAGTTGAGGAATTTATTCTGAAACTTTAAACTATGTGTAAATTCCTGAGGATCAAATTAAGTTGAAGGTAAATAATGTTCAGAATGGTGTTACAGTCAAGGCTGCCTAAAAGCTGGAGACACAACGATCCTGCTTAGAGAACATTTCTTTTCCGGCTAGAGACTTCTTTAAGGAGCCCAGACAGATGCCATATGTTGATGATAAAACAATATCTTTCGCAATGTGACATTTGGAGCCTGCTCAAAAGATCAGTCATTGTTGTCTTTTCTAAGGTTGCCACCTTTAAAATAAATGCCAAACAGTTATGAACTGGAAAAAGAGTAATTGCCAATAGTTATAGGTGTCATCAGTGATGAAACATCCATAAGCAGATGTTTTACTTTACATGCAGGGAAGTTCTGGATAAAAGAAACACTGTGACAAGGACAGCTGTGTCAAGGGTGCTTTAAAAACACAGATTGTCATCATTTGCCCTCTTAAAGATAAGAAACCCTTGCTTTGAGCCCTTCATCTCTCAGTGAGAGAATGCTTGGTCTACCTTCTTCATACACTGGAAAAAAATGGTGTGCTTGAAGATATTTTATTTAATGATTTACCTTTTGAGTCATATTTTTTATTTGATGTTCTGAAGTCTAGTCAGAAGTACAGTGATGGACAAACATATACATGAACACACATGAGCACATGAACACAACAACCTCTGTTTCCCTCTCTCATTTTCATAGAATAGAGGCATAAAATGATTTGGGTTGGAAGGGACCTTTAAAGGTCATCTAGTCCAAGCCCCCTGCAATAAGCAGGGACATCTTCAACTAGATCAGGTTGCTCAGAGCCCCGTCCAACCTGACCTTGAATCTTTCCAGGGATGGGGCATCTACAGTCTCTCTGGGCAACCTGTTCCAGTGTTTCACCACCCTCACCGTAAAAATTTCTTCTATGTATCTAGTCTTAATGTATCCTCTTTTACTTAAAAGCCATTACCCCTTGTCCTATTGCCACAGGCCCTATTAAAAAGTTTGTCTCCCTCTTTCTTATGAGCCCCCTTTAAGTACTGAAAGGCCACAATAAGATCTCCCTGGAGTCTTCTCTTCTCCAGGCTGAACAACCCCAACTCTCTCAGCCTGTCCTCCTAGGAATTTTTTCCTCATGTGGTTGATCATCCACTGGATGGTGTTAGCAATATACACTGCCTAGTGTTTCCCAGCTGGATGTTGTCATTTAAGGCACAATTCTTAAATAAAGAAATATTTTCTAATAATGTCAGATATGCAGATGAAGCAAAGAAAGCACCTAAAGGCTAAGCAAGTAGGCTTAATAAGGTACAGCTTGATCATATAAGTGCTCACTGGTGTATCCCACAGATCTGCCATTTCATATTAAATTTCTCCAGTATTAATATGGAATAAATAAGATCTTATTATATATTCCTGGGCAGCATTGTAGGGTGGAAAATCCCAGTGAGACAGAAAGCATAAAGAAACAGATGCATTCAAAAGGTATCGTTTATGCATATGCTTAATGTGTTTTCCTCTACAGCATACAGAGTTTATGCATATTTGGTTTGAAAATATGTGGATCTTGTATGGTCTGTGTCCCGGTCTTGTCTCTTCATCAGTATTTTTGCAGTGTTCAGAAACTTCTAAAGCACATTAGAGGACAAAAAAGGAAAGGTGCCTCCAAGCTGATGAAAGTGTAACCCCTGTCCTGCAGGTGCACTGGAATAACTCATACGAGAAGTCCCACAGAACTCGTAAGCCAGCTTGCACGGGGAGAAAACCTGAACTTCAGAGTAGGGGTAATGAGATGGTGGCAGATGGGGAAGGAAGAAACATAGAAGGAGAAGAGTCGGCTTAACTAGATGGTCATGTTGTGGTTCTGCTGCAAATAATCTGAATATTTATTTCCTTTATTTAGGCCAGAATCTTGTAAACTCTTATACAGGTGAGCAATTTTATACACACGAGTGATCCTATTTAATTCAAGACACAAACTCATTACCAAATGATAAATACAGATGCGTCTACAAGATTAAAGCCTTAAACTGAGAGTGAGCTTGTTTCTGGTTTGTATGTCACTTCATATGCTAGTGATTGTTAATAAATATCCAGGAAGGAAAAACATGAGGGCAAATGGCACCATTTGATTTGAGAGGATGAAGTAATCCAGGAGGCACCGTTATAATAGGAGGGAGAGCCTTGCAGATGTGTATGGCTGAAAGCGACAATAAGGCAGCACTGACTTACAAAAAGCAGAAAAGTGGGATTCAGAGGGTAAAAAATGTTTGAGGTACGTAAAAGGTTCTTGTTGTGGAAGTTTCTGACATGGATCTCAGCACTGGAATGAGAACGAGATGAGCATCACAGCGTTGAGAACTCCTATAGTAAAAAGCAGTCAAAAGGAAGATAATTTAAAGTGCAACAGAAATACTTATGGGACAAAAGGGTGTAAAGAATATACTACATTTCCAGAGAAGGCAGGCATCAGATAATCAGATCTGGTTATAAAATGCAGAGAACTTACCCTACAGAGATCTTTGAGTTTTTGTGAAAAAAAAAAAATCAAATAGCCTGGATAAAAGGGCTTACAGCTGAATGTTACTGCTTTTCCAATAGAAATAATGCTTTTTTAAAAAAGAAAAAGGTTCCATCTCCAAACATTTTAACTTAGTTGAAACACCACTTTCTTGTAGGAAGAATATTTAATCAGCCTCAGGGATAGCTGAAACCCATGGGAAGTGCAGGGGACAACCATGTCAGAAAAATCAGATCCTAAATGGCTGCAGCATGCTACATGGTTACTAGAAGCCTGAATTCACAAAAGAGGACTGCAGAACTTGGTGTGGCCACGATGAAGTTCCTGTTCCCAGTTGGCCTCCTACTGCAAGTGCAGGGAAGGCTGAAGCCCTGATGGTTAGCTAACGAGAATAACCTTCCAAGCAATGACACCCCCCAACCCACAAGGAGTGCTAAGATGGCAGACGATAACTTTCCTGAGTATTCGTTCCCGCTCAATGAACAGTAACGCCAGCTATGAAAGCCTGGCTTAGAGAGTTTGCTTTGCAACAACAGTGACTGCCTTTGGGGCAGCTGTGGTGGTACTGTCCCCAGCTAACTGTCCCACTTCACTCCCTTGATGAATCTCCAGCTCATGTAGCAGTTGCTGGATTGCTACCAGTGCTACTCTGAGACATTAAGTAAAATAAAAATTGAATGTCAGTTTATATTAACACATCGTATTGTAAACAACTGGAGTTCATCTGCTGCTTCACCAAGAGTTGACCTTTCCCTGCATCAGAGATGAGAGTCCCTGAGAGATGGGCTGGTGGGAGAGCTCATGGCTGAACCACCACAGCATCTCTAGGCAAAGCATCCCCATTCAGTAATATGAACTCATCGTCTCCATCCTCATCATGGATAGCTTTTAAATCTTAGAGGTTCTCTTTCCATGATAATTTCTCTTTCACAAGGTATCATCAGAATTAATTATTTAATAGAAGTGCAATGTTCAGAATGTGTTATTATTTCAGTCTTTGTGGTAATTCAGATCTTGTCCATACTGAGATTTTTCAGTGGAATTGTATTTGTGATGGTGGTTTTGTGGCATGGAAGCCTGTTTACTACAGCTCAGATTGGGACCAACAGAAACAGTGAATACTTGAGCAAAAATATAGCTGGGGAAACTTTCACTCTTTGAAACAAAGCATTAGAATAATGATAATTTTTCTTTTTGTATGTAGGTCTTTCTAGAACACCTTGCTTGCTTGCCCAGTAGGCGGAAGTCTATCTCCCCACACCACTATTAGCCATGCTTGGAGTGCTAAGGAACAGCTGCTGTCCTTCTGTAAGGTCCTTAGAACTCAACCATCCTCCTCTTCTTTTGCCACAGCCTGTGGAGAGAGCCCTGATAGCCCAACACAGGACCGTCACTGAGGGACCTTCCAGACCCACAGGCTGGGAAGATCACATCGGTTTGTGGACTGCATCCCTGGCATGGGGGTAGAATGCCTCCATGGACCCACATCTTGACGATGAATTTCATCTGTGTGTGGGGAGCCTCCACAAAACTTATATACTACCTAAATGCCATAGTGAGGTCTTCTTAATGGTCAGATCTTTGCATAATTCAGTAACAACTACTGAATGTGAATGAAGGCAATTAACTCTATAGCTACAATGTAGGGGACTTTCTAAAGTTGACTGAAGCTATGTTGGAGGCAGAATGAATACTCTGCAGTAACCATACAAGCTAGGAGATAGAAAACAATTGACTTGCAGAATTTTCTAAATGTTCTGATTCCTCCTAAATGAGCTCCATTAACACTGAGACACAGAGATCAGTTAATTGTGGTTGTTGAGACATTGCAAATGATTCTTCCTATGGTTGCTTTAATTAAAACTCCTGCTTTCTAGTTTGTCATGTCAATATTGCACCTGTTTACTCCGTGCAAATACAAAGTAATGGTTATGAAAGACAACTTTTTCTTTCTTTGAACCATTCCAAGTTAGGAAGATTAAATTGCGAAAACATATCTGCAATTTCTGAGTCTGCATATCTGTTCATTAACATGTGCATGCCTAGAATATCCAAATTCTGTTGTAAGATGTGCCCCTTTGCAGCTAGATAAGAAAAGATTTCCTACTGCTAAGTAGTTCTTTGATACCATCAGATTCTGTCAAATCTATCTCTGATTTTAAAAGCAAACAAATGGAAGGGGGTTGTTGCTTCTTTCAATTCAATCTTTTCAAACATCAGCTTTACTATTTAGTCTGTTCTACTACATAACTTAATATTTATTTACCTTCTAGACAGAGAGAGTTTCTTTCACAGTATGCTTTGGATTATGTTTCTATGATGTAAATAAATTATTTTTCTTGGCTCAGCACCAGTTTCAGTTTTTCTCAATATTGCTTTCCAGAAGCGCCTCTAAGAGACTTCTCATGACTGCCTTGCAAGCTCTGCAATCAATGATATCAGAGGGATTTCCAATTTTCTTGATTTGAGGTAACTTTCAGGTTTTGTGCTAGTCTGTGATTAGAGATACTCTTGAGTCATGAATTATCAGCATCTCTGCCTTGTATAGTTGTGATGGTGTGCTCCCCTCCGCCTCCAGGCGCCACCTGATCTTTATCTCCTGTAACCCTGCCCAAGCGATAACCACCCATGGTGGTCATAATGGGTGCTTGTAGTCGTGATGGTGGCATCCGGGGCTCAATGTGGTTTCGGGGAGACAGATAACAACACAATAGCCAAGGGCTAACTCGAGCAATGCTGGTTCTGTGGTCAATATGCAAATATGACTATAGGTCAATCATCTTACCCCCAGAAATAGTGCACAGCCCAAGAGCCCTTCGAGCTCTCCTGAACGGCAGGGGGCTGCACGCCAGGATCTTCCCTTGAGTCAGGACGCTGCTCAAGGTTCCTCCTCGAGGTTGAGAAATTCCTTGCCGCAGCAGATCCTCGGTAAGTGACTAATAGCATGCTGAACTTTGAAATCTTAGCTAAGTGATATAAAGGATTGATTGCGCACATATAATCCTTCAGATGTAAACCGTTGACTAATACTGGGACTAGGATTGGATCCAGCCACATCTAGACTCCTCTCTGAGAAGGAGTTCAGAAAGCAAGGGGATCCCTTCTGAAACCTTGACTCAATGGGAGGGTCTGCCCAACAGTTCTGTCTGACCCTGTCCTCTATGCAGTAAATAACCCAAGTGTGCCTTGCCGTCTCGAATCTTGTTAAACTGTCACATCTATTATCAACTTTATTAAATCATTGTTTTTATATCAATAAACATTTTGCTGCTTCTCTGTATGAGTGAAGTGCATCGCTCCATCCGCGACAATAATGATCACTGGTTTCTCCCTTCCCACAGCTTGGCACTTGGCAGTGCAGTCTGGCAGAAAGCCCTCTCAGTTCTACCTCTCTCCTAAGAATTTCTCTGGATATGGGTTAGTGAGGCTGCGTATGCACACTGCTTTGGGTCCACTGCCTCTGGGGAGACGATGCATTTTTTTCTTTCATCTTGCTTTCACCACTAGACAAGCTCAATATTAAAGCAAAGATAAGCTGTGTTAGCTGGGCCTAAGGTCAGACTTTAGACTGGGAACAAAGGTCTCAGATGCAGAAAAAGACATCATTTATAACCAAATACTATTTACTCATCATCTCTTACCCAGGATCCTAAGATTTTGGCCTGTTGTCACATGTAGGTATGCCTTCAGTGTTGAGAGCAACATCTGTGTACCCTTAGGGTTACCCTTGATTTGAAATGTAAACCTTACCTGGGATCCTGACCAGGATGGGGCCATGCCTTCCTAGGAAGCCCCACTACCTTCTGAATCCTGTTTTCTTTGCTGTCCTCATTCTTGATGATGCTTTTAGGAATCAAGTTTTGGGATTCAAGTATAAATGTTCCTGATGATTTATCCAGAGCCACTGTGGAAACTTCTGGAAACTTTTACTCTTGCTTATCCTGGTGGTAGGTGAATTTTTTGGGATGCTGTTGGCTCCTCCTTAAGGCAGACACAAAAACTACTTCGTATTACTACTGCCTGGAAGCTCACAACCTTTTGGCAATAGTAATACAGTCACATTAAATATATAAATCATTGATTGTGTATGCATTCTACAAAACTTCTGCCATGTTACAAGTTTAGACAGCATATAAAGGCATTATTAACGTAGACATCAAGCTTGGGAAGTAGTTATTGTTTATGAATATATACATGAGTGCAAGTCTCTGTATGCACTTTTTATTGAATTTCTGTGACTTGAGTTCCTTTAACTTTGGGCTATGGAGGTTTTGAGCAATAAATACTTACTTTATTCTCACCTCCACATTGACTACATGAGATAGCAATGATTCAGAAATGCTTACTTCGAGTAGCTGGTGTGTATCAGTTGCTAAGAGAGTGGACTGATATTTAGTCAGTCTGTGAGTACACCAGGCTTGGGTGGGAGAACCACTAGACTACAGATTTATAATGAGTCATGAGAGTATGGATTTATTTTCCTAAGCTTGATTGCTTAGTCTTTGACTTGCAGTGTGATTTGCAGTTCTCCATAACAGATGTCACAGCTCCTTATCTCAGTGAGAAATGAAGATCTGACAAAAACCTGCAGCCAGAACTATCTTCTACATCTCATTCAGAAAAGAAAGGAAGGATGATTATACTTAAGTACTCATGCAAATCCGGACATAGAATCGCTGTAGGCTTGACAGTATAGACACAACCTGACAGTCAGAGGGGATCATTACCTCTGCAAAAGTGTCTACCTCTCCATTCCACAAATATTGCAAACACCTGTCTTTCCACCTATCATTTTTGGACACTTTTTAGATTTTATTTTAATTTATTTCGTTGCACTCTTCTGAAGCTATTTGAATTGAATTTGCTATACTCAGAGTTGTTATATTTGGACTGTCTCAAGCTCATTCAAGTTCATTGCTATAGCAATGACTAGAAGTCAAGAAGAGCTTTTCTACAATCCTAGAGCAAAAAAATCCATTAATTTCAGTAGTGCAATATTCTACTTTTGGTCTGCTAGTTTTTCTACTATGTCTTTAACAAATTTAATTGCTGTTTGATTTTCAGGCTCTATGGGCTATGATTTAACAACACTGTCCTTGATGTCAGCTTCTGGGAAGCTGACAAGTGTGTCTTTTCCCATTTTATTGTGTATTAGCTGCTCACTCTGAGCCAGTGTCAGTCTTGGAAATGCATGTCTCCTCATGTCTCTTGGGAGAAGAGATTTTAATATTAGAAGAACCTCTTGAAAAGTACTTTTTTCTTTAATATAGAGAGATTTTTCTGTTCTACTTGTTTGTTTTCCTTTTTTTTGTTTTCAAGTAAGGGTTGATGAAGACAGTCTTCAAAGAAAAGAACGTGTCCTCTGTTGTACTCAATTTCTCTCCTCAAAACAGTAACATTTTATTCCCAATTGAACTGGATTGGAAACAAACAGTTTAGACAAAGGAAGGTATTTTTTGTTTTATATGTTCAAGTAGTCAAGTGGGAGAAGACAAACAGCAATTTTGAAAGCCATTCTAAACAGCTTTCTTCTTTCTTGGCCCTTCTGTCTTATCATAGAATCATAGAATGGTTTGGGATGGAAGGAACCTTTAAAGATCACCTAGTCCAATCCCCTTGCAATGAGCAGGGACATCTTCAACTAGATCAGGTTGCTCAGAGCCCCGTCCAACCTGACCTTGAATGTTTCCAGGGATGGGACATCCACAGCATCTCTGGGCAACCTGTTCCACTGTTTCACCACCCTCAACATAAAAATTTTTTTCTATACATCTAGTCTGAATCTACACTCTTTCAGTTTAAAACCATTACCCCTTGTCCTATCGCTACAGGCCCTGCTAAAAAGTTTGTCTCTCTCTTTCTTATAGGCCCCCTTTAAGTACTGAAAGGCCACAGTAAGGTCTCCCTGGAGTCTTCTCTTCTCCAGGCTGAATAACCCCAACTCTCTTGGCCTGTCCTCATAGGAGAGGTGCTCGAGCCCTCTGACCATTTTTGTGGCCCTCTTCTGGACCCACTCCAACAGGTTCATGTCTTTCCTGTGCTGAGGGCTCCAGAGCTGGACACAGTGCTCCAGGTGGGGTCTCGCCAGAGTGGAGTAGAGGGGAACAATTACCTCCCTCGACCTGCTGGCCACGCTTCTTTTGATGCAGCCCAAGATACGGTTGGCCTTCTGGGCTGCGAGCACACATTGCTGGCTCTTCCTTATGTATTTTTCCTCAAGAGCAGCATATTTTTTCACTTAATGCCACTAGCCCTTCTCTCTACTTTGTGGCCATTTGCATAAATGGAAAGGTCATAGAATGGATAAATAATTTGCTAAAACACAGGAGACAGAAGGGAGCAATAAATGGCCAGCTCTTATGACAGAAGGAAGTCACCAGTGGAGGGGTCTGTACTGAAACCTGTGTTGTTCAGCTTGTTCATACATGTTTTGGAAAAGGGAGTTAACAGCAAAGTGACAAAGGTTGCTGAGGATGCACAGTTATTTAACATATTAAGAACGAGCACAGCCTGGTGAGCTGCAGAAAGACTGCAACCCAAGCAAACTAGGCAATAAAATACCAGATGAAACTCAACATGCATACATGTAATGTGATTTGCATGGGGAAGAAAAAAATTCTAGCTTCTTACAAGGGCTCTAAACTGACCATTGCTTTTCAGGAGCAGCTAGATTTTTCTGTTATGATTGACAGCTCCATGAAAAAATCAGTTCAGGGCTTTACAGTAGTTAAGAAAACACAAATCAAACATTTATGTCAAAAGAAAGGACTTATGAGAACTGGAAAGGGTAAGAGGAAAGCAACAAATATAATCAATGGTATGGAAAACTCCCATAACAGCAAAAATTGACTTAGTTGAAATTTCAATATGAAGAAATGACAACTTACAGGGAAAATATGTTTCAGGTTTACCAAATCACCACCGGGAAAAAGTTTTGACTGTTCACTGCCTCTTTACGTGCTAGAAATAGGGCTCAAAAATGCAGCTTATGGGAGCCAGGTTCAGAGCAAGAAATAGGACCTGACTGGTCACACAAGTAGAAGAAGATCTGTGGAACTCCTTGCTGGGGGTGTTGTGGATGCAAGAACTTGTCTGTATACATGCAAGGGAAGACTTGACAAACATTTGAAAGATAGAGAGGCCAGCTGGGTGTTTCTAAATATATAAATACAAACAAGTCAGGAAAATCCCCTGAGCTGAAAATTGTTGCCAATGAGGAGAGTATTAGTGGGAAGGTATCATATATGTTTGCTCTGCTCTTACTCTTACCAAGGCGTTTGCTGATGAACTGTGTTTCTGTTGGTCTTTCCTTTTAAAGACAAACATTAGCCTGTCCCTAACAAAATCTAAGCTTTTCTTCAGAAGGGAAGGGTTAGAGAAAAAGAGAGCAGGGAAAACACCAAATTATTCTAAGAATGAATAATGAATGTGGGAGGGGAGCAGAGGACTTAGGGTCACAAACATAGAAGTTGGGACAGCAAGCAGAGAACTCCTAACAATGTCAACCACTCCTAGAAGGTGGCCAAGAAGCTCTACCCAGTGACGCAGCAGAACGAGGACCCATTTCCAGCTAACTCACCAGGATCTCCCCTGAACCCTGAGAAAGAGCGGTTTGGCCAGGGCCAAAGGGAGGATAATAAAGAGACCATGCAACACAGTGAGGTCTTGGTGGGGTGGGTATGAATAAAAAGGAAAGAGAAAAACTGTAGCCAGAACTGAGAGTTCTGGAGGAACAACCAGGAGCTGTAGTTTGGTACACTTACTACATCTCTGCATAACTGTTTCTCTCCTGCTGCAGAAGGAGCATGAGCCAGACCAAGAACATGCCTTTCTCTACCCCTCCATAGAAGATTTTCCAAATTAGGTGACCAGTGGGCCATAAAAATAACGCAGAGAACAGGATGGCCCATCGAGGTTCTTTGTCATCTTTTGCTGGCAAGTTGACCAGATGTGGAAAATATCTGTGAAGCCAGTACCAGACTGTTTGGAGGGCATGCTAGATCACAGGACTTCCAACCTTAATTCCTTCCCAGTGGAAACAGTGTGGGAGTGGAGGGAGGGGAATTTTGCAATACTTTCCCTTATCCCAGGACAAATTGTTTGAAGCCACAGTGCTGTCAATTGAGATACAGGAACACGAGCTGATTTGTCCTCTTACATCAGCTTAAGGAAAGAATCAAGCTAAAGTCATTGTACTTTTATCAAGAAAAAGTGATTGCTGTTTGTTGCATGAGGTATTTGGGTGTTTCATCCAATTTTTCAGTTCTGAGGTTTCCTTTGTTAATAGTCTTCTGTTATGTATAGCCAGGACGTTAATGCAGGATGAAACTGCCTGACAATCAGCAGCCATTCCCTCAGTTGATTTCTGATTCATGAAATGACAATCTAGGTAGTTACAGATCTTTTTATTCATTGTCACTTAATTAAACACTCTGATATCAATGTTAAGAGAAAACATTCAAAACCTTTTTGCATCACCTTGTGTCATATATATTCTGCTAAGAATATTGCGCCAGTTCTAAACGAGCTGTAAACACGCCAGCGGTCACTCGCTGAGGAGACCAGCTCCAGTGCAGGTAAGTCCATGCTGGGGAAGGGGATCGAGGTGGAAAGGGCCGGCAAGGGGCTCTTTTTGGGGCTTTTTGAAGCCACAAAAGTGGCTAGCTCGTGCCAGAACTGGCAGCTCGAGGGGGGGCTGCTGAGGCAGCAGGGGGCAGAGCCAACACCACCCGCGGCAGTTCTAAAGGAGCGGTCCCGGAGCGCAGCGGCCCAGTACGCAGGCAGCCAGTGGGCATCACCGCGGCGAGAGCAGGCGACCAGGGTGCAGCATCTAGCACAGTAGGCTGCTGCAAGCTTTGCAACGAAGCCGGCCACAAGCTGGGTGAGCGCAAGCGGAGGAACCTCAGCATGCAGGGGGACATGCTCAGGGCATGCGGGAGGCAGAGAACAGTGACTGGTCACCTCCTGGCTCAAGAGAAGAACACGGCCACTAAACGGCCCAAAGCCACTGCAAGAAAGAATGTGGGAACTCAAACCGTGCTCCCACGCAAGCATGTGGCCGTGCAGGTCTCCGGCTGCAACAAATGCCTGGCCCTGGCACTGGTATCAGAGGGAGCCAGAGACACCACCTGTGTGCGGTGCAACCAAATAAACGATCTACTCAGGCAGGTGGTTGA
>VYXH01011756.1:66196-79060 GCA_013397275.1 Burhinus bistriatus | reverse complement strand
GTATATGTCTGAATATTGAAAAATATAACATTAACTAATTTATAAAAAAAAATCTATGTAATGCAAAATACTTGAAGCTGCAGTAGCTTGGTTTTAAACAAAAAAAACCTATCAGAAGGACTAAAGTGCGCCTTGCTTCAGGGTTGGCTCAGGTGGTGAACTATATGCTGGGCATCTATGCAGAGCCACCTTTTGGATTGCATGGTTGGACTGATACCTATTGGGGAAAATTTTATATATATATATTTANCCTATTGGGGAAAATTTTATATATATATATTTATACAACCCGTGTATACATATATATGTATACACACATACACACCTGCTTGTAACAGGCACTATAGTAAAGAGGGACAACAAAAAATACACAGCCAGAGCAGCAAGCCTTAGCATTAAGAATACAGTATGCCAGAATCGGGGTTTGTGCCTCCTAGCCTAGAAGACTTAAAGAAATATCCTTTTTGACACAAAACGCAAAATGTTTTCCAAAATGATTGACATGATACATTACGCCTTTGCAGTGAGCTAATAATAAGCTAACCTTTGTGCACAAATAACATATATATATATTATATATATATATTCTGCATAGGTATTTTGACTTTGTGCAGGACAGAAAGTTGTGTAGGTATGACTGTTCTACTTTTCAGTTTGTTTTTTTAATATATTTTATTTTCTCTAGAATTACTCAAACAAAAGCAGCCTTCTATCTTGCCTTGTCTTAATGCTTTAAAATAACCAAACTGGAGATCTAACTACCAAACTGTTCATTATATTATTAAATACCAACTTTGGTTACAGTATAGTGTCTTTACTTTAGCTGATGGTTCTGTATCCTTGTGCTTTTTAAAGCAGTTTTTATGTTTTGGTGCAAAGTTGTCCAGTGTCTCTTGTTCCCTTCATTAGAGAACATTCTAGAGGTATGTTTGTAGGTATTTTTGTTTAGAAAAACTATTTCATGCTCTCCATTTTATTTATTATAATAGGTAAAAAGGTTGTACTTCATCACCCATATAAACATGCTTATGAAGTTGAAAGTAATTAAGATTTGATACACTGATACCAATTTATTTATGTAACTAAATCACTGTTTTATAAACTTGTTAATGATCAACAATTTTTTTGTTTTGATTAAAATTAGTTTTTTGAAAGTTGATTCTGCCTCCTTTATGGTGTCTGTTGCTGGAGTGGAATTGCGTATGGGTAGTTCATAAACCTTAAATGCCCAGCTTGCAACTTTGGTGCACTATGGTGGTAAGCAGTATGACCACCAAGCCCAGGAAGGAAATGTTTTGGTCCTCAAAAGTCTGCTGAGGAATGGCAGTGTTCACAGTTGCTGGTGGAAGAAGACCTGTTACATCAGAGCAGGGGCCAAATGCTGCCTGTGATTGAAGATACGCAGTCTGTACAGTGAACAGTAAGCCTTGACATGCTGCCCTGGTGAGATGGTAGAGTGTGTAGCATTATGTTTCCACTCAATGGTTACTTGGTTGACTGTGGCGGTTGAGATATGCTATGAATATATACAAGGACAGTTCTTGCTGTTCTTGGATTGGCTTTTCAAGGTATTTTGTGTATTTTTAGCTGTGCAGTTTGTTCCACCCAGCATGGAATTCTTGCTCACGAGCTGACAGCCAGCACTTCTGCTTTTTTGGAGCCCTTGCTCTGTAGGAGTTGTGTGAGCTTTCCAGCCCTCAGTGAAGAATGGGATGCAGCAGGGCTGAAAATTGAAGAGGAGATTTCTGCTTTGCCAACATCTCTATCATCTTAGGAATGTTCTGTGATGTCGTATTTGACTACATGATCTAAACACCTTCACTTTCTTCTTTTTAGTATCTTCAGCTGAAAAGAGAATTAGTGTGCAGCAAGCAACTATCAGAGATGCCAGTGTAACCATGAATTCTGACAGTGAGGCTTGTGTCACCAGAAGACTGAGGAAAAGGTCTGAATCTTTGTACAACTTGCCATGTGAAATACGAGTCTTCACTAAGCCTTGATAACAGCTGAGTTGTGCTGACCTAATAGTACTAACCTTCTGTAGCTTCTCCAACTTCCATCCTGTCCAATTATTGAATTCCTTACTACATTTTTGCTTCATTACTTTGTCCTAGATGAATTTTCTGCTGGACAGTAAAGAACGAGAGGAATTCTCCATTCTGTAGCAGGGTTTGTGTGGTTGCGTTTTTTGCCTCTTACAAATAATTCGGTATTAAGGATACTGTGGATTATGTAGATTGCAAAACTGAAGCCTACTTGAAGATCAGGCTTTAGAATTAAATGCAGTCCTGATGGTTGCTGTCCGCTTTTGATGAGCACGATGGCTTATTCTTCTTTCTGAACTGATGGAAGTTTATTTGGTTTGTTTTCATGACTGAGTAAAAGTTCTTTTGTGTCTGCAGTGGTGCTGCACAGTGCAGTTCACACTGTTAAAAGGACCAACATAAGCTTGGCCAGTCTCTCTAGCAAACACGTCTAGGTATCTACTGCTCTGTTTTGTGGAGGTAGGAAGAACCCAGGAATGGGATTCCACAAAAAAACCCCAACAAACTAATGGACCTTTTGGTGAAAACCAATCAAATATTTCTAATGTAATTGCTAAAACCACATATTGTAATTAATTCTGGAGCATAAGGAAGCCTAGTCAAAATACGTCTCAAATTCCATCTCTTCAGAGCCATATATTTGAGATACACAACTGAACACCACTGCTATCATTGTCTCCAAATGTTTGAGTGCTTTTCAACACTCCTTTAAATGAGAACTTTCTTAAAATCTAAGATTGTTATTCAGTAGTGAAGGGAACTGAGCATGATTCTTCCATATCATGGGCTACCTTTAAATATTCTTTCCTTTGGTAAGTCAAGTGAAATCCTGAAAGCTGTGATATTATTTCTGTATTATGAGACTGTCTTGCAGCCCAAGAAACTGACTTTTGCCCCTAATTTTTTTCAGATTTCCTTTATTGATTTGCCAGAACAGAAGCCAGAGATTTTCCTTACCCAAATTACATTACCTTTGTNTTATTTTCTATAGAAAACCCTTATTACATAATTTTCTTTGTATATCCATACAAAGTTTCCTGCTGCAAGCTTTCAGAAGTCTCTGTGGAAGTCACTTTTCAATAATGGTTTAGTGTTCTGTCAAATTAGTTTGAGCTGCAATTTTCTTTCACGTTTGTCTAGTAGCAATTAAGTTTTTCATATAAGTGGCTACGAGAAACGTAAAGGCATCAAAACTGGGGTGCTGCTTACATGGAGGGAAGTTTTGCTTTCTGAGTTGTGCCAATTTAGATTTGTAGTTCCACAGAGTGGACTTGCGCTACAAGTAAACTTATTTCACTGAGATGCCTTCAATTTGATTAAAATACGGAATTTTACTGAAAAATCTTCTAGCCTTCCATTTCTGACTTAAAAATCCTGGTAATTCATCTCCTTTTAATGCAGGATGTAATTTGGAAAAAGAGTAATATACCTGGTACCTTTACAGAATTGGTAGGTTTGATACCCTCAGATGTTCTCTTGCTGGGTAGTACTGGCTAGAGATAAAGTGTTCATAGACTAGTACTTTCCCATCCTTTTAAGTCCTTGCACCTTGAAAGTATACTTTCCGCAAGGATAAGCAAGGAAGGAAGGAGCACAAACCACAAAATGTTATGTCCAACCCTTACCTTGTGGCAATGCAACAGGTAGTAGAGCTTTAGGGGTGTTACAGCATGTTGCAAACTGCACTGAATATGAGATGAAGAGCTTTGTAAGATTTTTTTAATTGGAGAGACAATGAAGTGTCAGGGATAGTTTTACTTGAGAGAAGAGGTGGCTCAGATTTGCATCCCCTGTGGAAGTGTACACTCCATACCGCATGTGGGAAGACAAGTCTTGTCTCTGCTAAGACCCTGAGCTGTCAGCATCAAGTAGCACCTAGCTGTCAGCTGAAATGTTAGTGATATATCCTTACAAGTACTATCAGTATCACTAAAGTTAGCAGAAGTAGAGCATTGTGTGCTCTGAGAAAAAAGAACCTAGCTTAAAAAGAAAATTACATTAGCTGCTATATTTGCAGACATCTGCAAGGTCATATGATCAAAGATTTCTATTAACATGTATTGGCTACAAAGCACAAGTTACTTCTAAAATCAACCTTGACAGATTTCTATGCCTCTTGTTGTAGGGAGCAATTGTGTCTAGAAAGTACCACAATCATGAACTGCCCCAGGAGCCAGCCAGTGAATAGTCTTTTACTGAGTTTGGTACTGACTGAATTTGATTGTTTTCTTCTTCCTCTTTAGCGTTTGTCTTTTTGTATCTGTAATTTAAAGAGCTTTGTATTTGGAAAAATGCTTACCTGGAAGATGATGTGCTTGTGGTCTGATGATGTAAAATAAGTAATGGAGCTATTGCTTGGTAACCATGGTCCATGGCGTTGGAAATATCAGCGGAGCAGTGAACGAGGAGGGTGAGCTGTTCAGTCATGCTCGCTGTAGGGGCTGGTGAGCTGAGACCTAAGGCAGCAGCCACGGCTGGCATGCAGAACCAGCACTGTCTGCCTTTCCACCACTCTGACCTTGGAATTGCTTGTCCAACCACAGAGAAGTCTTGGTTTGGTGTCCCAGGAATCAAAGGCAAGTCACTGTTCATAGAAAATTTCTAGAAAATCGAAAAATGGATGAGGGTGATTAAGGTCAGAGCTAAATATTCCTCCGCTGAAGTTGCTGGAATTACATCAAGGCTAATCTTGGCAGACACTTTTGGGAAGCCTGTTAGTTATAAGAACAACAGTGGTGAGAGAAGTAGTGCCAAATTCTGCCTGGTCAGTGGGCAGGAAAAATGATTTGGGGTTTGTGGCCTCCAATTCCAGATGACCTGAATCTCATTAAACAGCACAATGACTATTTGTGATGCTTGCTTTATTGCCTAGCTTTTCCAATGCACAGGGAAACAAGTCAGGCAGACTACATACAACTCATCTCTTATCAGATGCATCACAAATGGTACCGCTGAAGCCCTCTGTCTGCTCTGAAAACGAGGGGTCTGGGACAAAGGTTGGACTTGCTTGGGCCATCTTGCCTACATGTTTAAGGAACCCTTAGCGGCTCAACCAAACCAATTCAGGGTGCTAAGGTTGCAACAGGGAAAATTGCATGAAACGCTTTCCCAGCAAGATCCTATTTGTAGAGTGCTTAACAGCAGTTGCTCACTTCAATGAGTGGAAATCATGATTTCTGAAGAAAACGTTATTTCTTTTGTGCCTCTAATTGACACTTTAAACATGTTTAGTATGGTTTAGATCAGTATGGTAACTAAAAATATCCCAAAATAACCACCACGTGGAAGACATAATTGCCTGCTAACTTGTTGCTGGAAGTAATAAATGTACTTAAAGAAGAATTTCTTCACGATCATGCTCTGCCTGCCTCACCATGAAGATGAAGCTGTGGATGGCAGCTCTTACTGACAGCACTGTGACAACCATCACCCCTCTCCAGCTGTTTTTGGTGGGAGAGGGGATAAGGAGGGGTTTTTTGGAAGATGTTTTGTTTCCTGAGTTTAAAAGCCTTTTTCTTCTCTAGCCACCTGATGGCTCATTTCCAGGAATGATGTGGATGCAGCAGTAACCATGGGAAAACTCGACCCAGTTATTGAGGATGTCTTTGCTCCACCACTCCTCTGTGTCAATACAAATGTCTGATCCAAATCATACTTTGTTCTCCAGCACGCTGCAATTTTTACATCCTTGAGGAGACTGTTTCGACTCCTGTCATGCTGCAAGGTCTGAGCACTTTCTGTTTTGAAAGCTGAGCTTCTCCAACCATTCTCAAGAATCCAGGTTCTAAATTAGCAACATCAAGTGCTATAAGACTTTCGATAGTCTGTTGTAAGCACTATTGCTTGGCTGCTACCTAGTCATTTAGGAGGTCTTTCATGTACTATGTCTAAATCATGAAAGGGCAACTGAGAAGCCTAATAGGCGTGTTGGGAAATTTTAGTGTGAGATGATACCTAAATACTGAAAAAGAAACTTCAGCATTGCCTTATGGAGAGGTGATTGTAGAGGGAGACTGTACTCGCGGAGTTTCCAAGCAGCTCTGAACTTCTCAGTCTTTTAAGGGAAGGTTATTCCATATGAGAAAGAGTCACTGTTGCACTGGCACAGTGACTTTGGTTTCACAGTCTGCATTTTCCCAATTGTCTCTGTATTCTCCATCTGGAACGATACAGGACTTCTTCCATACCTCAGCGATTCTCTTTTTCTGTTTAACCACTCGCAAGGTGTATACAGCAGTATACTATGTTCCTCATGCTGGGTTGCATTACCTTAGTGTAGCAAATAGTTTGGTCAGGTTTGGTTTGGTTTTGTCTGGAAACCTTACACTGGTCAGTTCCTGCCTCTCAGCAATAATTCGGGGCCACATAGGCTGTTCTCAGTCGAGGAAGAAGCAGCCATGGCTCATGAGGAAACGATACAATGCTATTCAGAGTTTGATGTCGTTCATTTCATAAGCATATAGACTTCCTTACACAGGAAGTGCAGGCCATAAAAGCCAGCAGCCAACGAGAAGGAATTTTTTTGTAAAAGGCAAAGATTTTTCCAACATTGGATCTTTCATCAGAAAGAATCAAATCAGGAAAACAGTAATTACCGACAAGAGTTTGGAGCACATCACTAAGCGTATACACTGCCAAGGCACAAGTTCTCTACGCCTAGAAAAGTCCAGACAAACCAGGCAGGATGATTTGGTCTTCCAGTTGCCCGTTGTTTAGTACCCAGATGGTCTGTTTAGTTTGGTGGTGTGTCAGGGAGATCTAATTGGATGCACTAAAATGGCACTGACTTTATTTAGCCCAGTGTGAAAATGCACCTGTTTGTCCTGCTGAACTGGAGGATAACATGTATTTCTGGCACACTTGCCACATTGGCAATCTCCCTGTGCTATCGCATTGCTCACCCCGCGTTACTTACAATACATCTAGGTTATCTGTTACCAGCAGCAATCCCGAGTTTCTGTTTTCTGCTGATGGGAAGTAAAGACATTTCTAGCATTGGGACTGGTGCTTGAGAAGTGCAGCTGCACTGATAGCTCTGAGCAGAAGCCTGAGTTTTAGCAACTGCTGAGTTCAAGGCCTGAATTTGCTAGTAATTTTGCAGGGGTTTTGTCTTTGCTGCTATTCATGTGTGTGCTTACAGGCAAGCACGTTCAGCAGGGGCAAACGTAGACTGACCTTGTGGTGTGTGGGGCAAGGGGGTGTCCAAGCCCAAACATGGCTATTAACCATGGGCCCAAGCATTTCTTCAGGTGTTGCAGTTGGGTGAAATGTTTGTGGACAAATGTGTGGAACAGGCTGCCTTACTAGCTGATATCCATAGCTTCAGTCTTTCCAAGCAGCATGTACGTCCTGTAAGGACATGTTATAGCCGGGCCAGAGGACAGCAAAGGGGATAAAACAACCAGGCAACACATTTGTTTCTCTCCATAATTACACATCTTGATAAACTATGGGCATAGGTAGCCCTGGAGGAGCTGTTTGTTTCCTTTTTTCTTAGTACTAATTGCTTCTCTACTGGACGAATGAGAGTGAGGATTATGGCAGTAAGGTGAGCCCTGTGCAGGGCATGCAACTGCGAAAGATCATAGATCTTCCTTAGGGCCTCCCTTTATTGGGTCATCTCATCCCATCCCTTCTGTGGCCTTGAGTGTCTGCTGCCTCTGTGCCTTTGTTTAAAGTGAACGCTCTTTTGTGCAGCTCTTGGCTTTCTGCAGATGTTTCAACTTGCCAGTAGTTCTGATGATTTTTCTGTATGTAAGAATTGTGAGGAATTAAACTGCTTATTGAACTGCCACACTGTGGATTTGTGATTAAATTCAGAAATGCCAGAGTTTTGGGATTCTGCTATAAAGAATATTCCTTGGCTTGTTCAGTGGGTTCACCACTTTTACAAGCAGTGGTGGTTTTCAACTTGCTGCATTTATTTCACGATTGGCAGCACAACCGCAAAGCCCTCTTGACGCTACAGAAAGCCCATAGCAGACACAGGTCTCTGGAAGCTGTAATTCCAAAAGACTGAATACATCTGGCCTTTGTTTTTTTCCCACAAATTCGTATGCTATATACTGGGCGAGTAGCAGTTCCCATGGCAGACCTCAGGGATCCCTAACATGAAGACCAGATGTAAGTCTGGTACAGTCTTACAGATTTAGGTCTCTGGATTAGCAAGATACAGGAGCAGACAGCTGAGCTTCTCTGCGTGAACAATCCCTGTGAGGTCAATGGTGCTTCTCACTTCCTTAACATACCTTGCTAAAAAGAGGACTTAGAAGCACAGTGGAGTGCACAGCAGCTGGCGGGAGTCTGGCCATCTGTGCAAAGTACACCATTCTTGGGGGCATCTGCCCAGAGCTGGGGTTGACTCCCCACTTCCACCCCTCGCTGCAAAGCTCCACTGACAGATCCCTGGAGGAGCCTCTCCTGCTCTGCCTGGAGAGACCTGTGGGGGAGACAGCGCTCCTCAGAGGTTCAGAAATGGACATGAGGGAGTATGCTAGGCAGGCTTGGGAGGGAACAGTCAGGCTTTCTTAAATGGAGAAGCTTTTCATTTAATTTCTTTTGTTTTCTTTTTAATAGCTAAAAATAAAAAGCAAAACAGGAGTGAAAAATAAAACTTAAATTGCTTCTTGGCATCTCTATTTCACTTGGTGATGTTTTACCAATGTATCAAAGCTTTTTGCAGCCTACTGTTAAAAAAAAAATTCTCCTATTTAAAGATAGCCTTTGTAAGCGCCTGCTAAAGGAGGTTTTTAGACTGCTGCTTGTTTACCAAATACCTCATTATAGGCCAGCTGCAGAAATGTGCATGGGAAGGATGAGGGAGGTTCCCTGCTTAGGTGAAACTCCCATAGCAGTAACATTATAACTCTCAGGAGAAGTGGGTGAGTTAAAACAGCAGTTGCTTTTAAGGTTTGAAAAACAAATTATAACTGGCTACAACAGAAGAACAATGAAAGTAAGGAGCTATGTCAGAGGCGGAAGACAAATTATTCTTTTGATTTAGATCATTTTGGGCTACAGAACTGCAGTAAAGACTAAGATCCCGCAATTGCTTTTATATGTGTGTGCATGCATGCACAGTTTTTAAAGTCCTGGTATAGAAACAGATGAATTGTGTCTGTCTCTGCCAAATGCCATGTGTTTACAGCTGAGTTATAAAACTCTTTAAAATAGAGGTTTATAACAGAAACACTGACACATTCTTAGATATGCTGATGCTAGTAGGCACCACCATAATAAACCCCATTAAGGTCTTAAAAGATATATCTTTTGTACTGGAAGAGGATATACTGGTTTCTGCCTGAAGTGAAGCTTGTCATTTCTGTTCTTCAAACCATTTGAATCTTCAATGGCATCTAAGAAGTCCTGGATTATATCTAACACTTCAGAGAGTGCCACTACATAGCAAAATAATGTGTTTGATATCTAAAAGGTTTTCCAATTGCAATATGGGAACCACAGCCCTTTTCAGAACACGTAATTTTACCTATGTGTGTGTGATACAGTGCGTAAAGGCATCCCAGCATCTTCACTATTTTTTATTTCCTGAAATAAATCCCAATATGGAGCAACAGTTCTAGATTTTTATATACTGGGTGCAATCACTGAACTCCTGCTTTTGTTAAAATTCATCCCAGGGAAACCTACCTTCTTGTCATTAACTTTATTCTTAAAAATTTTCTTACAGATTTTAATAGACTACTGACTTTCATATAGACAACAGTAGACAGAAACATACTGCATCATTTGCGTTAGCTGAAGCTAAAAACGTTCACCCAAGCTCTTGTGAGCGCTTTCAGAGGGGATCCTTCCCTGTTGCTAGCAAGAGGAAGCCAGCTCGGGGCTGGAGCAGGGCAGCTGTGCAGCATCATGTGGTTGGTCAGGGGTATGAGGCTTGCCTACCACACTCGAGTTGCAAAGCGCATCTGTAGCCTGAGTGCGGTGACATGGTTTGGACTTGAGCTGTGGTCCCAGGGATAACATCCTCACTCTGGAAAGCTGCCCAAGCAGGGAACAGGGGTGTTAAACACAGGAGTGCTGCTATTCTGTTGGATGCTGCTGGAGCCTTTCCTGAGGCTCGTTAGCATGGTCTTCCCTTTTTCTTGCCTCTTTCTTGTCAAGTGACAGCACATTTTTTTCTGTTTTTTGTTGTTGTTGTGTTTCCTTGTTCCCCACAGAACACAATGTCCCCTGGTGCAGGGTCTCCTCGTGCGTGCCAGCAGCCCGCTGCAGCCTCCTGCCCCGACTGAACCATGTGGGATGAAACTATGTTGATCGTAGGGTGAAAAATTGTGCAGTATGTCTGAGGAGGCTCAAAGACAAGGCAAGGAGTGTTGCATGGTCAGACTCTGGGGCCACGCTTTCACAGGGAAGTGAAAAGGGGGGCAGGTTGTTTTGGGGTGAAACACTCGACTGGGTGCTGATGGGACAATGCTGAAAAATCCTTGTGCCAGAGAAGACAAGGTGACTCACAGTGTTTGTGTCTTTTGAGCTGTGGTGTGACTGGTGGTTATTACAACTAGGGCAGCAGAAAATAGTCTAGTAGAAGGAGATGATTGGCTGCTTTCTCCTCTGCTAGAGGTGCAGTATTACACAATTCCTTTCATATCTTCACCAAATTCCTCCTGCAAACCTCCCAGAAGCTTCCTAATTTCCAGTGTGGACAAGAATGCTCAGGGTATTACTTCAGTAAACTTCAGAACTGCAAAAAATGATGAGAAACCTACTGTTTGTATTAGACTAGTCACAAATACAGCAGTGGCTCTGTTACCTGAATAAATCACTCATTGAGAGCTGCTTTGTGGCTTCCTGTGATAATTAATAATTCCTGATTCAAAGTTGTCAGACAAGGGTAAATGTTTGTATTATGCCAGTATTGAAAGACCCCAGCATGGGCCCATGTCTCCTTGCATCACCTGTTCCTCCAGCACAGGCATGGGGAGGCACAGAAAGAATCCTTCCATTCAAAACTACATGCCATTTACCTGGCAGCTCCTTTCCTTCCTGAGCCTGGTACCTTTCCAAGAATGAAGAATGGCTGCTGCTGTGCAGTATATTCTGGCTAATCAATCTATGTCTCCATTGCACAGATAGTATCAGTATGGTAGCATGTGAAACTCAGATACAAATGGCAATAACATAATTCATGTAGTACTTGGAAGGAAAATTAAGTTATAAGTTGGTAATACTTGTGGGATTGTTTACTATCTTCCAGAGAGCAGAAAAAAATTGGAGGCATCAGGAGCAGCAGGCTGGTTAGCTTTCTGACACAGCTGGGTAAAACCAGCTTTATCTGAATAGCATTGCTGTTAGTACTAAGTTTCTCATCCGTGCATTTTGGTTCCCCAACAGTGGGACAGTGGATGAGTTGGATCCCATTATTAACTTGTCTCAAAGTACCATGTAAAATTAATAAGCATAGAGAAAGAGTTCTTTCAGATCTTGAGAGAATTAAAGAGTGTCAGAGACAACATGGACTTAAATATATAATGGGAAGTAAGCTGCATTCAGGGATTTCTATAGCAAAGATAATGGATTCTTTAAATGCAAGAGGGTCAATGAGCTTTTGTTTTGATCTTATCTGCTCTGTAGAAACTGCTCTAATGATGGATATAGTTACAAAACATTGGTATCCCATCATGTTTACAGCATGACTTGGGTAATATTGTTCGGAGCCATGTGTGCTGCAACCACATTCCCAGACTGTGCCCCTCTGAGGTCCATTGCCATTGTTAAAATGTAGATTGGGAATTCAGTTTGAACACAGTCTGGGCTCAGCAAAACTAAGTGATGCTTATGACAAAGCTGTACTGAGTGACCAGTTGGTCTTCTAAACAGCTCCTGATGAGATCACATTAAAATCAATTTCCTCAAATATGGCTTATTTAGCAGAGGTAATTTCTTCAGCCGATCTTGACCAGACTTTCCTCACTTGTGTACCTTTCCAGAAAGACCAAGTTTAATCTCTTCTTCCTAAACTATGGCAAGTTGTATGCTCCGCTTGGTTTGTACCAGTACCGGCTGTGGGAATTACCTGCTATTAAGCAGCCTTTTCTGAAAATGATGGCAATCAAATGTTATGGTTTGCTTGGTAGGGACTTTTTAATTAGCAAAAAGTAAACAGGTGTTTTGTTTTGTTTTTCCAGAGTAGCCTTCTGTAATCTACAGGACAGAGCAGAAGGCAGCCAGCCAGGGCAGTGACCTGTTCAGGTTTAAGCTTCGGGAATTTCCCAGGCTTGAGAGCTGACAGGTGCCTTCCAAGGGGCAGGAAGTTTGCGACATATGAGAAAAGCATCTCAACATGGCCCTTAAAGAGATTGGCTGGAAAGAAAATTTTCCTTCATCATAGGGTGTTTGGTCAGATTTTGTACAGGTAAAGCTGGTTATATTCAGTACTAAATATGGTATTGTAAACAAGAAACCTAAGGGGACCTGAGGAACCTTGCTGTTGGTTAAAAATGTTTTAAAAGTCTGTTGTCCTGAAACATCTATTGTCATTCCTGATTAAAAACGTTTCTGGTTAAAGTCATGTGCAGAAGAGACTGTTCCCAACAGTTATCCTCATAGGTACCTCTAGTCTTCCCCAAAGAGCACTGCGAGGGTGGTGCCACAAGTCTCTCCTCAGCAAGCAGAGGTTGGCTTTAGTGATACCTACTGAAGCAGGTAGTGACAGTTCTTAGGTGATATTTCAGGAGTACCTATTTTAAAATAGAGAACCACCAGCATGATATTCAGCTCATAAGAGTTTCCAGGATGGGACAGAGGGGTGCCTCTGTCACTCACGGGTGTTATGCCCTCTCCATACATGACTCAGCAGCCA
>VYXH01011756.1:54387-66108 GCA_013397275.1 Burhinus bistriatus | reverse complement strand
CAGCCAATGGTCTTGCAGGGAAATGAGGCTGATTTCACCCAAGAGATTTCTCCCACAGCAGGAAGTCGACAAAGCCAGCTTCCAAGGCACCCAGGGCTGCCAGCTGGAAGAACACGTATGTATGCTTTGTTACACAAATTCACAAATGATGCAAACAGTGCCCAGAAAGACCAAAGCCAATATAGGCTGATGAAACTTGTATTAGGCTTCATAACCTATTTTGCATCATAGCCACTGTCGAATGCAAGAGAACTAATAACTGCTGTCTTTGAGTTTGCTGACGTACGTGTCTCCTGTTATTCCAGCCAGTCCTCCCCAAAATGCAAACACCTCCTCCACTGTCGTTCTTTTAACACGGAGGGTGAGGAAAAATATTTCATTTATAGCTACCACAAACATAGGCTGTAACTTTTTGGAATGCATGATTGCAGCTTTTAAAGGCATATTTGCACTAGCTTTACTTAGCTTGGATAGCAAGAGTGAAGCCATGCACTTCAGCACAGTCTACACAAAGTAGGCTTGCTACATGGTTACTCACATGATTACTTTGGTGCCTAAGTTCAACAGAATAATGAATAATTATTTCCATATAATATTTCTGTTATTTCCGCATATTTCTGTATGTTCAAATGGGAAGGAAGAACTGCTAAATTCACACTTACAGTAAATGATCTGAATACAATGCATATATATGTGTAACACTGAAAGAGAATGATCTTCATACATGAAATTTGAGAGATTCACAGTCATTGTGCAGGGAACGTCCACAAAAACAGACCAAATGCAACAGCTGGAGTCACTGGAGAGCTAGATAGGAATTTGGAGTGGGAAAAAGTCAGCAGTGTATATTATTCATCATTTGTCATTTGCAGTTGAGGAAATGGAATGCCTTCTGACACATCTGAAGAAGCTCATGATTTATTGGAAGCAGTGAAAGAGGTATAAAGCCAAATAGTAATATAATCCCCTAGGGATGTTTTGCTACAGTCTTTTACATAGCATTAAAGCCACTGTAAATAGTTGGACTAAGATAAAAATCCTGGCAAATGTTTGGCATGGAATGCTTGAGATATGAAACTATTCATTCTTTGAAGTCAAGAGAATTTATTTCTGTCCAGCATCATAATACTAAAAACTGCTACCTTTATTTAAATATCATTCAAACTCTCTTTCACCCCACACCCATCTTCTTTTTATTGGAGATGCCCTGGATGATGAATGGCATTACCTACAGCACCTCAGCTTTGTGGACCTGTTGTCACAGCAGGACAGCCCTATTAATTCACAATGATCACAGTGAGCATTGTATGGGGTTTACTTTTGACCTGGGAGAACATTGCCATCATTCGCTTTCAGTAGCCAGTACAAACAGAACCATTTTGTAGAAAGTGGCCGGATGGAACAAAATACTCGATGGCTTAAAAAATAGTTATTATATATATGCAGTAGTCATTATGGAAATGCAGTGAGCCAACCTGAGTAACTATTTTCCAAATATTACCTTTAAACTTCATTTCTGCGTGCAAGCGTACATGAGCAGCAGTGTAACTTCCTAAACTGGAAATCGGCAAATGTTCCTGAGAGGCAGCATCACTTTAACAAATGATATGTATGCAGCCATTCATGCCTGGACTTGATCCTACACACCCTGACATTTGTGGCTTGAACACTCACTGGTTTCTTCTTCCTGCTGCATTACAGGTTACTTGCTCTGCTTTGCTTTGTAGACCAGGAATTTCATACATTGGGTCATGGATCTAAACAAGGTGAAGAAGGTATAGAGAAAACTAAACCAAGAATTCACCTGTCATGGGTCCAAACGCCAGAAGGCACATGCTTTTGAAGTACACTGCTATGGCCTTTTAAACAGCACTCAAGCCACTGTAAACAGTTGGTCTCAGACCAAAATAGGTGGTGCTAGAGAGGTAGTTTGGGGCTGTATGTTATGTAACAACTCCAAAATTCATCTAAATTTTTGTGTTTTGTACTTGGACAGTGCTTTTCCTCTAAATTATCACAAACGTGAATCTGTTTTGGAAATAATCAGCAACACACACACAAAAGGCAGCAGATCAGACCTTGTGCATGGTAAGCAGGGGAAAAATCTGAGGCTGATAAGTTACCAGTGCAAGTACAAGTCAGTTCAGTGATTCAAATGTCAAGAAAGTGCACACAGCAAATATTATGGAAAACTGCTGTAAGTAATATCCTAAGGCAGGAGAACAAGAACCACATGTCAGTGTCAAGTAGCTCCATGCAGTTACAAAATGGTTGTGTCAAGCAGATGAGGGTTAAACTCTGCTTTTGTAAGTTGAAGTGGCATCCTCTTGCAGTTTAAACACAAAGTTCCTTTGTTTTTCAAATGTCTCATTTTCGTACATGTAAGAACATAACATTAATAATATTAGACTACCACATCCCTGTCTTTTTTTTTTTTTTTCTTTATACCAGATAATTTTAGCAACCAGCTCCAAGAAGGAAGGTGCACATTTCAGCTGGCTTTAGACACCATAGGTCCAAACTCCTACACAGGGCACTGCGCTGAGTTCACACTCCAGCAGTTTGGCCGTAGAAACCTCCAGCCATTTAAGCAGAGTTCAAACACAGCTTGGCAATGCTGCTTATAGTCCAGAGTAGACACAGCTGAAGATCAGGAATGACTAGTGGACTTTTCCTAAGCGTGCTGTGTTTTGCAATGCGTGTAGGCGACTAGCCCAAACAGTTGATAAAATGTTCCTCTTTTGTCCCTTACTATTGAAGTCTTTGGCACCCTTCACAAGTACCTCAGCACATACTGACATCTCGTTTCTGCTAGAAGAGTGTAATGATTTGGCCTGTCTTGTCTAGTCTCATTTTCTTCTCTGTTTTTTTCCTGCATGTTTACAGTGTCATTTTTCATGGTAGGTACTTGTGCAGTGTGATGACTTCCCAGCTGCACATCCCCTTTGGACAGTCTCTTACATGATCCACATGAAGCTATGTTGTCCATTATATTCTTCATAGTCTCTCAACAGTGAAAGTACCTTTCATTACGTGTTGCCATCAGCAGGCTAGACCTTAGCCTTCCTGCTAAAAGAGTTAATGTTTCTGAATCAGCCCAAGCTTCCTCTTTCTCACCCATCTGGCTTTTCTACCGATGAACTGATGTTTGTAATTGCAACGCAGTTGCCCATAGACTCCACTACCCTGGTCCCTTGCTGGGCTATATGCCACATACATTGCCTTTCAGTGCATGTATCCTAAGGATTTCTTAGGACAGAAAGGAACTGGAAGGGTTCTGCAGAGACTGTAGGTGAATGGATGTGTAAAAGCAAGACTGAAAGCACTGGTTTAATCCCATTGAAATAAACATTTACAGCTTTTCTGACCTTTTCCTGCAGATCATGTCAAGCCCTTCATCAAGTTCAGTGTGACTTAAAATTTAGAGCAACACTTCCTTTAGGCTGTTACATTAAAGTCCAGATGCGAGTGAACGTTCAGGCTCAATCTGAAATTTTCCACCCGCTTCCAAATTCATAACCTGCAGGCAATTGAAAGAAGGTTGGCTGCACATGCCTATTCATTGATCCCAAACAGGGACTCTTTGTATGCAACGGCAGAAGAATAATGTAGTTTCCCTCTTACTGCTTTGAAATAAAGATAATTTACTAACATGGCAATTTTTTGAGAACCTGCTTTTGGCACGTTTTATTCTAATCTTTAGTTTGCAGGCTATTTTCTTATTTAGTCTACTGAAATATTGTCAACATCTGGGTTAAAGAAATACTTTTTGTTACCTAAAATTTATACTTCCTCTGCAACATCAAATACTCTGCAGCTGCTCTAGTCTTCACTTAAGGCCATAGATCTGTATCAGGATGATGTGCGTGCATGGAATCTCTTAACGAGGGTGATGCAAATAGCACTTTGGGAAACCAGCTTTGACTTTGGTCAAGGAGGTAGGACAGAATTTAGGAATATGTTTTGGAGGAACAGCTCATATCGCTGCAGGCCCAGGGACAGGAGTGAATATGTTTCAGCCACCTACCTGCTGTACTCCTTCTGGTTTGTGCTAGCAGGGAAGGACTCTCCCCACCCTGAATTGCAATTGCCCAGCTGTGGCCACCTCTGACTAGCAGCACTGTCTGGCATTACTGTGTTGCTGTTCCTTTGTAGCCCCGGTTCTGACTCCATCCTCCATTTCTGCCCTGTAATGTGCTTGAGGTCCTTACACAAGGCCAGATCTTTACCCCAGGCTCAGAGGATACTTCTTGTCTAGTCAGCAAGTGGCCTTTTCACAATGTGTTGTGTCGCTAAAGCAGCTTTTGAGGGACTGGAAGATAGAAACACTCTTTCTCTAGATGGATGCAGCTATTTAGCTTCCTGCTGAAGTTTTGTTCAGATGCGCGCATGTCTAACACCCCAGTGATGTAATTCTTGTGTTTACAGTGTCATTTATGGTCTAGACAGCCATGGTGCACCTTCCCCAGTGACCAACCAGTCTCAGGCCTGTCTCAGGCACTTTGGTTGTTTTGGTTAAGACTGTGAACCCTGCTCCTGCTCTTAGCTCATATCCAGGAGTGAAGGAAGCAGGGATGCATCCTGTACTCGTTCCTTGCTTGTGTGTATGCCATTAGAAGTAATGTAGTGTGTTTATTAGTGTTATTCATTTGCTATAAGAGGTTTAGATTTTTTTTAACCTAATCACATGTTTTTATTAGGTGTAGAAACACATATGGTTGAGCATCTCTCCGTAAAAGGGGAGAAATAAGGATGCTTGAGACAGCAAGGCAGGAAAGGACTTCATGGACTCTTTAAACGGCCATGCTGCTTAGAGATAATAACTCAACCCCAAATCTGTGACCCAAGTCCCACCACCCCTCCCCTGCCTGAAGGTTTCAGGAGTTTGCAGTTTGAGTGTGGGTGTTGCCCCTTGCCCCTCCTGTAACTTCATGGTTACTGGAAAATCACACTGATTCACTCTGCTGGTGCTTCTTGCACATCCTGTGTTTCTTCAGACTTCCCTGTTCTCTTTCCTGCTCTTTCCACATTGTCACCCCCATACAGCATTGCACACACTATTCTGAGTTTGCAAACCATGCTATTCTAGGCCACCCTGCACCCTGGGATTTCTCTCCTCGCCCATAGTCAGAAGTCTTTTCTGGAGCTTGGCTTTCTTACTGAACACCTTACTTGAGCTATAAAGCTATGTAGCAACATAGGAAACTTTCCAAAATCAGGCACATTTTTAAACCCTATGAATTTCATGTGAGAATGAATCATAGAAAGAGTCATTTTCTTCTCATGCTGAATAGGGAACTGCATTAAATTTGAGAAGCAAAATGATTTCTAAAGCAACTTTGTTTGTTTCATGTTAAGACATCTACCTTAAGCTTTCTCAATTCCCCCTCTGCCTTTTGTCTAATTTTGAGAAAAAGACACAGTTCTCCCCCATCCAAAGAATGAAATGAAACATCTTGTTCTGGGGTCAAATTAAGCGTTTTAATCCACAGTGAATTCTCCTTTGCCAAAAACCAGCTAAACTGCTTTAGGTTGACTGGTAACAAAAAACCATGTTCTTGGTGTCACCAACAAACTGGGTGAATCCATTATTCACACAGCTCAAGGCAAAAGCCTGCTTTGAGTCAAGGGCTGGAAAATGAACTTGATTTTGCATTTGACTTTGTTGATTCTCAGAAAGGGAAGACATTTGAGTCTGGTACAGATTGGCGGCGTCCTCAAGCTCCAAACCACACCTGGTAGGAACACAAAGTGAGATGAGGTGGCCTTAGGCACAGGCCTGGCCGGTGTGGATGACAGTACTGATGTGCCTTTTTACATTGCTATCCATAAGGTCCACCACAGAAACCACCATTTTCTCCACCCAGCTGCAGGGGAGCTGTGAGTGTCGTGCTCTTCCCCAGAGGTGGGGGAGCAAATGAGACAAGGTAGCTCATCTGAACCAAGCCTGCCATTCAACAGTGTGTTGGATTCAGTTATTAGACTAGAGCCTGCTGCTTTACTTTCCAAGTTTTATTAATTTCAGTGTATATTGCTGTTGGCTGTTCTTCTCAATAGCTGGTGTTTTTTGTGCTACAGATGGAAAATAGGCACATACAAGGACCTGTCTTCAAATGCAAACCTTGAGGGGCCTGAACTTCAAAACATTAGTGTGTGCTTGTGTTGTGCCACCAAATGCAGATGGCAATTTAAAAACATCTGCACTTCTGTTCACAGGGGCTGTGTTCAAGGACTTTCCTAAGTGATGTGAAACAAAGTAGATGTGGCAGGAAGCTGCACTGCTCAAGCAGCTCCTTGGCACTGACATCTCCCACTGAGCAGGAGAGCACCTAGGCCATCTAATTGCCTTGATGGGCACTTGTGTCTTCATGTTGACAGACAAGATGTTTCACTGCCAGCAAAGTAGGAAGGACATGCTCAAGCTAATGCATTTGAGCATCCTAGGAGTGCGGGAAGTGGCTGGGTGGGATTCCTCCAGCTAAAGGGGGAGCTGGGCTGTATGCTGTCAAAAAGAGCTTGAAATGCATTGTAAGGTCACTGTAGCTTCACCACCAGAAGTTGTGACTGTCTTATTATTCCCAGCCCCTGGAGAAAGGATTTCTTTCCACTTCCCCATGGCAGGATGAAAAGCATTTCGGGATGCTTTTTTTGCCCTTCACTCCGCAGTTTTGCTGGGGTGCTTTCCTGGGTTGGGTCTTCGGCCATGCCAGCCACTCTGGGGTGATTACTGCCTCCCCTGTCTCCTTGCTCAGCAGCACCCCTGGAGAAGGGGATCAGTTGTTAGCATTCTATCATTACACAGTGCTTTTAGGGTGTGTACAAATATCAGTTAATCCTTGTAGCATCTGTGTGATGATGTTAAGCGTATATTTAACAGAAGAAACTCAAATTATTCCCTGGTTCTTGGGAAACAAGGAGGATCAAGTGCTAGAGGGCAACATGGTCAAGGGATGACTCATCCGATCGCTTTTGTGGAGGAAATGAGAAAAATCGAGCCTTTCCCTACATGAGACTTCCCTTTCTTCTGAAGGACAATAGGAGAAGAGAAACCCAAAGTGCAGAAGGAAGGACATAAACTAAGACGAAACAGGAAAAAGAGATGCAGTAAGACACAGTAGCAGAAAGAAGGACTAACTGCCACAAAGCAAAGACATGACTGTGAAAACAAACCCACCAAATGACAGAGGGACATACACCGAGACATGTCCAGGGAGATGGATTTGCTGCAGGGGCAGTTCACTGTGTAGCTCCACTCCTCTGACAGCATCTTCTGCTGCACAGTGTTTTCTTCATGTCCCCTATTTCTTGTTCCATGGACATTGCAGGCGAAGCCAGGCAAAGGCAAATGCGTGTGAGTTCAGTTATTCAAGACACAAAAATCTTACACCATGTTATACCTTATAGCTCAATGAGCCAAGCACACTAGGTGAAAAAAATGCAAGCAAGTTTTTCAGTATATCTCTCTCTCTGTTACTGCCTCTTACAGTTGGATGTTTGACTAACAAAGCACAGGATATAGTGCAGAAACCACCGCGATTTTTGAGGCTAAAACCCTGACACCTGCAAAACCAATACCATTTATATTAAACACAGGGTCTTGTACAGGGCTTGTTTTTTGACCCATTTCACTTGTTTGTTGCTTTTATATTAAAAATGTACCCATCAAATATTGTTTATACTACTTCCTCCCCATAAAACTTCTACCTTCACAGCTTCTCCCTGGCCTTTCCTCACCCCTGGCGTTTTTGTTTCTATGGCAGCTCTGGAAGACCTTCCCCCTGCTTTTGAAAAGGTATCTGTTAAAAGGTTAGCCTTACTTTTTCATTGGAAATGTGAAGGACCATCTCCTGCCTTTCCTTGGGCCTGGCCTCAGAAGTCTTCCCCTGTCCTCTGCCCTGTCCCCATGCTTTTGATGCACTTTGAGCCAAAGAGCTGGAGGGAAGCAAAGTTTCCATCAACTCTTCCAGAGGCCCTGCAATGCACTGCACCTCCCATCTGGCAGTGAGGAGTGACACATAAGAATAGTTTCCAGGGTTAGTGGGAGAGAAATAATTGAGCATAGAAACAAGGGGCCAGATTCAGAGCAACGGCTCAGGACTTCCCATGTAGATCCTGCACTGTCTAAAAATCTAGGTGTCCAACACCACCAGAGTCATTCAGAGGTCAAAACAGGACCTGTGTAATTGATGGGAAGGGTAACACACCTCCAAAAGGTAAACCACAAATTCCCAGTATCAGCTAGGCAGCAAACCAGAGCCGGTCAGGAGGATACAAGAAGCCTGATGTCCTCCTCCTTTCCTGCTCCACCCCGGTGCCTCAATCAGAGCTGTACCCTGGGTGCTCTACGTCCCCTCAGGACCCAGACTGTAGTGCCCACCTTGGTGCTGGGTGAGCAGGTCTTGCTGCTCAGAAGATGTCTTTAGCTGTGCCAGTGCTACCCTCTGCCATCACCCTTGCTGCAGTTCAGAGGGTTTCTCCAGAAAAAAGTCCTTGGGTCATGGCTACTTTCTCCCACCAGCTGCCAGACAGAAAGGTTACAAAATCAGGTTTTCTTGAGTTTTGGGGTTTGGGGTTATTTTTGGTGTTGGTGTTGGTGGGTTTTTTTGTTTAGTGTTTTGTTATTCCCCTCCTCTGGCTTCAGGACAGTCACCATTTTGTCTGGTGGAAGGGAACACTTCAAAATGAAGGGTAAGGCATGTCCCTACCTGGAGGACTCAGCTGGGGAATGATGGCCCCTTCGGGAGCTGCGAGGATCTGGCTGCATGCCTTCAGGCTGAGAAGGAAGCTGAACACAGATTTCCCATTTCCTTGGTAAGTATTCTGCCCACTAGGCTAAGAGCTGACTTCATTTTAGCATTTACATTTGCAGTTTTGTTTCACGTTTTATTGACTGCACACATGAACACACAAAATTTATTCTCTCAGGAGTGTGCAAAGGAATTGGAAATGTTATAGGTATTGGTGAAAAAGTGCATATGACTGATTATTCTCATTTTTAAAACATGTAACTTGAAAACGCTTCTTGGCCTGGGGAGAAAAAATACTGTTTGGCTTTGGTGACCAATCACACAGTCCAACTAGTGAGCAAGCAACAACTGTGGCACAGCATTCACAAGTAAGTATACAGTCTGCAAGATGTTCCTATGCATTATTCAGTGAATAATTCTAAATAATGAAAACACTGAAATCTGTGTGTAGATGTAATATGAGGGACAAAATTAAATGTGTTGTTCAATAGCAGCAGCTGACCCAGCTCCAGTGGAGAACAGCAGCAGCTGTTGAGAAAACCTGTGGGTCTACGTAACATGAATTTACTGTGCACTAGCAACACTAACCCAAGTCCAACAATCTGTAGTGGGTGGTAGCTACCATTCAAAGTGACGAAGCAGTTGCCAGTCTATGTAAGCTTCACCCAGAGGCTACACCTTCACTGCAAAGTCACCTTGTGGGTCATTTTTATTTCCAACGTTGACTCAGCTGGTGGTGACCACGGTCGGCTGAGAGCTAGCTGTGGTGCTGGGCACCACCCGCCTGGCACCCATCTGGGGTTTGCAGCACATGGGAACCCCAGCTGCGGCTGAGAAGCTGAGGGTGCTCAGACTCCAGCCTATCCTCCTCACTTCACATTATGTATGTGTTGAGACCTTTGTGTGTAGATTAGCCTTGAATTAATGGCAGCACACATCTGAATCAATTCTTGCAGGCAAGATAGGTACTTATTTATACCAACTTGGGGATCTTACAGCTTTGCATGCATTTGGTAGTTTTATTCTGAGCTGTAGCACACAGCAGAAAGGTAATTCTTTCTTCCCTTAAGGAACCCATAAAAATAATCGTATGTGTAAAAAGCCCTGAACCATTGAGATAAAAATAGATTATGACCAACACCTTCTTGGAATTTTATTTCCCATGTTATGATCTAGAGGACAGGGGCTAAAGCTTATGGCTACTGTAGCAAATTTCCCAGTTGTTTTCAAAATGTTCCTGCTTGATGCAAGGCAAAAACCTTAGAAAAGTTACTGACGAGCAGTGTGGAATAACAGTGGAATTATATTTAAACAAGAAAAACTAGACCATGTTTTCCCGAGCCATAACTTGTCATAAAGCCAAACAAAGGTGAGTAAATTGTAGTAAAAAGTTGCACATGCTTTTATTGATTTTTTTATTGCATTTTTAATTTTGTCCATGCAGCCAATGTGCTGCTGGCTTGCAATTAAGACCTGGCAGTGGGAGATAGAACTAGAAATTGAATCAGTCATTTGTTTGAAAGTAAGCCAAAACCAACAATATGGAGAGAAAGGAAGGAACTTTTGAAAGATCTACTTACTGTTTTATTTCCAACACTCAGCTCCTTAGCTTTAATAGTGCTTAAAATACCAATCACAAGTTGTGGCTGTGAAGGAAAATACGCAATGTTTTCTGATGATTGAGTGGTTTATTCTAAAGACACCACAGGAGAAGAATGTCTTGGGGCTTCAGCAAGTTTTAAATGTTGTACAAGAAGTCAGAAAGAAATTGATCTAAAAGATGTAGTTAATGGATTTACAAATCTTATTGACTACCCTGCTGAGTTACTGCTTCTAAAAAGCTCTGAAGTCCAGGTCTGTACTAAAAGCTTTCCTTACAAATATTCGGCGTGCACAATCTACTGGCATTCAGCATTGATACGTGCTTTAAGTTTTATTGGAAAAATACAAAAGGCAAGTTGAAAAGAACTTTTTTTCTCATGTTTTTGTGCTCTGAAATCATAAATGTTTCAGTGTATCTGGGTTCTTTCTGTGCAAATCCTCAAACTTTTGGGGTGTGATGGAAGATAAACCATACTTTATTTTACTTGAGTCCTTACAGAATCCCAAAATACTGTGGCTGTATAGCCGTTAGGTTTTATTCAAAACACTTCAGAAATCTGGATCAGGTTGCGTTTTTAGTAGAACCGCAAAGCTGTAAGAGAAAGGATGGTTGATTTTGCCTTCTCCCCTCAAACCTCTGTCTTTTTACTGCTGCGAGAGAGCTTGGCTGTTATCTGAATGTGTGCTGTCACAGGCTGCAGTGCCATGCAGTTATTGTGCGATCTTTTACATCCATGCTGGTAAGAAGCACGTCAAAATGAAGAAATGGCTGCCAAGTGACTTGATGAAGAAGATGTGTCTGTAAACTGTATTCTGATTTGGCATTATAGAGTAAGTGTGACCTCCACCTTTGGGGTTTGGTAGTGAAACTGTTCTGGCCAGTATTACCTCCTTTGAGGTGCTATGGCTGTGGGAAGAGAGTTTGGTTTATTCTGGAGCGAGAAAGGAGTCTGAGGGGAACAGCTTGGGGTTCTGGAAAAACCTGTACTGCTGCCTTTAATTGTAGGGTTCTAAGGTTTTTGTTGTCCCAGGAATTTGGGCCGGAGCTCCCATGGCCAATTCTGGAGAGCTCTCACCTGTTCTGTCACTAAAACTGAGGACAGCAGGTCCTCTTGGAAAATGTGGTATCCTGCGCAGCTCTGGCAACTGTCCTTGCTTGGAGCAGCTCTGCCTGGGAGTGAACAGAACTACAGCTGCAATCTGTAAGAAAGCCACAGAAACCCAGAAAGGGCCCATGACTCCTCTAGAAAGGCACAGAAAAATACCTCATCCCTCTACCCCCAAAGTTTGTTTCCTAACCAAAAGTGTTCTTTTGCAACGTCTCCACATTAAGTTCCTCTTTGGAGAAGATGAATGATTTTAAGCTGGAGGG
>VYXH01011756.1:0-44370 GCA_013397275.1 Burhinus bistriatus | reverse complement strand
CAGGTACCCACTATGCATCCTGCTGCTGCCTGGAGCTTGGGGGCGCCACAAGACCCTCTCTCACAGGTGAGGCATTGCAGATTGGGTAAGTCCCTTGGAAAGGCACCATCTCCGGTCTGCTTGGGTTCTGATTTGGGGAAGAAAACATATTATACTATGAAAAAGCTTTGTTAATTAATTCAGGGAAGTCCTACAAACTTTGTTACAAAAGTGATCAGGTCAGATGATCACAGTTGCCATTATCTGTCCTTACATTATATGTTTAGTTTATATATATGGTGGGATTTAGCTCACTTAACATAAATAACTAAAACCACAGGTAAGTACCTTGCAGTGTGGGCTTGCAGGGTCCCCAAGGAGGGACTCCCTGTTAGAGTTGTGGCTGCTTGGGCAGCCCAGCTCCGCTAGATCCAAACCAAACCTCTGCTCCATCTTGTTGCTCCATGAGTAAAGGACTGTCAATGCTTAATGACCCTCCACTGCCAAGTCAGTGTCATCGCTTGCCAGAATTGTCATCCACAAGGAGATAATGACAGAAAGGAGGCAGGTGGACCTTGCAGCTGACATTGGATTTTCACACCAGTGTAAACACACAAAATCAAATGGAATTAATATATAGACAGAGTCCCCAATTTAATACAAGTAAATTCTCATTTTCCTCAACCAATTCTCAGATCCCACATCCAGCATTGAAACTATTACTTTTTGGTGCCAATCCGAGGAGTGTGTTTGGCAAAGCACTCTGGAATTACAGAGAAAATTATCACCTTCTTACCCATTTTTTTCTAACCATCATGTAGAATACGTTAGAATCATACAGTGTTACTGCAGAATTTCATAGGATTGTTAAAATACATTGAAAGGAGATTATTCTTTATGAAAGCTATTGGGATTTGGAATAATTTCTTTGTATTGCTACTGACCTTAGCTCTATTACTTACATGTAACCTTTCCATACAGAGATAGGTATTAGACATTTCAGAGGCCCATAGCCGAGGTCTGCCGTAACCCTGCTGAACTAAACACAGAGGTCCCAACTTACTCTAGAATGAGCTTTATTTGTCCACTCTGGGTAACTCCAGTGGAAAAGAAGAGGCATTTTTCACAGCCTAAAAATGGGACATGATTAAATTCAATGCAATAAGACCTTGCATTGTATAGCTAAATACATGCACAATCATCCATTAATTAGCCCTAATAAGTTGTGAAGAAAAAAATATTCCCATTTAATAGAGGAAGAAACCTAAGAAATGGAGTTGAGAATAATATTTAGAAAAGGAAGGGGTACCTAGGTTTTCTTTATATAGATTATTTTTCAAAACAAAGGGGAGTGTCTGAGCCTCAGACCACCTATTAGGAGAGAGGGGCCAGAGCAAGACACCTTGGAAGTTTACACAAAATTAAGAAGTGCAAACAGTGTTGCTCAAGTCCATCTCCATTTGATGTGGTTTAGAAAAGCTTTATTTGTCTTCAAAGGACTAATATTTTGCTCTCTCATTTCTCACTACTGAGCCCTTCAGAAATGTAAAACACTTCCATCAGGAACATACCTTGGGAAATCTCTCTTCTTCCCAAGGTGATTGCTCACACCAATGGAGGCAGAAACCATCTACGGTGGAGTCATGGACATACCCTAAAACAGTGGTTGACCGCGCATCATTGCAGTGATTTTAAATGTATGCAGTATCAAACTCCCCTGCTGCAGCAGTGGGCCGGGGGAAGAACTTTAGTCAGGCAGGGCTCCCAGCTTGCCTTTGGCATGTGGTGCAGCCTGCAATGTGCCAGACCCCTCTTCCCGTGCATGTGTGGTTGGTGGAGATCACTGGGCTCCTGGGTGGAGACCTTTGGTCACGCCCCGCAGCTCCCAGAGCCTCCGGCCAGCCACTGGAGGCAGGCTTACCATATGCACCGTTTCTTATCCTCAAAATACACTCCTTCTCCAGACTAATAATGACACCTTGAATAGCCCACCTGGCTCCAGAAAAGGCAATTTGGGTTAATTTCTGGAACCCACCACCCCTCCCCATTTTCCCCTGCTTTTTTTTTTTCCCTCTGGTGTTCTTCTATTCCAAAGCAGGTATTTTCAGCCAGGGTGTCACCACTCACTCGCAGTGTTTTCCTCTATGTTTTGTCTTATCTGGCAGTACATCACAGCACACACTGCAGAATGCAGTGATACAGAAAGGAGCAGGACCCTGAAATTCATCTTGGTGAGTTGATACAGACTGCCCCTCCTGTCTCTGTGCATGCTCAGGGGCCGGGGAGCAAACTCACAACACCTATAGAAAGAATCATGTAAAAATAAAACTGAAAAGATGTAAGGAAAAGTTTATACATAAAAAGCTCAGAATAGTCTTCTAACACAATTGGGGGAAAGTATTTAATGTCAGCAAACTGTCAAAGCAAGCTGAGGTCTGGGACTCTGTGGTTGTGTTACTTCTCTCTGTGCTCTTGTCCGACCTTCAGACATTGTTCACTGTGTTCACAGCACAAGTATTAATCAGACCAGGCAAAGTCAGTAAACACGCACAATAGCTCAGTCTAGTGACTGGTGTTACGTCACTCTAGCCCATCACTATATACACAATTAGTAGCAGAGAGATAAGGGCTGACTTTTCTAATTTGTGACGTATATGCACATATGTGGATGTGCAATGGAGCAAGGAGGCATGTAACTGGGCACACAGAGCCTCCAGACGTGTGACAAAGTCCTGCTGCCTCTATGCCCGCTGTCTACATCTCCCCCTTCCATGGAGCTACGTGTGCCAACTTTGCCTTCTGCCTATTCCTAAGAAGTGCTATGGAAAATGCAAAACCGCCAATGAGAGGAACCGAAATGGTCCATTTTGAGTATTTCAGCTTCCTCAGCATCACAGCACAGAGGGATGCCTGTGTTGAAATGCTCCTCAGGTCAAGCCCTGACCTAAACAGCCCATGTCACATCCACGGTGCAAGGGCTGTGCTCTGTGGTGTCTGCACTTTCATTCCAAAAACCTGGAGATCACTGTATCACATCTTGCTGCCTGGTGAAGTTAATGCACCCTGGTTAACTTAAAATTTAGAGCAGCTGCAGAAAAGCAGGTTTGGCTTGGTTTAGTATCCAGATGTGGTTCCGTCACTTACCTGAACAAAACTGCAAGACTTAAGAGACTACCTGCTTCTTGCTTTAGCCTTTTTTGGAGCATTCCAGATCCTGCTTTCATCCTCCCATGTCCATGACAATCAAATTTAAACACATCAAAGCAGGCACTAACAAATGAAAAGGAAGAGCATGTACTTTCATATCCAATTACATGCCTTGTACATGAGGCATTTGCTCCCCAATACAATTTTAAAACCATGTAAGCTCTCCAAATTCCAGTGTATACTGAAATGTTTTCTGGAACTAGAGAGGTAATTAGAATTTTTTGATTAGCCATCAGTGTGGATACATAAAACTCAGGAAAGGTATAATTTATTTGTCTGTATAAATTTTTCTAGTATTATAATTAGGGCTGTTCTGATAACATAAATTCATAAGCACATAAGCACATAGGATTGGGTGTGCAGTCACGTCCAGTTCCCTACTTTTAAGGGCAAATGTATCATATAATACCTGCAGCAACCTGTCCGAGTAGTGTCTTAAAGACAGCTTAGTGCTCTGTTTTCATTTCTCTTCTTTTCCCTGTGTTGCTGGAAAGACTTAGTCTGTGGACTCACAGTTTGATCATGAGCGCTGCACAAAAAATGAAGTAGAGATAGATTTGTTAAGCACTTAATTCTTGCAGCTAGTTTGAGAAGACCTACTAATAATGCACTGAAATGCTACCTGAGCAGTCATTGTTCTTAAGAAGAAAGCAGTCTGAGGAACTACTACTCAGAAATACAGAACCCCCAAAAGTGTGGTGCTTATGCTCAGGTCCTAAATCATGGGGCTTCTCTAACTGAGAGCACTACAAAGACAACGTACAGAGCAAGTCCTTGGATATGCAATTGGCTAAAAGTTTTAAGTATTGCATTGTGTTTATACGGTGTGTCCTGTGTAATCCTCAGAGCTTACGCTGCTCTATAGGAAAGCTTAGCTGCTTTACTATCAAAAAATAAAAGGTGCAACTGCATTTTTCTCATATATTGGGCTGTGCTAATACAACATAAACAAATCCTTTAGGTGGTTTTTGCAATAGATAACGCTTTCCACCTGCATAGATATATTTTCTATCCTAATTATTATTTTTTTTCACCAAACACTGTTGACTGGGTGCTACTTGTATGGGTTAGCCTGAGTTCTTGAGGTTTCCTTCGTTCATCGACAGAGAGAAACGGGTTTCTCCAGGCATTGTTCAGAGTAGTATAGTTGTGCTCCCTGTTGGCACAACCCCCCCACAGGAGCCTTTCTGTGGCTTTCTGACTACTCACCAGCAGTGGTGACCAGGATCAACATGCTTCATCTCAGAGGGCTGCAAGCTCTGGTGTTTGGTGTGATGGAAATACCCAGACTGAGCCCAGAAGACAGAAATTTTCTCACTACTTACAGAGCTCCAGAACCAAGTCCCCCGTCTTGCTGTCGATCACTTATGTCATACAAACTCTTTCATTAAGTAAGCAAGAATATGATAGAGGTTAAATCCTTGTCCACTGAAAAACACACAGAAGCACCATATCTTTTAAAGGAAGCACCCTCATTGACCATGCAAATTTACACAAAAAACCATAAAAGAGTGAGGGAAATTTCCAAAATGCAAAGAACCCTGACCACCGAAGCACATCGACTCCTGCGGGTGCAGCTCAACACCCTCAGGGGCTTTTGGGGCTCAGTAAAACGCAGCCACATCCTCATTTGATCTCATTTCTGCTGCCCACACTGTATTAATCTGTATTTGGCCACATTGCAGCCAACCCCCAGGGTTTTGCTCAGAATGTGTGGAGGGGTGCCAAGACGGCCTGAAAAGAGAGCTGGGCAGCTGAGCTCTTTTCCTCTTTCCTCTTGTTTTTTTCTCCTCCAGAGAACTCTGGACTCTGTATTCACTCATGGCGAAAGGTGGGAACTGATGAGAGTGATGGCAGGCACTTGCAGACCTCCAAGTTCTGTGGTCATGCTGCCCAGGGCGGACTGTCCAGGGCTGCAAGACGCCCAAGCAGACCAGCACCTGCAAAAAAAAAAAAGTTAGTGCTGAACATGTTATCCTCATTACTGGGTTCAACAGAAAGTCTAAAAGATATTAAAATTACCACAGAACAAGCCAATATACAGCAGGATTGCCCTCTTACTTTTAGGTTTGTACTGGAAGTAATAAATATGGTTTTGTGGGTCATTCAATATGCTAAGTAGGTGGTAGTTGGGAAATGAGAGACAGAGGTAAAAAAGCCCTTTCTGATTACTGAAATGTGTAGATCTGTCTTCATCCACAAAAAAATAAAAAGATAGGTGTTCACATGCAACTCCAGGGGCTTATTAATTAGGGGATCGAGGAAGGGAAATATGTAAAAGTTTGGTATCTTAATGCTTGAAGGTACCAAAATTTCTCTTGAGCCTTTAGTGCCTACTGCTCAGCTCTTTATCTTCTGGAAGCTCAGTAAAATGTCTTATTAAATTTGAGACCCGATATGTATTACAGCACAGAAGCAGCTGGTAATTTTGAAGGAATATTTGTGTTAACTGCTGTGTTCTGTGGAGATTTAATATAAAGAAATGTATTCAGGAACTGAGTTCGCTATATTGGCAATGGGAATTGGGAGCGTCACTGAAAGGAGGTGCCTCATTCTTTTCTCAGGTTTAATTTTATTAACAGATGCAAATGATTTGTTAACCAAGTATAAAACAAAAGGAAAAGGAGAATGAACTCTGTGTCATCACTGGGCTCTTAGGTCTAAACATCCCACTGAAATTAACCAAAAGACCCCGGATACCAAGGGCATTTTATCTTGGGTTTACGCTGTACTCTTAATGAAAGGCCTTGGAAGGAAATGGCTAAAGAAACCACCTTAAAACTTCAGCATTTTCATGTCAGTCACACATTTCCTCGAAGGCCAGGTCCCTGTTTAAGGTCTAATGTGTTCGGAGAGCAAAAAGAGATGTGTGTTATTAGGTAGAATCTCTTTTATACACAGGGAATTGGATCAATTTGACCCTGATTGTCTCTCTCCTCTTTATTGTCCCACTACTTCAAACAGCTGGCCCTTGGCATTATCTTCAGGAAGGGGCTGATTGAACTGCAGGTCTGGCACTTGTCAGTTGAGGATAATGTTGGCTTCAGTCAGTCATGTTCACACATAAATGAGCCGTGACGGAGATAGACTGGTGCAGAGAAAAAGCAGTTTTACTGCAGGTAACCTTCTTGTGGAAATGCAACAAATAATAAAGTCTGCTGCTCAGGAAAACAGCCTGAAATATGTAACAGAGTGATATATTATCTCTTTTGCTAGCAGGAATTGTCCATTTCAAAATAGGCACCTTGTGGGGAGGAACAACAAAAGGACTATAATTGTAAACGCTGCTTCTGTCCTGTAATGTGAGATAACAAACGAGGCTTCCACTTTTGAACAGAAGATGCTGCTGCATACAGAGAATTGCAGCAGCATCATTGTGACATCAATTCTTCCTTAGAGAAAGGTGACGCACATCTTGGGCAAAATAGCAGAAATAGAAATCCCCTCCCTTTTCTCTCTTTGGGTTTTTCTTTTTCTGCTTGTCTAGAAATCAAGAATCTCAAAAATCCTTCTGTTCAAGCCAGAGAGAGAAAAGGACAATTTAAGTGCAGAGCCCTGTAATTGGAAAAAAATAAAACTAATACAAGCTCATTTTTATCCATGTGATGTCACTGCAACTCTGCTCTGCATAGTGTGCAAAGAAGTTAAAGAGAGAAGGGAAGAAGGGTTTTTTCCTAAAGCAAATATAACTCTGACAGACTTTCAAAGCAATTTGCATAAACATCTCTCCCATGATTTTTTTATTTATGGCCCCTAAGTTTCTAATTAAATACTAATTAATACTATCACCAGAATTGTCTCCCATCCTCAGCTCTTCATAGCTTTGTCACTTTGATTAATGCATAGTCATTTATTAACTTATTTAACAAGCTGAGGTGCCTCATGACAAACCAGGTTAAATTATCCCCATAACAGTCTCATTACTGCAAAAAAGGAGTTTTAAACTTAATAAAAATTATCTTCAATAATGTTAAGGCTTTGTCTTTGCAACCTTAGAAGATGAATATAGGGGTTTTGTTTGATTTATAATATATGGAGTTGTATAAAGCAGCCATTAATAAAATTTATATGTTCATTTAAGCTTGATCATTGCAGTGCTTCTGTAGCCCTGGGTGCTTATTATTTAACTTCTGGTGTATTTGTGAAGATAATTAATGTTCTGACCAGACAGGGACTAAAATACCCACTAGAATGAGATAATTACGGGCATAAATAATGTTTAGGTCTTGTGTTTTGTTTTTTTTTAATTAATTGTTTTGTTTTCCAACTAAACCTGATAAAGAGGAAATCAGAGTTTACCTGGGGTTTACAATGACTTTGCACACAGCAATTTGACAATGCCAGAGCTGGCTGGGAGGCTGTGCTGGGGGACAGCTGGGTTCTGCCCGGTGGACAAGGATGCAGTGCTGCAGGACCCCGCTGCCCCCATGCGTGCAGAGCCAGTCTCTCCCTGGGGAGACCCAATCCCATCCTCTTCCCTCCCATCCCTGCCAGGAAGGGAGCTGAGACGAGTTCTGGCATCCCACAAGAAAACCTCTCTCTCAGAGGGGTGAGGAGGATGGAAACGCCAAGTTTGTGGGTGATGAGGATATTCATAATGAAGCAGTGCTGAAAGCCGCAGCCCACTGTCAGGGTTTTTTGAGCTGCTGCCCTTCTGCTATTTGATTTCCACAGGCAGGAAGGGTTGAAACAGGCTGGCAGGCAGCAGTTCACTGCATTTGCTCCTAGACCTTCCTTCTTCCCCTGGGATATTTTCATAATGTTGTATTTATTATTTATTCCAATTTCCTTTAACAAGGACCTCCCTGTCATTCTACCTACTTGAGCCTTAGACAACACATATAAATCATATAAAAATAATAGGAATATAGTAATTTGTTTGGGAAAGCAAAGCCACCCCTCCTTAGTACCCAGTTTGTCTTTATTCCCGTGCATTCCCCAACAGGGACCAGAGATGACAGGAGCAGTCTCAGGCAGTAGCGACCACATTGGGATGAAGGGGTAGGTATGCTCCTGAGTTGAGGAAATGTGGACAAGACACGCACTCTTCATTGTTGTGCCTGAGAAATAGATCAAGTGATACTTCAAGGGGCAAAAAAAGCACCATGGCCTGAAAACCTGAAGTATGTTGTTACAAGTTCCCAGTGACTATATGCACATCTACATAGCTTTTGAGATTAGATATTGAACACTAATTTTACCATCTCAGAGGTTAGTCCCTATTCAGGTAAATAAAGGTAATCTTTCAGGGCTTTTTGTTCCTGGTGACCTGGGTTTTACTATGTAACGTGACCCAGTAAAGCTAATTAGTATGATGTTCTTTTCACCAACCTCTGATGAATATTTGCAGCAAAATGACACTTTCTAGCGGCAGAGCCTCAGGACACAAAAAAGCAAAAGTATGTGGCAGGTTAAAATTAAAAGCCAATGACAGCGATCTCTGTAGAAACTACTCAACAGCCTATACTAGTCTTGCATTTCTTCTGAGGTAAGTCAGCTTTACCATATTCTCGTTTAGGTCCTCCTCTTTCTTTTTCTTTTGCCTCTTCTTACTATCCCCTACTGTGTTTTTATTTTGCGAAAACTGAAGACGGGCGATGGCAAGCTGCTGTGCAGGTAGAGGTCAAGCTTGACAGGACACAGCTCCCAAAGACCTTCACCCATGTTCATTTAAGAGTTTGCGAATGATTGCAGAGACTGGGCTAAGCCTAGGTTAAATAAGTGCATCTTCGTGACTCCTGCTATTAAATAAATCAAAACACATGATTCCTCAGAGAAGAAAGAAGCACAGAAAAACACAGCAGTGAGGAAGAATCGGGCAGTGCTTTGCAGGATCATTATGCTGTAATGAATGCTTGCCAAGCTCCCCTACTGCACAAGAGCGCACATCAGTGGCTATGCAAATCAGACGGTGGGCTCAGCTTCTCCTTCTGCACGCGAGAGTGGAAGATTGCTATCATGTTACCTCTCCATCCTGCTCGTGGGGATTCTTCAGAGACCTTTTGCATTGCCCTTGGTCCCTTTATGAAGTTTGTGGGTTGCTATGACATCAAGGGTAGACTGAAGGACCTTCATCAATCTGGAGTCCCTTTCAAAACCTTGAACTTCAGAGCCAAAAATATGGCTATGGGACAGTTCATGTTTTTGAACCTGTGTTGAATTAGATAGCCTGAGGCAAGGGATTGCTACAAGTAACAAGGAAGTTATGCTAGATCCAAAAGAAAAGAGAAGAGAGAAAAAACGACAAAATGCGTCTGAGCCAGTTAGGACATACAATGTCATGGAATCAGTTCCTAATAGTGGAAATGTCATTAGATATACTACTAGTAAAAGTGGAGGACTAAGATTAATATCTGATACATACAATACAAAAAGCTACTTACAGGTTGATCTTAAAAATAATAATTAAAAATAGTACAGATCAGGTGTTAATTTTGAGTTCCTAGCTTTCCTATTCCATCTGGACAGAAGACTGCCTGGAAGCTAGAAAAGTAAAACATTGCTGTTAATGAAACAACCAGCCCTTGAAGGACACCAGTAGACATTACAGAGGATGCTCAATAGAACAGGATCTAATAATGAGAAAGTCCCAACTATGTTTTTCAAATTAAAACTCAAGATTAAACCTCTAGGTAACCTTCCTCAGGTTAGAACAATAAACAGTCTTATAATTTTACTTGCAGATCTTTACGGCTTCTTTCCTCATGCACAACACGTTTATTATACCAGTCCCAGATCTCTCTTGAATAGCAGTTGTCAATGTTGCATAATGTTGCTGAACTGTAGTGTGGTTGATCTTTCTGTATAATAGCTCCATCTTGAAATATTTGCTTTCTTGCCCCCATTATTCTTATGAGAAGGTTGTTTAACCACCTCGCTCCCCTGGGGAACACTCTGTCTTATTCCCATCTTACATCCATTCCTGTCAATCTTATATACATATGTTCTTGCCCCAGCATTGTCCCTTTGCTTAAATAGCATTTCCCTATCCTCTTGTTTGTAAACATGGGTGACAACCTCCCTTAGCCTTCATTTGCTCTGCTAAAGACATTGACCTCCTTTCTGTCACGTTTCATGAGGACGTGCACCTTGCTGGTGGTTCAAGTTCAACCCCTGCTTTTATGATACCAAAGGACCTTTCTTTTTCCCTGGTGTTTTCTTCCCAGTCAAGATGACCTTATGTTTTCTGGCCAAAGTTCCTGTCATTGATGTCTCAGCAGGTGACCTTCATTCTGATTATAAATTTAATCCTAATTGTGCTGCGGACTTCCCCAAGATGATCCAGTGCTTCTGAGATGATGTTGTGATCCTCATCTGTATTGATGGTGCCTCCCATCTTAGTGATACTAGTGGATCTAACTAACATAATACTAAATTCTGTGTCATGAGTGTTCATGTGTGTGCATGTGTGTGAGTGGGTATATGTGCTTGCTTGTCTACATACATAGTGAAAAATAATAAGAATTTTTATTTAAATACAAGAATTTCCAGTGTACAAATCAAGAATGGGGGTTCATAAATTAGATAGCTTAGTCCTTTGGAATTTCATACTGACTTCTTCATCCTCTCTTAAAAATCTTAACTTTAAAGAAAATAAAATGACCGGAGCAATTTCTTTTATATTTATAAATGCAAGCCATTATTTGTAAGGACTAAATTTGCCTGGACCAACTTGTCTGACAATTTAACTAAAGGTGAGTTTGGATCATTAAATGTGATATTGCATCCTTAATAATTTTCTCATATTTTCTTGATAAGTGTAACCTATGAGATTTCACAGGGCGAGGAAATGTACACCGTCCAACTGCTGAAAGAATTTCACTCCTACCTTTAATACCGGCACACGGTTACCTTGGAGAGCAGGGAACTGTTGTCACTTATTGCTTAGTTGATGGATACGATGTAAAGTTAAATTTCAGGGTGGAGAAGCAGCCAAGAGGTTGCTCAGACTCCCTTGATACATGAAACGTCTTTGACACCACTGCATAGGTTCTTCTGTACTTTTTATACAGCAGTGTTGATAAATGCATTAAATGCTTAAAATATTTATTGGTTCTGGGACAGGATACAACAAGACAAGAAATGAGATCTTTTCCTACAATACTACAATATATGAAAATTGAAACTGTACTTTTTCCCCACTCAGAAGCATTATGCAAATGACAATTTTTCTTTGAAGAATTAAAGTACAAAAATGCTCTGGCAATTGAAAATTGCAGGTTTGCAGGATCAGTTAATATTTATTCTGTTTTTAAATAAGTCATTGTGAGAATCGAGGAAACAATATTGCTAGCCATTATCTCTTTACTACATTCCAGTTTAATGTCAGCCACTAGGTAAGATTTAACAAGATATGTCAATTTAACTACATCAAACTAGATGATGACTTCCCTGTCAGGAGAGGAATGAAAGTTTTGCGTATGTGGAAAGGGGGTGGTGCAGTTGTTCTCGCTGCATGCTGTGTGCACTAACATGGTGGTTAATTATTTAAGTGAATCAAGGAAAGACGCTGAACATATCGCTGTAGATACCTCTGTTAGCAGCAGAGTAGGCACAAGGTGACCTCTGCAAGTGCAGCTCCAGCGCACTTCCCTCAGTGGTGATCTGGGGTGCTTCTGGCAACTGGTGGTTCAACCTCCACGTCTGCTTAACCCTCCACCTCTGCTAATGAGTCACCGAACGTGGGACAGTTGATGCTTCTCATCAGTGCACACAGGCCATCATGTTTGTTGTCACTGTGTGCAGGCATCACATCCAACCCCAGATGTGCTTCAACTGTGAAAGAGACATTACCCACCTCCTGAGCCACCACCTTCCCCATCCTGGGCTGGAAGGAACACTCAGCCTCACGCTGGGGCTGTACAACAGGGCTGCAGCACAGCAGCAGGGGAGCCATGCTGGCTGACAGAAAGCGAACACCTTAGAGGTGAGGGCCAGGTCAGGATGCCCTGGGCTTTAAACAGGAAAGTGTCAAGGTACCAGTGTCAATTGCTGTGAAGTTTGCACCCACACCAAACTGTAATTCAGTTGAAGCAGTTTCATTTTTCTAGTGCAGAAAATTATAGTTTTTGTGTGTTTGCATACGTGGATGTGTAAACACAATCACAAAGGATTGTCGGGGACACTGGGAGGGTATAAATCAGAAAAAAACATGACTGACACTTAATCAGCCTTTGTAATACGCTCTGTAACTCCACTAAGAAATGAATTCTAACTGGAAAATGGAAATTCCTTGTATTAACATGTTGTATTTTGTAGCTTAGAAGTTGCCATTTGCCGACTGTGGGTGCAACATTTCATGGGGAGTTAACAGCACAGGCATCTGGCAGGGCTTTGCTCTGCACTCTGCTTCTCCATCTCCTTCATGATGGAAGATGGGAGGATGCACAGCACATCTTAGGACTCTGAATTTAGTCCTGTGGCCTCACAAACATATCTCATACCACCCTTTTCACGACTTTATCCTGATCCATCCCAGAGCCAGTTAGATTTCTTGCTCCCAGTGTTTCTACTGGGAGTTTGTTGTAGAAGGTCACTTCTCAGATGGCTAGAAATCTTCTGATTTTAAGCCTATGGCTATTCCCAGCTATGTGATGTCCTTTGCTCTCTTTCTAACACTTCGTTTGGCTTAAATAGCACCTTTCCTTCCCTAGTACTTATAAGGGGCAGCTCTAGTCCATTTTAGCCTTTATTTACCAAACTAGACAAGTTGTATTTGCCTCCGCTCCCCAAAGGGTCTCCTGTCCCCTAGAACTGCCAGTTGTCTTTCCTCATATCTGTTTCTGTTTTAACTCATGTTCCTTGAAACACAGCAGCTAGAACTGTGTGTGGATGTTGTCTCCCCAAGGCCTCATCTCGTGGCATTGCTGCTCCTTGTACATCCTCGGTTTGTATTTGCTTTTCTTGTGGGGGCACACAGTAGTAGTAGCAGTATATTGTCATCCACAGAGAGACAAGGGTATCTAAATCTTTCTCCTGTTATAGCATTTCCAGCTGATGAGATCTCAGTTTTTAGCAGAAATCTGTATAATTTCCAAGTTCCTGATCTTGCATTTGGATGGTTAAATTTAATCCTGTTTTGTAGTCTCAATCTCGGTTTCTTTCAGATTTTTTCCTCTTTGATAGTCTGATTGACATTCATTCCACAGCCCTGCTTTCTGTGCCACGGTAAGAGAATTAATTAATACCTGCTCTGAAATGTATTGGTAAGAGGCTGCATTGGTAAATCTCTGTGCCTGTAGTTTTCTTGCATAGAAATATGTTGGTTTATCTCTCTTTTGGCTAGTTTAATGGATATCTTAAAATTTGTCTCACTCCTATTTTCATCATTCTAACTAATAGTTTCTCATGTGGCACAATATTAAATAATAGGTAAATAATAATTTTTACTGAGATAAAATTTTGATTTAATCAAGCTTCTTTTTAGAAAAATCCAATACTTGAGTAAAACAGGATAATAAGTCGCCCTGTTGTGATTCACCTTTCCAAAGTTTATTTTGCACTGCCTTCTGTCTAAAGCCTTTCATAATACTGAAGTGAGTTTAACAGTCTTGTTGTTCAAGTCCTTTTTCTTCTGTCCTCAAATACAGAGTCTATGTCTGCTGTTCTGCAGTTATGCAGCATTAATTTGGCTGGAAAGATTTATAAAAAAGTCCTTGCCCCTGGACCTGCAATTTCATGTGCCAGGTCTTTTACTGCTCTGGGTGGCAATTTACTGCCCACCCACACCCTCCCTTGGCTTGAATACATTAAGTTATTTAAGTTTTATTTCACAGAATCATAGAATCACCTAGGTTGGAAAGGACCTTTAAGATCATCGAGTCCAACCATCAACATAACACTGCCAAAAAACGTCACTAAACTATGTCCTCAAGCACCACGTCTACCCGTCTTTTAAATATCTCCAGGGATGGCAATTCCACCACTTCCCTGGGCAGCCTATTCCAATATTTGATAACCCTTTTGGTGAAGAATTTTTTCCTAATATCCAATCTAAACCTCCCCTGGTGCAACTTGAGGCCATTTCTTCACAGGTCGTATCACCTGTTCCTTGGGAGAAGAGACCAGCCCCCACCTCTCTACAACCTCCTTTCAGGTGGTTGTAGAGAGCGAGAAGGTCTCCCCTCAGCCTCCTTTTCTCCAGACTAAACAACCTCAGTTCCCTCAGTGGCTTCTCGTAAGCCTTGTGCTCTAGACCCTTCACCAGCTTCGTTGCCCTTCCCAGCAGTGGTGAGCTCTGTTCTCAAATTTTCATTTCCATTAGTCATCCTGTTCTTACTTCCCTGATCAACATCTTCTTTCTGTTGAAACCACATCAAATTAAATTTGAAGTTATACTTCCCTGGTCTTTCAAAGCAAGCCCACTGTCCCACATTTTTTTCCTTGTTATTTATATGAATCACTCACTTTTCGTAGTTTGCTCCTCATTTTCTTCTTAAGGTGTAGCTAAACCTAAATTTTTAGCTCCAAGCGCTTTTCCTTGTAGACTTTTTCCCATTTTGGCTGTTTTTTGCTTACTCCTAATAGCTTTTTGAAAATGGCAGCTCATGCAACCATTTGTAAAGTCTTTGCAGAGAAGATTTTTTCTCAGTTCCAATGATTTTTGCATCTTACTTACGAGTACTCCTGGATTCCACACATTCAATTCTTCAGCACTTCAGACTTTATCAACAGCTTTAGTTTATTTTGTAGTTTTCCTTTTTAAATAAACAATATCCTAGACCTATTTTTGTTTAACTTTCCATTTTATTTAAACCAATTCTTCTCATGTTCAGTCAGTCTGTCTTCTGTGATTGATTGTTCTGTGCTTTTCTGAGTACCTACGAAACCCATGTCTGACATAGTATTATCTCTAGTAGGTTCTGTGATTATTTGGCAAGACATTCATCAGCCATCATGTCCAAGAATAAGGAAGCTGTACCATAAGTTGTTGCATTTGCTTCTTAATCTACATCTGGGAGGTCAATGACACAACAGTGACACATCCTTGGTAGTGTTTATCTCTGTAACAATGTTATAGAGATACTCATCCATTTCTAAATCCACCCAGTAGCTGACAAGTACTATTCTAGGAGAAGTTTGGAATTTCATACTTTGATATAAATCAAAGTTTCACAGACTGCTTAGTTGTTTCTCAACATCCCCATCCAACAGTTCAAATTCAGACCTTTCAGACAACAGTGCCTCTTGACCACTGCTCACACCCTTATTTGTGTATTTCTTTTCTCAATGTTATGCACCCAATGAGGAGTCTTCACCTATTGCCACACCTTTTCTTTTTTTTTTTTTTTTAAACTTGATTTTCTGAGCCTTCTATGTCAAAACCCAAAGAGGAAACTGTCTCTCTTGTGCCTCTCTTCCATTCCAAGTCTTTTAAAGCAGACACGTATGTTCAGCCAAATTTCAGCTACCTTACAAATGAGGAGATTAGCTATCCAACAGAGCATCCAATAGTCTTTTCAGGGAGCTGGTGTACAAATAAATAAATTACTAGCATAATAATTGCTCCTAATGTCACATCATAGATGTCATTGGGTGCTCAATAAGATAAGAACTGCTCAGTTTAATCTTAAAGTCTTTTTCCTTGCTTAAATGTCACACAATGATGCGATGCCACTAGTACAAAAAGAGATGTGAGAAGTGGTTATAATTAGATAATATTAGGCAGATTATAATAGTTCTGTCTAAAATGTTCATGCAGGATGCGGCTCCAGTCCCTCCCTGAGTAGACTGCCTTTCTGCACTACACGGCAGATTATATGAAATATGCAGTCACCATTATACCATGCCACATTCAAAAAATATTGTCATCAAAATGGCAAATAAATTATCATTTTACTATTTTATTGTACCAATTGTGCAAATAAAATATAACCTTTTCAGTTTTCTGTTGATCTCTTTGACTTTCGAAATCACATAATCTTGACATAAAAAATGGTTCATTATCCTCTAACAAAGGCACCTAGGAAATTAATCTACAGCATTAAGACTCTGAAAGACAGGCTCTGGAAAATATTGCTGCAGAGGTCTAGGAAGTTACTAACGCAGTTGTCTTTTTGGCTTTCTTGCTAGAAGCTAGCTTCTCAGTAGCAGAGTGGGTAGGAAAGAGTGCGTCGTCCTACCTTGGCTGCTCCAGGGCACATCTGTGTGTTCGCTTAACCTGCTGAAAGAACTGCATTAAATTATGTGTTTCTTTCTGCTGGCCCTGCTATGGAAGGTGTGTTGCTCAGTAGGGAGTGACAGCTGTTGTCAGTTAAGTGCCCGTATCAGATCCCCAACACCAATAGGTGCTAGAACAAGGATTTACATTTAAAGCTTGGAAGTCTGGAATCATTTGCCACTTGCAGACCTGCTTGATATGTTTTTGATTTTGAAGACAGATAGTATTTTGTTCATTTACATGAATGGTTTAATTTCAATTCTGAGACTGTTAAGACGAAAGGTCTTTCTGTGTATTATTGGTGCTGTCCTCGTAAGTTTTGTTTAACAATGACACAAGGCTGAACAGACAAAGCTATTCTTTGCCCCATAGGACCTAAGAGAGACAAACAGAAAACATACAGTGCCTTGCGAAAGACAGAGACAGCTCTTAAATATGTCCCCCTATCTTTCTAGAAAATGTTAGTACGGAAATGTCTACACACCTGTCAAATCTAAGACGACTGCCTTTTTTTCCATATAATGTGTTTTCTAACATTCAGTCCCAAAAATTCACAGTCATCATCCTCTGAATACATCCTGTCTCACATCCCTTTTTGTATCTATTCCTGTTCAAATCCTGTATTGAGGACAAATGCTACTCATCACCAACCACATTCTTTTGGCACATATGCTGGTACCAAAGAACAGTAGAGCAATGTCTGTATAGCTTCTGACAGAGAATATTAATTCAGAAAGGGAACAGCTACTGCATCATTATTTCTGAATGGGTACTTTTCTTTCCTATCAGTCTTTGGGGTTGAGGCACTCATAAACTTCTCAACATGGGTGCATTTATCAGCCTATTTTAATTAATTTGCTGGCAGCTACCAGCTTATCATTATGTCGCAGGTATCACGTGCCTCACCTAACTGTTCTGAGTTGTTGCTGAGAGCATCTCCGCATGCCTTAAAAGAAATCCACAGCTGAGGCAATCTCCAACAGCATCCCAGGGACTAGAGTTGATCTGGGCATTGGGAGTGCATGAGACCCTCCAGAAGGTGAAGGTGGGAGAGCAGTCCGCTCACCTCCTCTCAGGCTGCATTCCCAGCTCTTCTTCCACCATCATGGCAGTGGAAGAAAAACTGGGAATGCAGTCTGAGAGGAGGTGAGCGGGCTGCTCTCCCAACTTGCATACTTCCAGCTGTGGAAGATGAAATGATATCTCATGGTTGCAGCTTGAGCCAGGATCAAGATGTTTTATTTGTAATGCTGGTGTATATTTTTAGGTTAGTCACTTTTAGCTTTTTTTTTAATTTCTGTGCATGGAAATGTGGGTAACAAGGGCAGAGATGTCTGGTGATCATGCTGTGGTCAGCTGGGGAGGTAGGAGACAACCCCAGATGGTTGACTAGTGACTTCTCCATGCCTACGGGTCAGATACTGTGAGTGCACCCTTGGTGCATCCCTCTTGGTGAGGCTCAGCAGATGATGGAGGAAAGCTTACTAAATGGCCTGTATTAAAAACTATGCTTACTCTTTCTATAGCCATGCTGATGCCCTGGCTCCCATGCTAATTTGGTGTTACCTCTTTTTCTTCTTGTTCAAGGTTCTTCTTGAAGTTTTCTTCTCCCACAGAGCCACAAGACAGAGATGTGTGTGTGGAGAAGTGCAGCCTTTTATGGATGTTGAGCCTAAGTAACTCCAGAACTGATGGAGAGTAGGTTTAAATTAGTTGTATTCATTTGGAACCCTTAATTGTTGAAGTTCACACAAAGCACTACGCATCACACAGAAGGTAATACATGGCACCAGAATGTACAAATTACGTGGTAGAAGAAAAAAAGACAGATACAGAAACGAGTGCCCTACAATGGTATATACAAAAGACAAAGAGCTGGGTTTGATCTCCAAATTTCCAGAAAGGTTTTGCCAGCAACCAGCTTTTGATGAATGTCAGTTTCTCATGCTTTCTATTCAGTCTCTGCTTGCCGTAACATGAATAGAAAGGAGGAATATCAATGAAGGAAGGGAGTTATTCTCACGTTCCCTCCTCCTCAAGTTGCACCATGCTGTTGCTCCCCCCAATCCTAAACCCTGGTCAGCCCCAGGAGAGCAGATCTGCAGAAGGTGCAACCAGTGCCACAGCATCGCCTGTGCAGTGGGGAAGGGCGAGGGGCAGCTGTGCCGGGATGGCTCCATGGCTCTGCCGCTCACCAGGGACCTCAGGTAAGCAACAGGGCGCTGGGGTCTCTCTGGTGCGCAACGCTGTCTGAAACGACATTGGGGAGGACTGCGGAGAGAAGCTCTAAGAGTGAGTAAACAGCTCAGAAAACCTGATACTAGAAATGAACAAATAATTTGTAATGAATAATGTATTGATGATTTTCATCTCTTTCTGATTACAAACTGTCCATGAACGAGTCACTGTTTATCAAATATTCACTTTTCAAAACACTAAATTACTGTGAATAATTCATGAGGTACAACTTGTTCCTGTGTAACTTGTTTTAAATATTTAATACTCAAAATTTGAGTTGTTTTGATTGAACATGTATGCCATGTGGTGCAGCTCTGGGATGCCCGTGCATGTTCTCACACCCATGAGTCAGGTTTGTGGCAAGGATGCTGACAGCGTTGCACTTAGGGAGCTTTCTGGAGGATTTCCTCGCCAGTGTGTCCTCTGGTGTAGTGGCTTTCCTGCTTGTACCCAACGAAAAACACAGAGGAGACGGAAACAATCCCAGGCAACCATGACCAAGTCATAGCAGAATTATTAGAGGCTTTCCTCGAGTTATGAGTTTGGGACACAATTACTGTTTTGTTGTCAGGGTCTGTTCTGAGAATGTTCAAAAACTTCTTCAATGCAAGGTAAAACCAGCTTAAATCACCTGCGCCACTTCCGCCCCTCTTCCCCCACCCCCCTTAATAAACCTTGCAGTACAGCGTTTTTCACAAATGCTGAAATCAAGCAGACCTGTTGCTCCTCACCTTTTCCCCCTGTTCAAAAGTTGCACCATTTTGGGCCTTCTGGTTCCTTGTCCATCACTCAGGGGTCCCCAGGGATAACGCTAATGACTCAGCCCGTCCCCTGAGCACCTTAACCTGGAGTTCATCGTGCCACATGGTTTGAAGACATTTAACTTTTCCTTGTACTTCCTAAGCTTATCCAAGGCAGATATTTTGCTTCTTTTCTTGCTAGTGTCATTTGTGTTATTTACCTGCTCACAACTACTATTTTTGTAAAGCTTTCCCAGGTCTCTGAAGCTGTATCACAAGTACTATTTTCTCAGTTTCTTATGCCGGAACTGTTTCACTCCTCTAAATAAGAAAACTTTACCAGAGCAGAACCTTGAACAAGAACCTGCCAAATGGCTAAAGATCACTTAAATCAGCAGATCATGGGGTCTCTCCTGGATCTTGGTGAAAATATATTTTGTTGGAGCATTCCTGATCTATCTATCTGTCTTTCATACTAGGTACTTCATTTTGTAGACTGGCTTCTGGATAACACCATGCCTCCTTTCCTGTCCTTCTACCTAAAATAGGGAAAAATTACTGCCCTCTGCACATGTTGCATTAACACAGACTGGAAAAAGGGCATTGGATAGGCTAATTCTACGAAAGCTAAGCTAAATGTATGTCTGCATATGTCTGTAAGAGCAAATCATATGGCAGGTAAGGAAGGTTTTTCAGAAACCCTTGCTGTAACTGAATTTTTCAACTGTAGGGTGAATCAGTTCCAAGGGGTTCTTTTTCTTCCCTAGATTTTGAAGAATTTTGCTACATCTTGTGAGTTCTAGTACCATGTCCTCCATACACTTCAGTGGAGCATGTGAAATGGAACACATTCATTTGGGTTCCATATGTGCGCCCATCTTGATTCATTGCGCCACGCGAGGATGAGGACTTGTCCAAACTAAAGGATGCGGCAGTGCAAGAATTTTCTGGTGAGCATCATCACACTGTTCAGACTGGTTAAAGAATACAGGGATGAGAAAGACTCCCAGGCCAGCAAGTTCAGTTATTCTGGACACCAATATTATATAGCTTATTTGTAGCCCCACAGAAGGATTAGGTATTTGCTTCTACACTGTGTGCTGCACAGTAGCAGTTATTTCATATGTTCTCCCTGTTTTGCAGACAGGAAGACAGAGGTAGGCACCTCCACTCCAGTGAGTGTAAGCTCATTGTATAAATCCATACTCAGACTTCTGAATAAAGAATCTAATGTTCAGAGGTACTCTGTTTCTCTGATGCCACAGATTTAATATCACTTAAGATTAAACGCATAACTGTTAGCCCCTGTGTTTAAAAACATTGGTCCTAGCCACACTTCCCTTCAAATGAAACCTCTGATGTGAAGAACTTGCCAAAAGTCATGAAGCTAGTTATGAGCAGAGCTGAGAATAGAAAAGAGCCTCCCAGCTTGGTGCCTGATTCACCCGGTTTCGTCTGCCGTTATGTAAGGAAGCAAAGTGAGTTGTCGGTGTCTTATTTAGCGTTCTGCATTTCCAGGATGCACTGATCTCATCTAAGGTAGCACAGAATCTCCTTTTGGCCTCAACTTATGGATTTGCAAAAGTGAGCTAGAGCTGTCTTCTGGGGGGGGGAAAAAAAGGCTTTTTTTTTTTTTTTTATTTTAGCATCTTTGCTTTCATGTCTCTTCTTCGCTGACTTTTAAGAACTAGAGATTCACCAACTTCTTGTTACAAAATGAAACCACCAACGACAATCTCTGATATGATCTAAAACTTCTGCTGACTACACAGTTCAAGTGAGAACCAAATGGTTGCAGTTCCATATTTTTTAGGATTTTAATTTATTTTCCATACAGTCTGATAAAAAACCAGCAGCTGTCACAGTCTCACATGCTGGTTTTACCCTGTTATTACCCTTCTCTCCAGTATACCTTTGTCTTCAAATTCCTATACATAAGTTTGTTAGTGTATGCAATAGTGTAGGTACTCAGTTTAACAATGCTTTCCCATGTGAAATTGATCTGCTTCAAACAAATTGTTTTTGTTGCAGGCACACTGCTGCTCACCTTCCAGGAGAAACTAATTTTAACCTAATCACTAAAATTTATATGTAAAGTACATATTGCAATTAGAGAACCCAATATTGCTAAAGGGAAAAAACTTTTGGATCTGGGGTTTTGGGATACTTCAAAGAAGGCAGAAAGAAATATCTTAATCCTGATTTCCTCAGGGAAAAGCGTGATGTAAGGGGGAGAAAGGAGAAAGAAATTCTCACATAAAATGAGGAGAGTAGGAGAGGGTGGCTGCAGTATGTCTTCGGTGAGGGGTGTTTTGTGAGGCAGATGCCATACGTGAACAACTTTTTCATGGTAACATTTTTTATATTGGAAAATCAAACTTAATAGACTTTCCTCACTTCAGTCTCTTTGCAGATAAGATGATAAAAAAAATCATCATACTTGTGCCCAGGATATTGACAGCCTGCTGTTCCTGAGCATCTCTGCACATCAGCTGCCATGCAAGAATAGCCAAACCTTCATTCTCCACTGCTCAAGAGGCAGGAACACTGTGACAGAGCTGCAACCAAAGGAAAAAGCTGTGATTTCAAATATTTTTGTTTGGCGTGGTTTCAAAAATCAAATTTAAGAAAAATAGAAAGAACATTGTATTTCAGCTTCATTCTATATAATTTTATTTCGCTAAGGCCGAAATGGTTTCATTTTGAGAGTTTTCTCTTTGGGTTTGACTTTTCCTTTGTGTTGTCTTTAGGGTGATGCATGCACTCACAGCCTTGCTGAGGGCTTGGGTTCCAACTGCTCTGTGTTTTCCAACGAAAAACTATCCTACAGGAATGCTTTGAACAAAATTTTCTAGTCAGGAAAGATAAGTCCAAGTTTAAACTCATGATTGAATGAAGAAGGAAGAAGTTATCTGTACCAGTTTCTAGCTGTAGCAGGAAAGCCTTGAGCGATTTTAACCTTTATCCTTGCCAGGAGACAGTTAGAAGCAGAACAAATGGCAAGAAAAGCAGAGGAAAAGGTACTGTTATTGTAGCTCCTACCCTTGGATCTAACAGCAGGGAAATTATTTGTTGGGGAATATTCAGTGCATCTCGTAACTTGTCGGCTGACTAGTAGCAAAGAGGACATTAAACTATTAAAGCTGCCACTTTTGGGGAGATGAAGGGTGAAACAGTTGGCAGCAACTGGGAATGAAGCTTTGATAAAGAGGAAAAAACTGCAGATGACGGGGTAAAATAAGTTGTGCTTGGGAGAGTTCACAGGCTCTGGGACAGGATCATACACATGGTGGAGACCTCGTGGTGGCCCCAGCCCAGGGTGGCTGACAGGGGCCCAGAGCCCAGGGACCGTCCAGGGACCATTCCCCACAGCTGGTTTGCAGGCAGCCACCCAGTTTTGGTGGGTCAGAGCCTTTGCTCAGGTAGATGTGGACTGCTGTGAGCCCGTTGGCCTCCATGCCAAGATTACTCCCTGACGCAAGCCCTTTCAAGAAACTCCCAGGGAGAGGCAGAGCTGTGAGCCCTTTCTGCAGGGCTGGAGGCAGCTGTATGATATCCCTGGGTCTGCTTTCTCGCAACAGATGGGTTTTCTGGCCGCACACTGTTTTATATCTTTTAGATTACTGAGTTACAATAATATGCTGGAAATTAAAGTTAAAATACCCTGGAAAAGGCAAATCAGTACTCAGAGTAATCCTCTTGGGAGACCAACATAAGGCTTTCTGCCTAGAAGATCGTCATCTTGGGAACACCTTCATCAGAGATGAGTTTCATCTCAGGAGTTGTCAGTTCATCAACCTCACATCTGCTTTAGGATACACATGCTCCCACATTGGCAGTGCTGATTTCTCTCCTTTCTCTGCTAAGGGTCCTTAGGGTGGTTAATCCGTATGGCCATACTTGTGTTTGCCCAGATTAATATCATCCCACACCTCTGACCTCACAGAAGCCTGTGCAATGCTCACTTCTATAAGTTAATAGAAAAGAGGAAAGAAAATGACTACAGAAATTTTCATTTATGAGTACAGAAGAAAGCAGTATGTGGAATGGCTGTTGCAGAGGATTTCTTTACTAGGGCAGTCCTCAGCACCCTAAGAATAGTTAACATAGAACTGATTTGAAATCTGTTTAAGCTAGCGGGAGATTCTGATTTTGTAAAGGGTCTGGACTGAGGTCACAGGTGGAAGTTACTGGAAAGGATGTGTTCCTGATGAAAGAGGAGAGACATGCATGGAAGACTGCTCCAGAGCACCAGAGCAGGTGTTGGTTGAAGTGTGAGAAAGCAACAGATCAGAGGGAACAGAGTAGGGAAGTTGCAGGAACAGAGCGTCTGTCACGGTGCTTCAGTGGAGATGGGAAGGTCTTGCTGTGGGCAGCCTCAGGGCTTGTGGGACTATCCACCACCTCCTTCCCCAAAAAAGGCCAATGAAAGTCTGGAGGACTGTGGTTAGCAATCACTTTCCTTCAGATTCCCCCAATCCCTTCTAACCTCACTGAGCTGTGCAGGTGAGATGGACCCAAGGGAAGTGGGGAAAGCAGAACTCCTGGCAACCCATTTTTTCTGAACCTGCTGTTTTTCAGTGGGTGAACAGGTGCTCCATGCTCACACCCCTTACCGGTGACACCTTCACCTGAACATTGCTGTCCAACTGAAGATCTCATGGCTTACAGGATTTTAAGGGATTGGGTGTGCTCCATGAGAGTCAAAAAAGCATGACTTCCATGCCCTGAATGGCTTAATGAGGTGGCTTGTCTGCCAATCTGTCCTTCACACATGTCCCCCTGCTTATCTCACTTCCCTGAGTTGTACTTTAAGTAGGATGAAACAAACCTGTCAGGAAATCTTACAGTTTTTCGCCTGTGCACTGATGGCAGATGATGCTTTCTAATGGATTCAGTCTTCCTTCACAGCAGGGTCAGTAGTAAAAAATTCACCTGTATCATGAATTATATATAAACCTTTAGTTTATACCAGTTTGTTTAGAGCAGTATGCTGGACAGAGAATTACAAATTTGCTGAGCCTGAAGAAGGCAGGTTTGTAACTATTAGGACAGCTGTCCCTAGAGCCTGCTTCTGCATGCGCAAGGGAAAATGACTGCCTTGTTTTAAGGAGCAGGGCATGAGGAAGGAGGAGGATTTAATAATTTTGTGCCAAGTCTTAAGGCAGGAGTGAGACAGCAAGAGGCTGATAGTGATGTTTTCACTTCAGAAGGAGATGGAAGCTTCCTTGGTCTCCTAACCCGAAATATTGAGGTTTCATCCGGTTAAGGTGGTATCTACATCTTTAATAGAACTGTGACTCAGAGAGCAGGTGACGACTGTTTCTTTCTGTGTATAGAACTATAATCCTTCTCAATTATCAAAGTTATAAATTACTATTATTTCCTTACCAGATTGAACATTTTCCTTAAATATGTGAAAGAAAAATTGTAGGTTGTCTAGTGAATTTTCCTCTTGGAAAAACTACCTATTCTTAATATGCAAGTTCAATGAAAGTTCAAAAGTTTATCAGTGCAAAGTCTGTATTCTAATAATTTATCTGCCAGTTTCTCAGCTCATATTTTGGTACTTTGAATTAAAAGATGTTTTTGTACTGCCTTCGTATAAAAGTAATCAAACAGCACTTTTCACAGGCCTATCATAATATCTATTGATCATAATCAAACTACAGATAGTGTTAGTTTTAGAGGGGTCCTGTGTAGGACAATTTGTCAATCACCAGAGAAAACCAATGCTGTTACAGGACTCTTGTTTTCCTCGGTCAATATAACTACACCAGCTTTCAGCCTACGAGGAACCGCCATGAGACAATACCCAAGGAGTTTGCAGGTAAATCAGATGTTTTTGCACTTCGTGGGCTCGGTGACCCTCATTCACAGGGCAATACAAGCACTATTGTATGTAGTCTCAGTGCTATTGGTAGTATCATTAACAGCCTGCTCTAGAAAAGGGAGATGTCAGAGTGCGCGAAAGAACAAAATGCCTATCTCCATGAAGTGGGGTAAAATAAAGAGTAGTTCAGAATTAGGGAGCTCCCAGGTTATTCTTAGCTCCTGGAAAATGTTGAAACAAGTAACACAAACCATTTTTAAACATTCAGGAGAAAACAAGGTGAGTAGAAGCAAGCATAGATTTGCCAAGAATAAACAATGCCAGTCAGTCTAACATCACTTGACAAACAGTTTTCAGGCAGAGAAATAGGAGTGATCCAATATTTTGATTTTAGGGAGATTTTCATCCAGTTCATACGACTTTTTCCTCACCTGACTAAGTAAGAATGGCCTGGATGAGGCAACCTCTAAGATGGAGACAATATTATCTGGGTGACAAAAAACAGCCAAGATGTACTACTAAAACAAGTTGTAGGTGATGAGGTTCTGCAGGAGTCAGTCCTTGGTCCAGCTCTCTTCAATATTTTTAGTATCAAGCTATACGGGGGAAAATAAAGTACACCTATTAAACTGACCACAGATAATTTGGAAGATAAAGCTAAAATTAAGTTATCCTGACAGCTGGGGAAGATGGTCTGAAAAAGTAGTGTTGATAATGTAAAATGTATAGTAGTATTCTTGGGCAGGTTTCATCAATAAACATAGGACAGCGATCAGCTGGCAAAATACAGGTTCTTCATGACACAATTGGAGTGCCACTGTGAATCATGAGCTGAGGAAGAGGAAATACTTGCAAAATCAGCAAAAGTTATAATAATATAAACAGATACTTAAGACGTATGAGAAATCCTTCTACTCTGTTCAGCCCCAGTGAGCCTGAACTGCCTGCACAGCTGCAGGGCTGTGTCTGTTTTGGGTGATGTCTTTTGAAAAACATGTGGATCAACAGTAGAAAGTCCAGAGGAGACCACTAAAACTGACCAGGAGACTAGAAAGGAAGTGAACAAACCATCTGGGATTATTTTAATCTATGTGGCAGAGGACAGAGGGAGGAATCAACCCTAACAAACACAGCAACAAAAAGTTACAGAAGGGGATGATTTGTTTGCCATGTCCATGGTGACCAGGATGAGTCTTAGGCTTAAGCTGGAGCAATTTAAATTCAGGTGAGACACTAGGAAAATCCTGCTACTGGGAAAGATAATGAAGGACTGGAACAGAAAGACTGACCTATAAGGAAGGTTGTCCCAGGAAAGGATGCATGCCTGTGCATCCTGGGCACTCCCTATGGGCTGCTGGCTGGTAGAGTTGTGGGTGAGAGAGGAGAAAGATGTCACATATTGCCAGCAGCTACTTCATGAGCAAAAAGCCAGCAGAATTTCCATTTTAAGCCTATTTACATTCCTTCATCCCCTGGCCTTACTGATCTCAGTCTTGACAGGTTTTCCTTATGCCAGGTCTAGCCTGTCTACAAAACCTGAGGAAAACCAGACACAGTATCCTGAAACAGAATTTAAAAAAAATAGATTTGATGGAAAGCCATACCTAGAGATGAAGTAAAAATTTTATTGGATGAAACATACACTAGACTTCTTGAGCTGTGACCTAATACCTAAGACCAAAATTTATTTGCTTATGCAATTTTTTTTTTTTTTCCGAGAAAGACATTGACATGAGGGTGACGATTACAGCATGACGGATGGCTGAAGGAAATCTGAACACTGGGATGTTGTTGAGAAGTGATTTGTCTTGTTTGGTTGTTTTTGAAGTAAACTTCTAGGTTTTTATCCTGCCAAAACAAAGCTCAGAGTACAAATTGTTCAGTCTCAAGGGACATCTGTAGTCTTAGGAGGAGTCTTTCTAAACTCTCTCAAGATAATCTTTCACAGCTCATCTATAACCGACACCTTTTCTTGGGACAGATGTCTTGGAGTGAACTCAGCAGAGTCATGCTGCTGCAGACTTTGGGTAAGTGAGAGGCGTGTGACTTGCATTTCTTTCTCTGACTCATAAGTCAACGGAAAAGATTTTAATGTGCTTGCAGTATATTGCTCCCCCAAATGGAGTGTGAATTACGTTACTTTCTATATGGTCACCCAACTGTGGAACACTCTTCAAAGTGACAACTATAAATTAAAAAGAAATGCATTTTTAAACAGGTTTCTCAGTTTGAAGCATGATAACTTGTGTCACCTTCCAGACTAGTACTGGAAACGTGAACAAAGTAGGCACCATTCCCTGGTTCAGCATTGGTATATGGTGTAATAAATACTGCCACTCAGTGTGGAAAAAAGTCCGTTCATTTTTGTCATATGCAGTAACATGGAACAACATTATGTAGCAAGTTCATTGCCTCTGACCTCATGCTTGCTAAATGGCATCTATAAATACTGAACATGCCTATAACATATTTTTGGTATCTCAGATTACACATTTCTAGAGTTTAGGGAATGCCTGACCAGAGGTGAACTTCTCTGGCACATCATCTTTTTTCCAGAACATATTGTTCTTGGACCTATCCCAAAACATACACAGGGATGGTCCAACGTTTCTGTGGACGGTCTTTTTCTTTTACTTGGGCGGTTCAACTTTTGTTTTGGATGAAAACTAATCTTTACTGATATTGTCATCTGAGCCTGTTTATTGTTTAGTGTTCATCTCTCAAGAAAAATACAGAATGTTCTAGAAAAATCCAATCAATTCTAGTAAAATCAGCCAATGTTCAACCAACCCATTTGTTTTGGGTACTTCTTAACCTTTTCTATTCATTGTTATTCAGATTTTTCAGGAAATGCCAAAACACACTTAAGAACACTCCTTTTCTTTGTCCCTTATTAATTTATTACCATTTTCTGAAGGCACTGTCCTGCTATCTTTGAAGATAATGAAAAACTCCCCTTGGCTTCAATATCAGTAGAAAATTACCCTAAGTGAGCAGTTTTGTCAGTTGGAAAAAGTTTATTTCTTAAAGGGCTTAGTCCTGTGAGTTACTGAATGTCTAGTAGCAAGGCCTGATGACATTCAGCTTCCACTGATGTCCGTAACTTGCAGGACTCTATCAAAATTAACAGAGGACAGTAATTTCATGTAAAGTGTAAAACATGAAGTAACATCTTCTTTGGCATCGGTATTTTTTTATCACAGCATATAACCTGAATTCTGTGTGGAAATTATACCTTTTCAGCTATAACAACTTCTCCCAAAGTTTAGACACGTTCTTACGCTGAGAAATGTTTGCCACATTCTGTTCATGCTCATAAGGTCGTGACTAAGATAAATAGATTTTAGAGAAACAGTAGAGTGGGAGTGTGTGGGAGGAATTTTGTATTACTAGCTCATTTTTTAGCAGATAGAATTTTAAAAGCTTGTTGAATTTTGTGCTTGATTCTATTAGAAGGGAATATGACAATGGTTCCTATAGAATATACATCCTTATAGAATACCACAATTTAATTTGGTATGAAATGGAATATATCATGGAAAGCTACGGAATAACATCTGAGGAAAACAACTTTAAATCCTGACATTTAGAAGCATGGCAAATGGATGTCGATGGCGACAAGACTTTAAATAACTTTAAAAGGGTGTAAGACTTGGCCCAGTTTCTCTCTGAGCTAGTGACAGGACTCCCAGTGCGTGTTAATGAGAACTGGATGAGGCACCAAATCCCAAAGTCTTTATTTGGTGTGCCATAAATCCCCACTCTGGCCCAGCTCTGCTGGAACTGTGTCCTGGGCTGTCTGTGCCTCCACTGAGACTGCCACTCCCACCAACCTCCACCAGGTTGCTTCAGAGACTTGTGGTGGAGCCAAAGCTAAGACTATTTTTCATGTATTTCAGCTGCAATTTTAGATTTCTTTCAGGGAAGGTGAAGAACGTATTTGGAAGCCCTGAGTAAGACCTCGTCCAGTGAGGTTTCCACAGGACGGAGCATAGGGAATGACTCTAAATGAGAATGTACCAGGAAGAAACAGGGCAACCAGCTGATGAGTTTAGGCCTTTTCTCCAAGTTTTATCAGTCATATAGGCATAATCTGATCCATAGACGAGCATATCTTTTGGTAACAGTAGGATAACTGCAAGCATAGGAACAAACAGTTCAAAGCGTGGGTTCTTGAGGGACAGCAAGAGATGAACTTCAGCAAAAGACAGAGAGAGAAACAGAAGGACAGCCTTCATACAGGAGCCAAGGAAAGGAGTTAAGAAGAAGTCTCAGGCTGAGGAAGGCTGGAGGTGTTATCAACAGACATAGAAATCAAAAGATAAGAAAGGGCTTAGCATAAAAGATTAAGAGGTTTTATGTGTCACTATCCTCTGTTTGCTTGATCCCATCTTCCCCTCTCACTGCATCTTGTTGCGAAAGAGCTTGATTTGTGACATGAGTGTAATATTCAGGTAATGACTTTACTGGAGAATAAACTCTGGAAGAAAGCTGTTATTCTAGACCAAATATCTATCTAAATCACAAAAGCAATAGAAATAGATCTACAAGGAAATCATGGGGTTTTTTAACCTGTGATCAGTTTTACCAGGGCAAGACCTTTTCTAACCCTTTAAATTGTATGAACTGATTTCCTTAGGAGCCCTTGGCACAAAAAATCCAGTGGTAGACACAGACTCCAAGCTTGTACTTTTCCCATGGCTGCAGGTAGGGTCCTTTAGAAGCGAAACCCCACATGCAATGTATTGCATGTTCGTCTTTATTTCTCAGTTGGGCTGTCTCATTAACCCTGTTCTTCCCTCCTGTGTGCTTGATAAAAACCTCCAGCCTTCCTCAGCCTGGAACTTCTCCTTGACAGTAACAGTTGCAAAGGGAACACTTGAGATGCTCCTTTAAAGCCATCTGAAGAGTCTGGGGGTGCTCTCAGGGTGAAGGCTCATTACACTACGCCAAGGGACTCGCTGTGCAGAGCAGCCCATCCACCAGGCTAACGTGGCTTGGGCACTGCTGTTTGCACTGGGAAGCTGAAAAGAGGGAGGATTTCCAGGGGTACCATGACACCGAGGTGACTTTTCCAAACATGGTGCCTAGTCCCTCTCTTCCCTTGGGCATGAGCAGGTCAAGCAGGGTTATGATGTTGGTTTATAGACCCAATGAATAAATTTAATAAGATAAAAATGGTTTGCTGTCTAGTGTTAGTTATGTGTCACTGCCAAGTCCTACTCACCATTACTGTGGTCAAAAGTTTGCCCATGCAATCTGGAGATGCACCCAACCTGCATATACCGCAACACTTGAGGGTGTTGAACCCACCTGTGCTGTTTCTGCTTTCAACCTCCTGTGCCTTTAACTGGGACGCTTGCATTCATTCTAAGATCACTAAGCGAGAATACCTGTCAAGAAGTAATGAATATTTGCCAAGCAACCATGTTAATCACCTCATTTCAGTCTGCTTGTATACTTACAGCAACGTGACTGCGCGACGTGCCTCACTTGGTATTCATGCGAAAAGTTGCATGAGCCCTGGGGAGAATGGCAAAGCTGCCCATGAAGACCTGGGAAGCACTGCAGCATGGGAAGGACAGCATGCCGTGACCCCTGGGAGTGAGAGGCAGGGGCTGCCAGGGAGCTGGTTTCCTCTCTGGAGGGGCTGTGTTGGTGTGCATTGGCTTTGTCTGGTTAATTAGACAGATACGGCATCTTCATGCTCATAGACGGTGGTGATTCACTTTAAAGGATGGGCTGAGAAGTCAGGAAAGGGACAGAATAAAGAAAATCCACAGCAGGGTGTTTGTTATGCTCCAACTCCTCTGCATTTAACCAAAGTTTTTTAATCCTCGTGTTGACATTTTCCATCACACATTCATTTCAAATGCAGCCTCAGTGATTTGAAGGGCACTTTGTAATGGTTTTATCCACATTCAGATTATTTGCAATCCAGAGGGAAAGCATGCATTCTTTGCAAGACAAGTAGAAAAAATATCTGAACACAAATCAAAAGAATGATTATGGCACACATACTCTGTACCCATTACCGAATCCCCAAGGCTCTTTCTGTTTGTTTAGGCGCTTTTTCTTCTGCTGCTTCTGGTTGGCCTGGGTGTAAACTTAGCAATGAATAAGAATGGTTAAAATGGATAACATAAAAAGATGTGACATTCTTGAAAGATCCCATGTTTCAAACTTAGATTCAAGTGAAAGCTACCAAAGGAACACCTCCCAGTGGTCTCAAGTAGATCTTTCTTCAGCACATCAGAGGTTTGCATATCCATCTGTCATAGGGTGCTCTTCTGATCTCATTTCAATCCCAGGCAAGCTCAGACTCACTGTGTAATGAAAAATGGCATTTGCACAAAGTGGAGAGAAAAAACATTGTTTCTACAGCACATTATGTTTTACATTGCTCATGAGGCGGCATTTCATATCCCATAAAAAACCATTATCTGCAACTTACTGTGTATGCTAGAAAAACCAACATTGTGGCTTTAAAAGAAAAGTCTTGTTTCTGAAAACACTTTATCTCTCACATTTCCCTACCGACAAAGTAACCTGTGTTTATAAGCAAATCCACTCAACCTCCTAAAAATGACCTAGAGTAAACATCTGACATGCACTGTTTTCAAGCTTCTCTTTGTTTAGGCATGAATTGTTCATTTTTATGTCTTTTGTATACTGCCTAAAGGAAAGACAAATGATACAAGGGATGTTTTACATTATCAGTTGTTGCAGAGGTTATGCCTGTGTTTATCTGATTCTCTTTTATTGCCTTAAAAATGTTAAGATAGACTGCCGGGCATACAATGGTCATTAATTTCAGGGCACATTTTCACATTGGATTTTTAATTTAAAATATATTAGATGCAAGATAGCGAGTTGTCAAGGTTCCTAGTCATTTGCAAAACCTGTGGCAATTCCATGTAATAAAAAAATTCTTCCTTATATCAGTGCTCAACTCAGTTTAAAATATGAGTGCCTACTCTATTTGTATTAGGAAACACCTATTTTCCCGCCTGCCCAATTTCACAGTTCAATCAGTGATGGCAGTTTTGGAGTGTCCCATCTCACCGAGCACACCCTCTGCTGCCATCCACCAGTGCCAAAAAAACCCGGCAACATTGAGACCTGTTAAATGTGGGACCACACAGGGCAAAGAGAGTGGGGGGAAAGAAAAGAGCATGGTGGATACGTTCCTGTAAAATATCTGTGTATCTGAGTGCACCCTCCGTGCTTGCTGCAATTTTCTGTGTTGGGAGAGCTTAATAAAATCAATACAGAACTTTGAAGAGGAAAAAAATAGCACAGAATGTGCTTTTTTTGTTCTGGGTTTAAGATTTTTTTTGCTACTTGACAGGACACATTGTCATATATGCTACTTACTTTATCTGAAAGTAGTTGAAGCTCCAAACATAAATCTATCAATGAAGCAACTTGCTGCTTTGCTTTTCAGCTCTGGATCTTGTGAATAACAGCCAGTTTTCAGAGTTTTCTGAGAAAAAAGACTAGAAAAATATTTACTGCAGAGGCTGTGCCTCAGCCAAGTATCATGCTGAGAGCTGAAGCACCAGCACAGCTGAGGATGCCTAAGACATCCTAGCAAAGGTACCAGTCTTCAGACTCTCATGGCTTTGCCATGGCTTGGTCTGGCATTTCTGTGCTTCCTGCTCCAGGAAGAGAAGAAGAATTTTTTGAACTTTCAGTAAAAAGCATTCAGTGAGCTCCAGGAATGAGGCTAACAAACAAGACGCAGTTTTGTTAATGGCCCTGGGGTTTGTTTATTTTGTATCTTTGGTAGGCTCTCATAGTATGAAAATTGGCAAAGGAGTAGTCCAGAGACTAGGCAGGTGTCTTTTGTTGTCCTCATGGAGAACCACTAGGACGTGACTAAGACCGCAGGCTGATCTGCTGCATGCTGAAAGACTTAAGTGAGCTCTAGTCCAAACTTTTCCCTTCACAGTTTTTGGTTTTTTTGAGAGCTGTTTTCTATGTAACTGGGAGAATGGTACCATCCTCCTGATCTAACACAGAGAAGTGAGGAACAGCTTTGTGGGATGCCTTCATGTGCTCAGTTGCCAGTAGGTGAAGAGCAATCTTTGAAGACACTGCCTTTTTCCAACCAGGTCTTTGTAATAATCTTGACCACTAAATTTCAAACCTGGTAAAACTTGCTACTGTGAGGCATCTCCAGGGAACTGCTTCCAAAGTGCAGGGAGTGATTTTTTCCCTCCTCTGTGAGATCACCTCACTCCTCCCCGCCAAGAGAGGGGGAGGGATTATCTCATTTCTGACAGTACAGAAGAAGATCAGTATTTTCCACAGAAATTGTGCTTTCATTGCAAGTGTGCTGAGCATCCCTCCTACTGCTCCGCCAACGAGCTCCTCATCTGGTGCCCAGAGAGGCAAAGGGCGAGTGGTGGCAGAGACCCTGGGGACCCAGGGCTTGGTGTTGCACAGCCGGGCTCTGCCCTCTTTGAGTGGAGGAGAGGACGTAGCCGAGATCAGCTAGGGGACCTGCGCAGTGGGGTTTGAATTTCAGTGGTTATTTTCTTGGTCCTTATAGCTTGTGTGATGCAGCTGGGCTGCTTCACAATAGATGTGAAGGTAAGGTCTACTGGTTCCAGCCGGAGAGCACAGCAGGACCCCGGAGTTAAATGGAGTGCAGGACCCTGGAGTTACGCGAGGTCTAGACTCCAGGACACCAGAAAACATTGTGCATTTACCTTTTTTGGCTCTTTCTGTGGCTGCATCAAGCCTTGCCAGTGCAGCTGCCCAGCTTGGTAGGATGGGAAATGACAACAGGTTATTTGCAGGGCTGTATAGTCCTATCCTCAACACCACTTCGGAATTACACTTCCCTGAGGGTTATATCCTACTATTGATTGACTCTAAATAACAGTAGCCAAGCTCATGGTCTTTGATAAAATAAATCTTACTTAGGGGCTAATATAAACAGAAAAGAAACCACATCCCTGCATATAGGGCACAAAATAGCGGGGTAGGGAAAGAAGATTGAAGCAATTTTATTTAATATTACCAGAAGTGCAAGCAGGTGAAAGCAAAGTCAGTTACATTTTTTTATTTCCTGTTATTTGCCTGCTCCCAGTGAGCTACATGGGCAGGATGCTGTGCAGAAAGAAGAGGGGTGACTGTGGACGGGCAATAAGCCATGCAGGGGTTAAGGGGTCTCTGCAGAGGAGAAAGTTCGTCTGCCTTTGATCCTGATCCTGAATCCAGATCCGGAATCTAGTTCCTGTCCATCACTGAGTCCAGTCTGGGACTTCCCCAGTGCCCGTTGGTGATGTGATCGTCGTCTTGGGAGCTTGATACAGTTTTGTATATATTTCATTATTTTCTTTTTATTATTTTATTATTAATATTTCATTAAAGTCGTTTAGTTCCTTCTAAACTCTTAAGTCTGTCTTTTTCTCTCTCTCTCCTGCCTCCCTTCAAAGCAGAGCAGGAGAGAGAGAGGGCAGCTGTCGTTCTGCCTCACTGGGCAACCTGGCCCAAACCACACCACCATCTCCCTGTTCCCTACCTGCAGGAGTGTCAGCAACTTGCTGCTATGCGGCGCCTGCCTTAGAACATAGTTTTGCTGTACCCCAGCTGTCTGTCTGGGGCTAACGATGGCCACGGCAGCAGTCCAATCAGAGCAGCATGAAGCACAGTGCCTGCTACCTGCCCAGATATTTGACTTGCTGCCTGTATCAGTTTGGCATTCCACACTGAACTCCGTGCTGACTTTCCCAGTACCTGGCTGGGCTTGCTGGGACACAACAGGCCCAGCACCTGGTGTAGCCACACCACACCATGCTTGCCTCTAGAGAAAAATCTGGGACAAACCCAAAGAAAATAAAAGTCTGAAATAAGGTTACTACTGTAGCCATTTCCTTACAGCCCTTAACCACCTTACTATCCCCCAGGCTCCAAGGGTTTGCTTGTGAACTGAAGGAGCCCTGTGAATATAACCCCCTGCCCAGAAAGTCCTCTGCCTGTGAGAGGGGTTCTGCTAAATTTGGTTGCCCGCATTACCTCCTTGTGCACCCTGAGCTGATGTTCAGGCAGTGCAGCAACAGCTGGGCTGGTGTTACCTCTGTCAGGCATCTAGAAAGAGGCAATTTCCCATCTGGAAAAACCCACACTTTCCCTGAACATTAAGGTGAAACTTCTTCAGTTTTGGATGCCAACTCACACTAAACAACTGCTCTTCTTTCCAAATCAAAGCTGAGCAAATATTTGGTGGTGAATAATTTATTAGATCATTGTTGTTTCCTTCCCTTCCCTCCCCTCCTCTCTAGAAACCCGGAGTCCTGCCATTGCTAGCAATGTAGCCCTGACAAACTCAGTGTCCTGTGGTGGGAGGCACAGAGACAAGTCGTTAAGTTGTAGAGGCAGATCCCCCTGTCCCTTTCCAGAGGTAAGTCACACTATATTTATTTGCAGAGTAATGCTGGGTTTTGTGAAACTGAACCTAGGTCTTTTTGGCAGGAAGAAGTAACCTTCTCCACACTCACCTTCCCTATCTCCTACCCCCCAGTAGCTGTTTCTAGCTGAACCAGGCAGGCTGTGTTTTCTGTGCTAGAGGCCTGGGTTTTAATGCTTTGCATCACTGCTGCGTTCACCACAAACATGACCATGTTTTAATAGGAGAGGAAGCCAGCCCTGTGTAGAGTTGGTGTGTGAGTGTGGTTTTATGAAGCAAGCTGAGGTCCTTTGGGAGAAGAGGCACCACGGAAATGGAAGATCATAATCATTATCACTATTAAACACACAAAGCAAGAAAATTAATATTTTCCACCATATAACAAAATCACTCTTTTGTGGTAGCATTTCTCATAAAGAACATTGCACTAACCAGTTTATTAGGCAGTCGCAGGAGCAAGTGGGTAAAGAAGAGGCAGAGAGGGAGACTTTCTTTTGTCTCTTGCTTTGCTGGGAGGAGGGAAAGGCAGAGAGGGGAAAAAAGGAGGTAAGAAAGGGTTGTCCTCTTACTGCAGTAGCTCTCTATTTATTAAAAAGGAAAACACCTGGAATTTGTGGTGAAAAGGCGCCTGTGTCCATATTCATACTGAAGTGCAGAGGGGGCTGACTGTAGCTGTCTTCTGTGTTTCCCCAGGGCAATAAAAGACACTGAGTTTCCTCTCAGCTGCCTGCATTGACTGGCAAAGCACCAGAAAGGGGAGCACAGAGGAGAGGAGCAGCGGCTTCCTCGGTGGTACCCCACCAGCCCTGCACGCAGTGACACAAGAGCTGAGGGAACTGGACTCTTTCTGCCAGCTTCAGCAGGCTTTGTGGTGGACCCTACAAAAACACCTCAGAACATCACATTCTAATTGTCTTGGGGCTTATTAGGCAAATACATAGCTGAAAGTAAAAAATAAAGAAGAAAAAAAAAGAAAGAAAAAAAAAAAGAAAACATGTTTCTCTTCCTCCCTACAGTTTCTCTTCCTACTCTTAAATTTCTGAACTTGAGAGTTTTCTTTTACCTTATGTTGTAAATTATGACTGACGACACCATATAAGAACATGAGGAAAATAAATTAAAAAGAAAAGACCACCTTAATGTCAAAACTCACTGATAAATTAACATTTTAAAGATTTTTTTTTTCATGTATATGGATTAGCACACCAAGGAAATGGCATGTATTAGCTGATGATAAATGTGTATGAACATATAACTGTATGTGACTGGGTAGCTGTTGAGTCACGTCTGAAGGGATTGCTCACCACTAACATGGAAAAAAGACTGGAAATTATTCTGGTGATCTCTCATATAAATAAAAGCTATATAACTGAAAGGTGTCTGTGCTTGGTCTGAATGTATATTCCTTAATTTTTCCATTTTATATTTTCTTTAACAGTAATCAGCACCCAGGAGGGTTTTAAGTTGGGCAAGTTATTCTCTAGATAAAGGGTGCTTCAGTAACTCTCGTTACACTGAAATAAGTGCTAAACATTCCCTGTAAAGACAAGAGAAATAGGCTTGATGTCCTAAATTACCAAGGAATGGTTTCAACACTGGTGACATAAAAGCCAGAGGATTTGGTCTGCACAACGGGCAGGTATAACCCCAGATACATGTGATTGTACACATTCCTTTAATATTATGAAGTATTGTTATTTACAGTCTTTCCTGCTAAGCTTGTTTAAATTGTTTATTTGTGAAATGATTGTCACAATACGAGGGATGCAAATCTGCAGCCACTCTTCTGCTCCTCTCAGGGTCCTCTCAGTCTGTGGATTGGACGGGTGGGCAAAACCAAATCCTCAAGACAAGAGTGTGCAGACCACAAACTCTGCCAGCCTCCTTGATATTGCATCTATTCTTCTAGCAAAGCAATTACCCGGGGATGTGGCCAGTGCCCACAAAAATCTCCTTGCCAGAAATACTGAAAGACCTACCAGAAAAATGAATGAGACCCATGTACGTCTTCCCTCTAATTCAATAGTTTCAGTATTTGTGGCCCCCAGCAAAGCAGTGCAGATGGAGAACAAGACAAGGGAAAAAAAGCTTTTTTGGAAGAAGGCAAAGGAGCAATGAGTCATGGTGACAGTGGATGCCATATCTCTGCTCCCGTGGAGGACAGGACTGCTCTCTAATCTGCTCCTCATCAACTGATGGCAGACTTTGTTGGTAGGACAAAACTCAGTCCTAGTGTTCTCATGCGCACCTGGATGGTGTGGCAATTAACACGGGTCTGCTCCTGTCCTTGTTAGGTCTTGTCTTACTTACTGTAAAAGCTGTGTCAGGTTTCCACCTGACATCAGGATCTTGCCTGTTTGGCTATCTTATCTCTGAAGCCCTTGTAAGGGTTGCAGCAATATGGGTATTAAACATTTCAAAGCAATGCCTTTTCCTGCTTACCTAGATACTCTTCTCTGAGATATCTGCTTTCAGATTTTAAGTCCTTTCCTCTCACGGGATCACAGTTTTGTCTGCCATGTTTTGCTGCAAATGTTCAATTTATGCAAATTCTTTTTAACTCAATTGCTGGTGAATGGAGAGATGGTTGGCTCGTGCAGCCCTGCAAAACCTGGGACTTGGGGCCATGCCCCTTGTTTTAACACTCAGCGATTCAGAAGGAGGCTGGATGTGCAGTGAGTCCTGAATTTTGTGTAAGGCTTGCTTTTTTTCCAGGCTGCAGGCACTATGGGATTACAAAACTGGATCAGTCCTCGAAATACAGTTGATTCGAGCCACCTATGATTCTGTCCACATAACAAAAAGTTGAGAAGATCAATAGACCAAAGCAGTTGGTGCCCAAAATCTGCATGACAGGCATTTCAGAGGTTTTACTTCAAACTGGGGACAGCCTGTGTGTTATTCACTTCTCAAGCACGCTGCTGCTCCAAACCAACCATGCAAATGTAGATAGACCCCACCTCAACCCAATGTCGTATCAGGACAGAAAAAAATGGTCTGCGGTGTCTTTATACCCAGTGTCCAGTGCTGAGATATATCCTGGGATATAATAGGCAGAGAGATGATGCCACCTTTTCATCCAGGTGTTGCCTTCATTGAGGTGTTCTTATCTGCTGTCAGGTCCCTCCTTGAGCTAACCTGATGGGCCTCTGCTTCTCATCAAAGGACACTTCTTCCCATAAAGCTCAGTTCTGCTCTCAAAGAAATGTTAATAGATAGGAATGCACATATTTTTAAATTAATAAAAAATGACATCTGCGGTATACATGCAGGTGCTTCTGTCACCTTGTGTGATCCCCATGTGATTGCCCAGGCATTTACAGAGGTATAAAGTAAAACACACAGTCGTATTACTGCACTAGTTTTGGAAGTAATTTCCCATCTTAACTAATTATAATTCCATACTATTCATCCTGTTTGCTGGTTAATATATTTTTTTTTTACTGCCAGGTTTCCCATGACATTTTGACAATGCTCCCAGTAAACTTCTGCAAGACACTATCATTATTATCCTTATATCTCACTTACTTCCCTTTTTCCATGGTGTCTATGAAAGCCCAGCAATGCTCAGTCTGCTGATTTGCTATGAGTGTTCCTACCCTGCTGAAAAACAGTACTGGACAAGATGACAGCAGAGCTCAGTCTTTGTACGTATGAAAGCTGGTGGTATCTGAAATCTGAACAGGCAAAGTTGTTCTACCAGATTTTCTTTATTCCAGCTTCCACAGAAATAATTAAAAAGAAATAATCGCCTTTTTTTTTGCCCAGGAAACATATTTGATGTTAAGAATGAGGTGCTGTTGAAGATAGAGGTGTCCCAGAAAACTTGATACTGAAGAAAAGTGGTATATTGTAAAGAAGTAAACCATCTAGTTCAATGGAAGGCACCCAGCAGCGCCGGAAGGCTTAAAGATGAAACGGCTGAGCTGAAGCAAACACAACCTTACTGAAACTGGAAAATTTATCTGAAAATTTATGCATGGAAAATGTTGTATTTACCTTCAAAAGTGAATGACCTGGAAAACCTGGCATGCTAGTTTTTGGATTGCTGGAATTATAAATAAAACAATGAAAAAGCATTAAAGATCACAATAAAATCTGATTAGCAGTTTCTTCAAAGGAAAATGGTGACTCTTTAGTCTCCGAGAAGGCACTAATAAATTAACAGGGGATAAAAATTATTTGGACTTTCGGCAGCGTTTGGTATGGTCCACCAAGAGAAGCTACAAAAGAAACAAAGTGGCCAAGTACACAGAGGAAAAACTCTCCTGCTTTGGAAACTGGCTAAAGGACACAAAAGAAGAAGAATAGGCTGTAAATTGCTGAAATGGCAAAGGTTAACAGTGGGAACTTTTGAATGCTTTGTTAATAGAACAGGTTTCTGCTTTAAAAAAAAAAAAAAGCAAATTTATTTAAATCATGTTGTCTCATAGGAACGTGTTAATTTCAGTGAAATTTGCTATGGAAAAGGTCAAAATGAGTCATCTGAACTTTACAGTTTTAATTATGTTACAACACTTCATTATAACTAGAATTTCATTTCATGACATGAACATTTAAAGTTACTATTTTACTTATATTTACAATTTACTATAAAAGTCAAATTGCTAAAGAAAAAATATTTGGGCAAAGTTGAAATTAAACATATCAAAACTACAGAGGGAAAAATATTTCAATTGTCTCAAATCCTTTTTTTCCCCAGAACTTTTTTTCTGCATGAAATTGAATTTCATTTTTTGTACAAGAATTTAAAAAAAAAAAAAAAGAATCAAGCTTTCAAACTACTAATGTTTTCTTTAGGTCAGTGTTTTGTTTCATTTAATAATAAAAAACGTGGACCAAGTCCCACTCTAGGATTAACATTCCCCAACCTATTTGTTAAAATCAAAAAAATAAGCTGGGAAATTGGGTTAGAGTTCTTGCAGTAACTCTCACATTAATGTTAATCAAACACTGAAAAGATTTAGAGGAAATTCCCATGCTGAGACAAGCAAGATGAACACGGGGCAGCAGCTTGGCAGGTGAGGCTCAGTGTTGCTACCTGAGGTGTAAGGGGGGAACGGTCTGTCCTACACGTACATGATTTTTCAGATGCTAAGGGCATGTCTACAGGGCACATCCACAATGAGTTTACTGGTTTAGTACCCAACAGAGCTCACGAATAGTGCTGTGAGGAGATATCGGTAATTAAGTGCAGATATTCAGAAAATAGATTCAGAGTACAGTTTTCCAAAGCGTGTAAAAGCCATCTGGGAGTCATCGCTGTGGACAAATGGATGAAGACCTTAGCTCAGCAACAGCAACAGTCAGCAACCCTACCAGGGCATACAGATCCATCATGAAAAGCTTCAAGAATAACACACAAGAGACCACAATGTAATTATATAAATCAAGCATATGCTCTCACCTGGAGGGCTGTGTTCAGTTCTCACTGCTCTGTCCCACAGATGTGACAGAAACAGTAAGGACTCAGGGACAACTTCAGAGATAAGAATGGTTTAGAGGGATGGAAAAGCTCTCGTGCCGTGAAATGTGGAAAAGACCAGCAGCACTCATGGCAGTGTTTTGCCCTGCAAGGAGCATTCCAAGGTCAATAGGATGCCGAGCTTGGTCCCCTGAGTGAACACTGGTGCTGAGGCATGTGTGAACATGAGCCTGTGCAAAGAACATGCGTGACTCCAGCCTTGGGAAACGGCTTCACTGGAACTTCCTAGTGCAGGCTGATCCTGCAGGCAGCGCATCAAAGAGAAAGGGACACAATGAAAGTATGTCAAATAATAAACGGTACGGAATACGTGCATGAAGGATTAATAAAGCTGTATTTAATTAAGTTAAAAGTGTCATCTTAAAAATGAACTAATTGCTTTTCCACACAGCACATAAACCAGATTACAGAACTTGTTTCCACCAAGCAGAACTGAGCCAGATTTAGCAGAATTATGAGTAGAGGTAGAGTGCAGGAATATCCAGTGGTAAAGTGGTAAATAGTTTTCAGCAGTGCTCTGTAAGTATAAACAGTCTTGCATTTGGGTATACAGTCTTCTGTAATGGACGTTGGAGAGAAAAATTAAGTCAATTATCTTTAAGACAGGGTTTTGGTGTTTTATATAGCACTAAATGTCTTTGGACTTTGTGGAATTCTGGGAATTGGGACAAACATCTAGTTCATAGAGAATATTATAGCCAATGTATAACTGTTAAATCAGTTTAGGGAATGCCCTTGAGAGAAGAATATCACCCAAAGAATTCTGCAAACAGACTTTAAATTATATAATAAAGTCAATTTTTTTATATTTGAGCCCAGTAAGCGTTTTCTGTATGGGTAAGGATAAAGACCAATAGTTTCTCTCTGAAACTGGTTCGACTGATACAAATACTTGGTAGGGAGAGTTTTATCCCATCCACAGGTAGGGCGGGTGAGCTCCTCGTCCTGGCTGTAGGTCTCTCACATCATAGCAGGAAGAGCTCCTAAAGCCTTGGGGTTTTACCAAGTGCATTTTCCCTGTGGAAATGTGAGGGAATGGCATTTGAACACAGCTGCAGAGGTCACGAGTGGGCGGCAGCCCTTGGAGCCGTGGGTCTCTCTGGTTGATCCTGGAGCGCGAGAAGTTGTGATGCCCCAGCCCCAGCCCATGCCTGGCAGGGTGAGAGGTCTGCTGGCTCAGGTCTGCACCACAAAACCTCATTCCCTAGCTTTTTGGAGTTACTTCTAGACAAGCTTTGTGGTCCCATCCCTGTTAAGCACATGTTACTGCTTTTCTCCATAAGCCTGTTTTTAAAAGAATCTTTTGGATGGCCTGAAACAACCACCAAAACCACAGCAGTTTTGTGCAAGGAAACCAATCAACTCAAAGCTAAGTTGAAAGAAACTGTGGCAAAATAACACCCATGGGCAGCTGGGAGGCTCCTTGCCTGGTTTGATGACGTTGCTTTTAGATTCACCTTTGATCTAACGCCTGGGCAGCTCTATCTGTTCCTAAAAAAAGCCCTTCTGCTTCATGAATATCTTTTTAGCTAGCTGAAAGTGTTCTCGTGTTTGTTTAAGTGAAATGAGCTGGTCTGCCAATGACTGTGTATGCCCTGTGAAAATTTAGACTCTGCTTTCTGGCCTACAGATGTCCCAAACCACTGCTTACCCATTTCAGTTTTTCCTTATGGATTAGAAAAACTCCACAGCCTCTTGCTATGAAAACAAAAAAAAAATAACCAAAAAATTACATAATTTCTTCTGCACTGACACATGTGGAGGCTTTTTTGAGCATACAGTAGATATCCATGTGATTTAAGTGAAGCTGCCTATTTTTAACACAACATGAAATCTATCTGAATATAAATACATTCCATGTGGCACTTTGTAGTAGTGTCTTGAAAATATTGTAATAATTAGCAGGGAGCCACAATAGAAAACCTCTGCTATCCTCCCATTCCTCAGTACCACAGAGGAAACAGAATAGGTCACATCTGCAATATTATGTAGGGGTTTGTTTGATATGCATTATAGACATATTCAAAACTGTAATAACAGTAAAGCGTGAAATAGCTTACTCCTGAAAATATTCATGGCAGGATGTAGATGCAGCCTCTTACTCCTGAGCCAGCATATACGTCTGGATCAATGACCAGAACTGGCAGGGGTCTGCTGGAAGTAATCCATTGCCAGGGTCTGCCATGCCGCAGTTTTCTGCAGAGAAGCTGAACAGTGGGAGAGGAGCAATCAAAATACATATATGATACATAAACGGCAAAATTTTGCTATGTTCAGTTTCCATAATATTTTCCCTCTGTCGTCACCTTCTATTAGAACCAACTTTTTTTATATAGCACAACAATGATAAGGAAAACGTTTTGCTGGAGTCTAGGCCTTTTCCATTGTGCTGCTGCCCTTGGAATCAATTTCTTTATTCTTAGCCTGACCTTGGTATCCATTTTCCTCAGCATTTAATTCAGCCGTAAAAACTTGAACTTCTTTAGACCTTCCCCCATCCCCAAGATAACAAGTGCAAGGGACATTTGTACAAGGAAACCGGAGACTGAAAGGCTCTTGCAAAGAAAAATCGCAACTAGATAAACAGACCTGAATGCACTCAATCTAACATGTGCCTCATTTACACAAAACACCATTAGCCCGATCCTGTTTGCTCAGAGTACAGCAGAGGCAACTTAGCTTGCATGTCTGAATAGGGTACTTTAGATAATACACCGGTTGTTCAGACATGCAAGAACTATTTCCATAATATTTAAGGAAAAATATGTTGTATTTAATCCATCACCAGTGGGTTCACGGAGCGTAAGGATTGGATTTCTTTTTTCACATTCTTACATTGCTGCCTGCATTAATATTAGTCTAGGACTGAAGTGAAAATGAAGTGCCAATTTCAGCATACAAGCTAGGGAAGACAAGCAACAAATAAAAAAGAAAAGAAACCATCTTACCAGCCAAAGAAATAAAAACACATTTAAAATGAATAATCTGCATTGCAGAAGCTTTTGCTATCTCTCCGTGCTCTGTGCAAGCCCTGCTGGGAAGCCATGGGTGAGGAGCAGCCTGCTGCATCTTGGGACACAGGTCATTGGCAGAAGGGAGTGAGGAGGGCCAGGGTGGGCTGCTGTGGGGTGGCCAACACGCCCCAGCACAGGGGTGCGTGGCAAATGCATGGCAGCCAGCAGAGCAGTCACAGCCCATGAGCAGGACATTGACCCACTTCACCAAAGGGTCTTCACCCTGCAAATGGTGTGGCTCCCAGAATAGCCATGCATACCAGAAGCTGAGTAAAATGAGAAAAAAGCAATCAGT